>CM053791.1:645715870-646200870 GCA_028749045.1 Cupressus sempervirens
AGTTCACTGTACCTGTTTAAGTAAAATTTATCTATCATCATTCCCCATCTACAAAAAAGGCCTTTACTTCATGGGCATCGTTGACTCCTTGAAAATTAAGATGTGCTAAAGTGACACCACACCGCTAGCATACATAGAAATATTACAATAAAATATAATAATAATCTACAATGCCCATGGTCAGTGTTCCCATTAAGAAATGGGAACCTAAAATTATGCAATCTGTTTAGAAGGTATGAAAAATTAAGCTATAAAAAATCTAGAGAGTCATTAATCTTGTGCACATGTAATATTATGAGATTGATTCCTTCCTACCAAATAGTTTGAAATGAGTGTAAACTAGTTTTATTTGTAGAAAAAAAATTTTAGTGAAGAATCCTTTTAACATTATGTAATATCCCCTTATATTAATTCTTAGGAATTAGGGACAATTAACTCACAAAAATTGGCGAGAAAATTCCTTCCAAGAAGACTCTAAAAGTCCTTTACAAGACTTGTAATGATGGTAATTGATAGCAATTAATATAAGAATGAAAGATTATGATTTACAATTGATACTTGTTATAGTATTATGTTATAAGATATATTATTTATCAATAAAATAGAGTATCACAACTATTTCAGATATATTGATGAGATTTATGCCAAGATGATCTCTACTATATATCAAATTTACACTTCTATTATAACTATATGAATTGTGTGAAGTCTTCTTCCAATTGCTGCTATTTGTTTCTAATATATCAATATAAGATATACTAAAAGCCTTCTCAATGTGTTGATAGCGGACTCTGATATGGCACTAATATGTTGAAGTCTACTTTTATCGCTTATAGCAATGATGTGTCTTGTTGTTCTTGGTCTATCTTATAAGTACACAAATATCTCAATGTCATTTATAGCATTGATATAGTTGTTTCTTATATGTACTTGTCTCCAACATCACTTATAGCGATGATATTGCTAATTCTAATATGTAACTTATATGTATGCAATTGTCATCGATATTGCTTACAATAATGATATTGCTATGTCTACCTTGTCTTTTGAAATATACAAAAATAGTGGGATCTTCATGATTAGTTTCCTTTAGTATTTGCAAATTGATTTTTGAAAGGAAAGTACTCCCTTGAGCAATCCAATAAGGATGAATAGCTGATAAGAAATACTTGATGATGTCTTTGAGAATGGGATTGATTCTTATAATGAATCTCATTATTATTGGATACTTGCACCCATAGGTTGGGATAGCACTTTTCTTTTTTAGAAATGGGCATTTAATGGTTAATCATTGTCTTTGCATAGATATGAATAATTGTTACTAATTAGTTTGTTCACTTCACTTTTCATTATTTGATTATTATTCCACAGGTGGTGATAAAGACAATATCATGTTGATTGTTGATAATGTGACTGTCTATTTTCTGATAGGAAACTACATACATATGTACACACACACAACTATGGTTGCATTTATGTTGTTTGATGTGAACATGGGAACACTTGAATGGTGTGACAGAATTTGTCCTTTGATGTTCAATTTTCCTAATCAATACCTCTTGTAATGGTTATAATTCATGGGTGATTATGATGATCATTTGAGCAATACATAAGGTGATAATCTTGACATGCTTGCTAATTAATATTTAATGGTTAACATTACCTTTTATTGCAAATCAGTTTGGTAATTGATGCTCTATTTGGTTATCTCCTTAGTGATAATAATTGTTGTCTTATCATGTTGCTTACTAATTTTATTATCTCATCTTTGTATGATTAATGATAAGGATTTGTATTCATATATGATCAATGGATGGATGATATCATGTGACAACCATATCTTCACATTTTCTCAATGATGAATGATAAAGGATGTCATCTTAAGGACATGAAAAATTATGGAATTATCATTTATTACTAAAATCATGACTCACATACTGATAAGGTGGGTGTCGCGCGTCCAAATGATTTTTATACTTGATAACATGTGAGCTCAATGTTTGGATCATACTTCAGTTCTATGCCGATGAAGGTACTTGATATCTTCAACCCTAGCTCACATCACTTGATCTCAATTCTCTTGTGCACTTACTTGAAGCTAGATAGGAGAATTATCATATATATAAGACTTCATGATTTTCCTTGATAAGACCTTGATGCTATTGAATTTATTGAAAGAGCATACAAATTACCTTCTAAAACTTCTAACTACTATGTACAATTTGGAAATTTCTATTTAGTATCTTGAGGTGCTCAAGGTCTATCACCCCTTGACTACATATGTGTTTCATTGCTATCTTGTTCTTAGGTTAACAATGAGGGCATCACAAATCCGAATGGAAAATTACTCTACAAAGTAGATTGGTGTGACCAATAATGTATGTTCAAAGTATAATCCATGCACTGCAAACCATATAGATTTGTTACAGTTTCATCATTTTACTTATAAGGATCCAGTTTGGTAGAAAATATGTCATCTTTCAATATTACCTCACTTTTAATGACTTGTACATATTATCATCTTTACAACTCTTTCTCATGACACAAATTTATTGTTCTTTTGTTTCTTGAATCTCACTCTTTTGGTGATTATAGCATCCTAGATATATTTTACTTGCTCGAAATCAAGTTTGATTTTTTTATCCTACTCTCTTTCTATTTGGCATAGGTATCTGGAATGGGGTTGGAAAATTTTTCAAGCTTTTGAGTCTCACACTAAATTTGATTCTGGTGGATATAGTTTCTGAATGATGTGACTATTGTTCCACCTCCAAGAAGAGATAAAATGGAGACTTTCATCTTGGGTGAGACTTTGAAGTATCTTTACTTGCTATTTGGAAATAGTAATGTTCTTCCTTTAGATAAGTTTGTCTTTAATTACTATAAAGAATTGAACCTTAAGGTTGGCAATTACCTTCAATTCATCCATTATTAGCATCACCATCTTTGATAAAGGAGTGGTATCCACTGTATCCATATTTAATGAAACTTTAGTTGAACTCTATAGGAAATAATCTAACAAAATTGAATCTAAAGTTGTATGCTGAGTTAGATTTTAATTTGGAAGATTTTTTGGTTATAGTGATAGTTGATTGGGTCCTCAATGCATCCATTTAATACTCAACCATATTGATATTTATGCTTATTTTCATGTTGCCACTCTTTTATTTTTCAATTTTAGCGTATTGATGTTGAGGATGGTTGTATGCAGAGCACTTCCATACTCTTGCACTTGAAGGTGTACCTACATTTGGGGCACACAATAGGATAGAAGCTTATTAATTCATCACATCAGTTGATGTATTTTCTCTCTTTTATCTTTGAATGTTGTCATAGGATATGCCAAATTTCATCTATGAAGTTCAAATTTCAGAAAAATTGTATTATTTCCAAACTTCATCTAAATTCTATATGTCTAATCATAGTTGCCTCTAGTAATCTCTAGTTCCAACAAGGTCGATACTAATTCATCCTTGTGAATTAAAACATGAGGCCTCTATGTAAGTTTGTATTACTCATATTTACACATCAACTTAGAAAATTAGTTTGATTGCACGTCACTTGTAAGAGAGACATTGAGTTGCTCATTTGACATAAGTGAGGCTCATAATATTACTAGTTGGAACAAACCTTGTTTTATGAGTCATTCTCTCTTAGAGTTATCTGACGATTCAGTTGATGACTATAACAATTCAATACTAAATTGATGCCATACTAATAGACTAGAATGTCTATATTGTTCCTTTTTGTATTGTGATATATATTGTTCTCCCCAATGATAACATACATTTTTCATCTTATTTGGTTATTGTATCACTGGACTGATTTGTAACAAATGGATATTTTATCAAATGACTAATTTCTTCAAGACATGTTTCCTGTCATTTCAAGTTCAAAGGAAATAAGTTCAATTTAAATTCTTATCTTATAAGGCCATCATATTGTTTTGCATTTGTGAATTAATTACATTCAAGTAATTGTTTGATAGGAAAATATGTACATGGCTCATAGTTACACTTGTGATTTTTTAAAGAAATATTTAAGATAAGTAGGAGCTTCCAAAGAATGATGACCAAGGGATTTATTCTTAAGGTTCTAGTTAGTTATTAAGTTATATTTCTCTTGTGGTAGATTGATATAGATAAATAGAAAGGAATATTTTGAAGAACATGCTTCATGCCTCAGCAAGAAAGAGACACGAGAAGTTTTTCAGGCTAGGATGATAGAATCTCCAGAAGAGACTATTGAATATTGCTTGTGACCTTTTAGATGTGGGAATATTTCTTTGAATATCATCACAATATTAGTTTGAATATTTCTTATTTAGATTATATGAATCTTTCTATCAATATTTCCAAATTCACATTCTACATTCCACCATCAAAATGAACAAAAGAGAGAGAAATAATCTAATTAAAATATTTTCAAGCTATATCGAAAAGTTAGAATGAATGTTTCATGAAAAATAGAGGTATGATACATGGTTCAATTGTGTATAAATAGATGGGACATAGCCATGGAAGCCAATATAATGTACAAAAGTATAGACCAAATGGTTTCTTATAGAAAAACCCTAAATACTTGGGCAAATTGGGCAAATTCACAAGTAGATTTCAAGAAATCAATGGTATTTTTCAGCACCATGGTACCTCGCCATTCAAGGTTGGTCATCTTATATGATATTTATTTCTAATTTCACTCAACAAGTTTTAAATTTTCATAATCATGCACTATAGTAAATCTCACTGCATTGTTTAGTGTTATTATTTATTCATGACAGAATTTCTATCATAATTTGATTGCATGAAACTTCTTTCCATGAATGTTGTTTGTCATACACCATGATCTATCATTGGAATAAAGAAAGTATAACAATAGACAAAGAGAAGATCATAAAGTATGATTCATAACATTGGTATAAATAATTCACACAATCAAGCCCTAAAATGTTTTTCATGATTAATTTCAATCTAAACATGTTCACTTGAACTCCAGTTAACATAATTGGCATGATCTTAATACAGGTGTAAGAAAAATACTAAGCCTTGTAGAGCACATTTGCATATATTGCTCCATGACCATTTTAGGTGTCAATACTAAAACAAGTTGTGAAAAAGACAAGTTCTCCTCTTGTTTTGTTGGATATAATAGGAAAGTCCTAGCTACACAAGGATGCACATCCCTCTAAATATGGTGGTGGTAGTGGCTCCTCAATATGTTTCAATGGAATCTTGCTTGATAATATTTCCTTGTACTGCTTGGAATGAGTGATGGGATGGAAGTGTCAACTAGGTGCTCAGAGCTAGTATTATTCAATGGTATAAAGTGTGAAAGAAAACTTAGATTCCAAGTGTGCATCTTTTTTCTTTTTTCTTATGTGATGGTTTTGTTTTAATCCTAAGAAAAACTGATTGGATATAATTACTATTGTTGATAGGGCTATATAGTTGTTCCTACTATTGATTCCACAATTTCTTCTTCATGTATATGTTTGGATGTATATATTTTATTGCTGAAGTTTACTTCCATTGATTTCATCCCCTTTTCTGATTGTTGGCATTTAACTCCATATATATGATCTATCTTTTCTATTGAAGTTTTGCAACTCTTATATATATGATAGACATTTCTCTTTATTCTTAAGAGATTGTATCCCTCTCATTATTGTTTACAAAACTAATTCTAATATATGTTTGATCATTACCTATGACTAGCATAATGCAATAATGTATTATGATCTCTACACTTCACTATTTCTTTAAAGATTAGTCAATATTCATTTAGGCACCATAATATTGATCAAAGATGTTTGAATAAATAATTCTATTGTCAAGATCAAAATTGATTTTTTGAAGTGTCTTTAATCACTATCAATATGATTCAAGTGACTCCTATTAAAAGTTTCATCTCAGATGCTTGTCTTTGATATTAAATATATCCATTGTATCTCCTTCCAATATGTTCTTGTTAGCAAGTATGAGGTATGACATTGTCCATGTGGGTGTATGTTTTCTTCTATCAAATTGTTATTCCCAATACTAATATGATGTTTTCATATTAAAATAGGCATAGGTGGATTTCTTTGGCAATGGTGTATGTTGCCGTCAATTAGTCTAAGCAAAGACCATGTCCTTGAAGTATTGTCGGTGCTAGTTTTCCTCTTGTCCATGGTCATTATAATTTTTTATAATTTGTTTGGATAATTTTATTGTATTATTATTAACTCTTATTCCATCTTAATATTTATTATATTATATTATTTAAATAGTATTGATATATTATGTTATTAATCTTTTTTTTTTTTACAACACATAAATTTATGGTATGAGAATTATAATTATAATTTATCTTTGATACACGCTAATATTATAGAAGCATAATTATGACAATAATTAAATTTATATAATGACTTTGGAAGTGGACTGGGCTATCTTAGCTGCTATTTTTTCCTTTATCAATGTGATTTGTTGATGCATATTCGCGTAACATTTTTTTAGCTATTGTCAACATAGATATTTGACAATAGAGTTCACTTAGTATCTGTGTTCTCCTTTCTTTGCATGTTATTAACAACCTATGTAGTAAGCTAATATTTTGATTTGTAGAGGGTTGTTTTTGTTATTGTTATTATTTGCCTCGTTGGTGAGATATTATGCGATAAATATTCTCATCACTTTTTTCATTTGAAGCTTACGTTGGAATGATGTCAAATTCAAATATGAAGAGTAATTCATTTTATAACCATAATCTAATTTAATTATGTAGTCTCGATATCAAGTAACTTAAATTAAAATTAATGTTGTTAATCTGTGGCCTAGAAAAGGGCTCATGGAATGTATTTTACAAGAGTTTGTTATGCACAAAGATAATGCTTATAAATTTATTATTTTTGTTACCAAAGATGTTTAATACTATAATCAATTTGAGTTTTCTTATGTTGGAATTTGGGGATAAACTAACCACTACCCTGTTAATACTGCTTTCATGTTTGGAGATTGGAATTTGAAATTCAACAGATGATAACAAAGCTTCATGTCTAGTTTAATAATATTGTTGGCCTTGTGGTTTATTCCATTATATTGTGTTAGTATTCATGCACAAGAATGTTAAATTTTCTTGTAATTGGTTTTTGAGAAATCATAAGCATCATATCCAAGAACAAAATGAAGCAGGTCTCTATATCACCTGGTGATTAGTGGTCTATAAGCATTATGGTGATGCACAATAATCTCTATCTATTCATGTAAGGCTCATCTTTTATTCTAATGGGATTTCTTTTTGTCATCTTATAGTTTCCAAAGAAACTATGTTTCATGTTGTTGAGTTCTCACCTCCTAGTCCCCTATACCCACTTTTGTCTCATGTCATTAGCCTATTCAACTAGTATTCTATTATATATAAAAATTAGGTATACCTCAGGCATCTCCTATGCATGTTATCCTATATCACCATCCTGCACAAGATGAGACTCTATGGAGAACATGAATATTTTTTCGTTTGGTATTTTAGTTGACTCATGCAAATGTCATAGACCAACAGAATAAACTACAGAATTTGTTGCTTATGGTTACTACTAGATTGGGGTACAATTCCAACTTCAAACATTTTAGCATATAGATATTAGACTCTTTGTGCAAAGCTTTATATTTTAAACACATTATTAGTATGAATTGTAGCTTAGATGATGATGTGATTCATATAGACAAATCTTATGTATATATAGAGCACAATCAACCTGTACATGTGACTACATATTGTATTCATTATTTTGATTCTCCTACCTTTTCTTATAATTATCTACCCTAGTTTCTGAGAAACTCCATTATTGAGAGGTGGTCAGTGAATGAGTTCCCATTCCTACATTTTTTGGTGATCATATTTATATACAATATAGCTTTCTTCTCATTTGTTTTCTTGTGCACCTTAATTTGATTGGCGCTCCCATCCCTAAACTTGTACCTGTACTAGTAGCCTTGGTCCTTGTGGCAACTTGGTTATTTAGTGTATGAGAAAATCAATATTCTAGCAGCATTGTTGTCCACCTCTTTCTTGTTCTTTTTTAGTACAAAATTCACATGGCAATGGCATATGGACTAAAGTGAACATGTGGAGTATCATGATGATGGGTGGCAGGGCTAGCAAATGGGCTTGAAGAATATGCTCTAAAAATTAATTCCTACCTGTGAATCTAAAATGTCTTACTTGATGCAATTCAGTAGTACAACCCATCATGACCTATGTTAAAGCTTTCATGTACATATTTTGTAACTCAAAGTTTGTTTGGTGATGATAGAGCTATTGCATCTAGTGCACTGGTATTTCTAGTCTTGTGATTTTTATTGGATTTAATGTTCATACAATAGATTGTCCTTCTAAATGATTTCATTAGGTGTCTGTTTCTAGAATTCAGAATAGTTGACATGACTACAAATATTGTCCTTCCTTTGCAAGGACACTAGTAAGTGATCTGTGTAACTCTTGAGTTTCTTAATTTTGAGTTGGAACAAAGGCTTCACTTCAAATTTATTATCTCATGGAAAGATTTTATAAACACCTAATCTTTTCTCTTATTATAGTTTGGAAACCATTACAATTAATACAAATTCCTTATTAAGGGGTATCACACTTATGTTGCAGATGCTTAAGTAGAACCCAGGGCCATCAGTTTTAGTTTTTGGGCTGACTATTTTTCCTCCAGTTTTGGAGTGCCATGAATATATGTTATTTCTTGTTTTCTTCAATTTGTAGATATGGTTATAATATGAATATAATATGTCTTCAAGTTGTACATATTAATATTAAATAATATATATTATTAAATTATCTTGTTTCCTCCTCTTTTCCAAGGCAATTTGTTCATCGGGGCTGGTTGCTTTTTTGTTGAATGCTTTTTTTTAGAACAATATCTGAAAAGATTTTGAAATGGTAAATATAATCTTTATGCTTTTTTTCCAGACACATATGTTTAGTTCTCTTCATTTTGTCTAAAAGATGAAAATATTTATTGAACATCTACAAGAAATATTTTGTTTGTGCTAATTGTGCATGAAATTAAAGATACTTCTATAATGTTGTTTAGTAGGCAATATAATTTTCAATATTATAGTTGTTACTAGGAATTTGGAGCATTTTGTTAAAGAAATTAACCGAGCCTTATTTTTTACATAATTGTAATTGAACAAATGATTGTTTAGTGTGTACAACTTTATTCGACCATCTTTTCAATTTTCTTTGTATAAGCGTCTGGAAAGTGCCTAATTTCAGGCCACTCTTATAGTGATGATGATGATGAGTAGAAATATATTTTATATGCTTTTGTTTGAAATACATACAAAAGGTGCTTGGATATCTAGATTCAATGATTTTTAGTTGACTAGGTCTTGCCTTTTACACAGGTACTGGTGGAGAAAGTATTTATCGTAGAAGGTTTGTAGGTTTGTCATTGTCCACTCTATTATAATTTATTACTTCACTTTGAATGTAAAATCATATTGTTTGAATTTTAATTGATTTTTTTAATCTTTGCAAATGAGAATTTTTGGGTAAAATATGAGGACCTTGGAATTCTTTCGATGGTAAATACTGGTGCAAATACCAATGGATCTCAGTTTTTCATTACTTTTGCTACAACACCTCATCTTGATGGGTATTTACTTAATGCTAAGCTTGTAGTTAGTTGAGTTATGTTTTTCTTTTGAAAAGGCATGCTTTTCCTATTTTTATGAATTCTAGTTTTTTAGCAACCTAGATTTGTGTGTAAATTGATTAAATTTTGTTATCCTCTAAAAGAATAGGTAGTTTCTTGTTAACATTAGACACCTTTTTTTTTTTTAACAATTGATCTACAAATCTTCATAATCTTTTGTAGGCTATTCTCTAGAGTGCAATTCAATTGGTATATATGGTACTAATGGGGTGAGGCTAATATTTGGTTGAAAATGTGGTTCTCTTGCCTCTCCCCATCTTTATCATCTCTTTACTATCTACTAAGTAACAATTTTCTAATTGTTTGCAGAAAGCATGTTGTTTTTCAAAAAGTCATTGAGGGAATGGGCGTCTTGAAAAAATTGAGTACTTGCATGCTACAGATTGAGGAAGGCCTACAGTTCCAGAAAAAATTATTAACTATGATAAAGTGTCAGTGAGCACGATGAATGGGGCTATTTTGAATGATGAAGGTATAAATTTTGGTTGGTTACAATAATAAGATTCTAGTTGCCTTTATACCAAAAGATTTGGTGATGAAATTTATGTTTAAGTTCTACATTCAATTTTCCTCATTTAAAGTTATGGCTTAAATCTCTAGATAAGAAGAAATCAAAGAAGCTAAATGGAAAAGAAATTTTCTTAAGTGATGATGATACCCAAAAAACACGTAAATGAAGAAAGCATTAACTTCAAAGTTTCAATTAATGGATTGCATTTTGTCTACATGTGAGCATAATAATAGATTGAATTCTTATAGTAGTGAGGAATATTTTTCATGAAATTCTATTTGGGGTCTTTGCACTATGAAATCCATATTGGCTTTTATTCAATAATTAAATGAATGCATGGGTCGGCTTAATCTTGGTGCCTTATGTTAGATATAGGGATTACTGAGCAAGGGGGTGAATCAATAATATACAAAATTTAGTCTCCAACTGGATATTATTTCTCACTTTAAACCATACATAACAAATTAATAAAGTAATGTTGAACAATAATAGTAACCATGCATAAAGATAACTCATAACACCATATTTTGTTAACTAGGGAAACCTTGGCTAAGGGAAAACCACGGTGGGAATGATACCCACTAGATAATATACTGATATATAAGTTCCTTGTTAGAGGATGGACCTTGTTAAGAGTCAATAAGAAAATTTAGTATAAGGAGTCCCTATTCCAACCCCATTAGGAGTTGTGCCAAACTTGTTAGGAGTTGTAGTATAGTATATGGAAGATGAGCCCACTCCCCAAACATGCATTTCCAATTACAAGAAGAGCTCACTACCCAAACAAGTAATCGGACTTCTAGAAAATAACTATTGTAACTTCTTCCTCGACTAATTTCTTATCTTTAGCTCAATCTTAGATCACAAATATCTTTTACAAAACTTTTCATATATCACTTTCACAAAAGTTTGCATACAATTGCTCAACATCACAATTACATGATAGTACTTCCAATCACACTTCTCATCACAAAATGTTCTTGTATAAATACCATGCCTTTACACAAATTTTTTCTAGGTCAACTAAGACCACAATACACTTTTCCAACTTAGAGTAAACATCTAGGATGTTGACCCTAATTGGACAAGTAATTATTTTGTAAACAAAATAATCCTTTCCTTCAATTCTGCTATCATGTTTCATCAAAACACAAATATCTTTATTCCATACAGTCCATATTAACTTCTAAGGTTACATACATCATCATCAACATGTATAAAATATCAATCTAACTTTTCTAGTCATAATATGACATCAGTAAAAAGTTATAAACAAAATAATATACTACTATATACCAAATTCCATAGACAATTTTCTGAGTACCAAAGGCTAAGTATCTTTTTTTCCAAGCTTTCCTTTGAGCATGAACATCATATGTTGCCATAAATGACAAAAATCACATATCTCCATTAGCTAATTATCAACAGTGTAAGCATTAACCATTTAGTGGAGGCCTTGTGTTTCTAGGAGCTTTGATCATTTTATGAATATGATATTAAGTGTGGTGGGTACCCTCTATTTTGTGTGGATTCAATCATTTTTGTCATCAAAGGTGTTTTTGTTTCTTAGAGTAGTGAGGAATATTGTTTAATGAAATTCTGTTTGTAGTCTTTGCACTATGAAAGCCTTATTGGGTTTTACTCAGTGTGAGCTCATTGGAAAATTGTCTAGAACAAAATGGTGACATGTCATCTAAAACATATGATGTAAAAAATAAATCAATTAGCACTTTTGCTAACACTAAAAACAACTTTTCCTGGAAGCTATATGTGATTATATGAATGCATTGGCCCAACTTGACCTTGGTGCTTTAATCATTTAGTGGAGGCTTTGTGTCATAGGAGCTTCAATCATTTTATGAATATGATATCAAGCGTTGTGGGTACCCTCTATTTTATGTGTGGATTCAATCATGTTTTCTATGGTTTATGTTTGACATATTATACTCATTCAATGTCCAATATTAATTCTAAATATTTATCAATGGTATTCATAGAAAGTGTAGATAAAATTGTATATCTTTTTTTGCATTAATGTTTTAGTTCAAACTATGCTATCTTCTTGATGATGAATCACAGTCTGATGTGAAATGTTAATATACACATGGAAAAAACTACTAAGTTCCTGGAATAAGGACCTAAAGAAAAACTAGTTCCTTGTTCCTTTTGTCTTGATTTTTATGAATATACGTGGGCGTGAGGGAGCTAAGCATCAATACGATAAGGTTAACTCACATGCCTACTCAAGGTATAGGTGGGTCAGCATGCTATGACCCCAACATATATTTTCTCCCTCTCCATGGTCTAGATGTAGGGAATGAGACACCCTAATCGATGGGAACCTCATCCATCTATAGCTACTTGTAGTGCCATCAATATAGGTCTCTAAAATATCATCTCAAGGTGGTGGTAGACCCACCAAAGACCTAAAGATAAATATCCAAACTAATCACCAACCAAGCTGCCAATGTTGGTTTCTTTGGATATTTATCTTCTAGTAATTTCTTTTTAAAACAAAACATGTTGGTCGAAACCACACTAGTTTCATCCATATTTTGATATTGTTAACGAGTCATAATATCAAAACCACACAACAATTTCATCCATATTTTCATTATGTAATTTGATATATTTATACGCATAATAGTTTCATCCAAACCCTACCTTGACTTCTCTATATATTTTTTCAATGCCCTACCTCACTCAAATCATCGAATAAGCATTAGAATCAATCATTCAACATTTCATTTAATATTTAATTAGAAATATTTCGCACATGCATGTCAGAAACCTCAATCGATACAAATTTTATTTCTTCATTCGATGTTTCATATACCACTATAGTTACATTGATTAGGCTTCATGAGTTGGGATACACTATAGTGATCCTAGTATGGTCAAAAGAGATTTTGGGTACTATATAGAATATAGAGAACTCTTCTATCTCTATTTGGAGAAGGCCTAATCTTGACATAATGATGAGTGATGAGGAAACTATATCTCTATGACACATAACAATCCCTTTTATCACTATGTGAAGAAAAAACAATATAGCAATCAGCGATAAAGGAGGCTTATCGCTATAATATATAGTGGTCATCAGCAAATAGAAAACAAATATAATCATTGCAATGATGAGAAATAGAGATGTTGTATCACTACAAGTCATTGCGATGAGTGTTTTCAGTAATAAAAAAGGAGAAGATATCGTTATAGAATATAGAAAACTCTTCTATTGCTATACAAAGAAAGCCTAATCTTGACATAGCAATGAGCGATGAGAAAAATATATCGCTATGACATATAGCAATCTATTGTATCTCTATGTGAAGAAACTACAAAAACAATATAGAAATGAGCAATAAAGGAGGCTTATCACTATAACATATAGTGATCATCAACAAATGGAAAACAAATATAATCATTACAGTGATGAGCAATATAGATGTTGTATCGCTATAAGTCATGGTGATGAGTGTTTTCAGTGATCGAAAAGGAGTAGATATCGCTATAGAACATAATGAACTTGTCTATCTCTATAAGATAAGGCCTAATCTTGACATAGTAATGAGCGATGAGGAAAGTATATCGCCATGACATATAGTGATCCCTTTTATCACTATGTGAAGAAACTACAAAAACAAAATAGTGATGAGTGATAAAGGAGACTTATAGCTATAACATATAGCGATCATCAACAAATAGAAAATAAATATAATTATTACAATGATGAGTGATAAAGATGTTGTATTGCTATAAGTCATGCCGATGAGTATCTTCAGTGATCAAAAAGGAGGAGATATCACTATAGAATATAGCAAACTCTTCTATCCCTATACAGAGAAGGCCTAATCTTGAGATAGTGATGAGAAATGAGGAAAGTATATTGCTATGACTATAGTGATCCAATTTTTCACTATGTGAAGAAACTGCAAAAATAATATAGTGATGAGTGATAAAAGAGGCTTATTGCTATAACATATAGCAATCATCAGCAAATGGAAAAAATATATAATCATTACAATGATGAGTGATAGAGATGTTGTATCGCTATAAGTCATGGCGATGAGTGTTTTTGGTGATCAAAAAGGAGGAGATATCACTATAGAATATAGTAAACTCTTCTATCACTATACAAAGAAGGCTTAAACTTGACATAGCAATGAGTGATGAGGAAAGTATATCGTTATGACATATAGTGACTCCTTTTTGCAATGTGAAGAAAATGCAAAAAATATATAGCAATGAGCGATAAAAGAGGCTTATCACTATAACATATAGCGATCATCAAGAAATGGAAAACAAATATAATCATTTCAATGATGAACGATAGAGATGTTGTATCACTATAAGTCATGGCGATGAGTGTTTTTGATGATAAAAAATGATGAGATATCGCTATAGAATATAGCAAAGTCTTCTATCAAAAAGGAGGAGATATTGCTATAAGTCATAGTGATGAGTATTTTTGGTGATTGAAAAGGAGGAGATATTAATATAGAATATAGAAAACTCTTCTATCAAAAAGGAGGAGATATCACTATAAGTCATGGCGATGAGTGTTTTTGGTGATCGAAAAGGAGGATAAATCAATATAGAATATAGAAAACTCTTCTATCAAAAAGGAGGAGATATCACTATAAGTCATCACAATGAGTTTTTTCGATGATTGAAAAGGAGAAGATATCACTATAAGTTATGGTGATGAGTGTTTGCAGTGATCAAAAAGGAGGAGATATCGCTACAGAATATAGTGAACTCTTTTATTGCTATATGAAGGCCTAATCTTGACATAGCGATGAGAGATGAGGAAAGTATATCACTATGACATATAGCAATCCCTTTTTGCTATGCAAAGAAAGTGCAAAAAATATATAGTGATGAGCGATAAAGGAGGCTTATCACTATAACATATAGTGATCATCAGAAAATGGAAAACAAATATAATTATTACAGCGATGAACGATAGAGATGTTGTATCACTATAAGTCATGGCAATGAGTGTTTTCAATGATCGAAAAGGATGAGATATTAATATAGAATATAGCAAACTCTTCTATTGAAAAGGAGGAGATATCACTATAAGTCATGGCAATGAGTTTTTTTGGCGATCAAAAAGGAGGAGATATCACTATAGAATATAACAAACTCTTCTATCAAAAAGGAAGAGATATCACTATAAGTCATCACAATGAGTGTTTTTGGTGATTGAAAAGGAGGAGATATCGGTATAAGTAATGGTGATGAGTGTTTTCAATGATAAAAAAGGAGGAGATATCACTATAGAATATAGTGAACTCTTCTATCGAAAAGGAGGATTATCTCTATAACATATAGTGATCATCAGCAATTTGGTCAAAATTTTGACCAAAGCAAAAAATTGGTCAAAGTTTCGACAACAAAAATAGTGACAAAATACTTTGTCAAAAATTCGACCAACATGAGTCAAAATTTTGACCATTTTTTGTCAAAAAATGAGTCAAAATGTACTAGTGAGAGGATAAACCAGAATAGTGATTTGAATCTACAAAGTCAATTGCTTCATCAACTAGGTTAATCATTGTTACTCTCTAACAGTGTATCTTGTAACCTTGAACAGGGTTGGCTCATAATAGGGCTCACTTCAAAAGAGTGAAAAGTTTTAACCAGTTGCATTGGTAGTTTTTCTAAATTGGGTTTGCATGTTAAATCTTGGTGTCTCATGTGTTCATGTTATCTCATTAATGCTTTATGTTTCTGTAACTAAGTTACTAAATGTTAATACATTTTAATATTGTAAGTCTTCTTTGTTAACCGAGTTACAGTGAATATCTAGTTCTAATCGAGCAGAGCAAGGATTTGGTTTACTTAGTGAGAAGTTTGTATTGACATCTAAGGGACTTGGATTTGTTTATATAGTAATTGATTCACCCCTCCCCTCCTAGTTACTCATTGCATTTCTAATAGTTTTAACATCAAGCTACTCCAAATGCAAATCTTCAGTAGCCACAATACTTTAAAAAGTTTGAAGAGAAGTCATTTTAACAACAAGAGAAAATGTCTCATAAAAATCAATGCCCTTTTTCTATGAAAATATTTTTACCACTAACCTAGCCTTAAATCTTTTCTTACCTCCATCCTCTTCTTTCAACCTATAAACCCATTTATTCTATAAAGCCTTTTTTCCTATAGACAACTTGCATAAATCCCAAGTCTTATTTTTCAGCAAGGAGTCCATTTCTTCTATCATTGTTGACTCCCACTATATATTTGTATCTAGTTGCACAACTCCATCATAACATTTAAGTTCACCAACATCCAATAGAATACAAAGAGGGAGAAAAATTGTCTAGAGGTCTACTTAGCCTTTTTGACCATCTAACATTCACTAAGGTGTGTGATATTTGTTGTTGTGATTGTTGTGGAGCATGAGGAACTACTGGAACATCATCCTTTTGAGTATCATCCATCACTACATAATCATTTTCTTTCTCCTCATGGTGCTACAATAGATCTTTGTACAACACTTTCTCGTTGCATATGGCATTCCTGCTTCTTACAATTTTATGATTTGCAAAATCCCAAAGTCTATAACCAAATTCATCAGTGTCATATCCAACAAATATACATTTATTTGACTTATCTTCTAGCTTGGTTCTATTTTTAGAATCTATATGCACAAAAGCTTCACAACCAAAAGTTTTGAGAAAAGAACAACTCACCTTCTTACTAGTCCACGCTTCCTCTAGAATATCACAATCCAAAGGAGTAGAGGGACCTATATTAATCAAATATATAACAGTACTAATAGCCTCCACCCACATGTTTAAGGGAAGCCCAACATCCAACCTCATGCTCCTTACATGCTCCATTATTGTCCTATTCATGCATTTACCCACTCTATTTTCCTGTGGAGTCCCTGGAATAATTTTATGTCTACAAATACCATTAGTGGAGCAAAAATATTCAAATTCATAACTGCAATACTCACCACCATTATCATATCTAAGACATTTTAATCTTTAACCAATCTCATTTTCAACCAAGCATTTCCATTTCTTAAAAGTTTAAAATACATTAGATTTACATCTAGGGAAATAAACCCATACTTTTCTAGTTGTATCATCAATTAATGTAACATAATAATGAGAGCCACCTGTATGGTTTCATAATAGATGAAGATAATCACACCATTATACCTCTCAAGGATACCACATCTATTTTGAAAAATATCTATTCCATCATGAAATACACTTGAATTGTTAACCCAGGGATGTAGGACATGAAATGGGTCAGCATGATATGTGCACTAAGTTCCTTGAAGAGACTTAACACCTATGCTGCAAGAAGGTAAAATTTATGAAAGCAATCTATACTATTGATATAGAACAATAAACACACTCGAACTTGTTGGTGTAAATACGTATTTACTATTTACACTTACTTAAGTTTACTTAGGTCAATGAATATTTTTTATTATTTATTTATTAGCCACCTAGGAGTATGCGTACTCTTGTGAGTTGTCATGTTGACAACACAGGAGTCGACAACTCTTTTATGCACATGGTGTCTACAACATAGAGTTAGCACACTAATTAAGCACATGGTGTCTACAACCTTGTCATTCTTATCCACTCATCTAGAATGATGGATAAGGCATGTGCTTAGTTGTCACGATGCTTATCTTATCTCCTAGTTCTTTCTAGAGACATTCTAGGTGCTTCCTGAGAGGCCTTTATATACATGCACTCTTAGTATGTTTGCATATACTGAACAGAGCATGTATTATGACATACCCTGATTAATTGATCATATCCATTTTTGGTCTACAGTTGTGCTTGTTTTTGAGTTCAAAGTTTCTGGGTGAATTTTTCCTTAAGGAAAATTCTTACATGGTATCAGAGCTATACGAAATTCTTACATGGTATCAGAGCTTGGAGATTTTCTCATCACATAGCTATTTGAAACCATTGTTGCTTAAGCACCTCAGCCCAAATTCAGGGTATTACAAAAATTGGGAGTGTCTAGAGCCAAATTTGACCTCTCCATTGTGTTCGAAATGTTGATTCGGTGAAGATCAACTATAAATTCAGCTCCCTTGGCCCAAAGTCAACCGTGAGGCAAATATTTTTTGCAAATTGACACCTAGAGGCCTAGATTTGTAGTTTGGGTATGGTCATTTACAGATCTGTTTAATTAATTTTCAGGTCTACATTTTTATTTCTCTGCAATTATTTTCATCAGTATTCACAGAATTTTTTTATACCCTTTGGGCGACTAGCAAAGAAACAAAAAATTTGGTACAAGAACTAGGCTATTAGATCCTGGCCCTGCACCCTGCGTAGAGTATATTAGTTTGCACAGGACTATTTTTTAAATCGTTGAGGATATTCCATTTTTTACCCCCATAGGCACCTTCCTTTTTCGATCAGCATCGAACTGCGAATTCCAGCATTCACAGTCATAATTTAGCCACAATGATATCATTGGTCGGCCAAACCACTCAGCAAATCTGGTGGCCTTGCTTGTTTGAGTTAACTTGTGCATGGGCTTCTTTTTAAAAAGTGCTTACAGCACACCCACTACTAATGTGGGATATTACAATATAAAACCAACATGGTTTAAACAAATTCCAGCACCCACGCATTGCATTCTGGCCCCCGCGCATTAGAAGTTCTCTGGTGACTAGTTTACTTTTTTCATCACCACTTTTGATTCTGGCCAGTGCTTGAGATCCAACCCCACATAGTTTATTCCAGGCATCGCCATTATAATTCTCCAGTCGACTGCAACTTTCTAGCTATGTTAATCAGTTCATGGTAACCGTTATTTGAAACTTGACACATGTGTCTGCCAGTGCACACGCATCTGCTAGCGCAGGTCTAACTCACACGCCATGTGTCCAGCTAGTCGAGTAGCCAACTCTGTCAATAGTAAACCAACTACTTTCTGCCACATGTACTCTCTAACATGTAAGCCTGGAATTTCCACGTGGAATCTAGCCACATTATCATACACTCTGCATTCCATACGATGACACGTGTATTGTCCATATAGTACGGATGACTAGTCACTCTACCACATCATCCTAGGTGCTAATTTTTTTGTTGATGTCAACAAAGCACTATGTTAAATTTGACAGCCATCTAACCATCAAAATTGGGCATTTTCTAACTATTGTGATGGTCGTTTGACCATCAAATTTAAGCTAACAATTTTCCTGCCAAACCCCTCTCCAAACTGCTTTTCGATTTGGCAGCCTAACTTGGCAAGCCCATAACTTGGTCATCTAGACTTTGATTCAAGTGTGATTTTTTTAAAAATTGGGTAGAATTTCCTAAACTTTCCAATGGTGGTGTTCTTTTTTAGTTTTGGTGCAAGAATTTGTAAGAAATTGCATCTTTTGGTGACTGTACCTATCCAATCCTGCATTTTGCAACTTGAAACACTTTGTACGGGCTCATCTAGTCACCTTTTCATGTAGTGCCTACCCCTAGGTTACATTTTTTTTCTATTATTGTCGAACTCTTTTAGGCTAGTTTCATGCTTGATGATTAGTAGTATTGTTTTGGGACTATTAGATATTGTTTTACATTTAGTTGATTATATGATGGGATTACTTAGTACTCTATTTTTCATATATGCATGATGATTATTACAATGTTTTCACTTATTGATGATGATTAGTTATATGGATTATGATATGTGTTTTCTTATGGATACTTACCCCATACTGCATGTGTATGGTGCACGTGTTTGTTTTCTTTATGTATGGCATTTCTAATGTGGTTAAGGAAGGGAGTCGTAGTCACTTGCTAGTCAGGATCTACATGATGCACCACTTCCTACCATTGCCTATTTAGCTTAGAATATTATGTTTTTACATGCATGGATTTTATGCAGGTTGCAGGTACTGAGTATCGACTTCCCTAAATTACTATGATGAGCATACCCTATTGCATTATCTCAATGGTAAGAGAGGGGAGATAAATTCTTAAGTCCAAATCCCAAACCTTTAAGCCATTTCTCCTAATTGATAATTAAGACAAGTATCTAAATTGAGTACCCTCTGAATTTGTCAAATGATGTTAATTCATGATTATAACCCTTTAGTTTGATTTTGTATGTATTTTTCTATGATGAGTTTTTGTATGTTGTTTTATGAGTCTTTAGTGAATTTTCTATTAATTAAGTCTAATTAAAAGATTTAATTTAATGAAAAATAATTATGATATTTTAATATTTAATTACATTTAATTAATTGCGAAATTAATTAAATAAAAAGAATTAAATTTGTAGATAAAAGTTATAAGTATAAATTTAGAACGTGATAATATTTATTTAATTTAATAATAATATATTTAGAGTTTATTTTTAAATAAATGCTAAATAATATTATTATTTCAATTAATAAATAGTTTATCAATTAAGTTTCAAAAATAAATTTAAAAATGAAAATATTTTAATTTATTAAAAGTTTTAAGTGCACATGATGTATGCATGAGATTAAATTTAATAAATTAAATAAAAAAGAAGTCAAGTGAAAAGTAAATAAAGTTATTTAATAATTCAATTTAACATGCATGAGAAAAGATTAAGAAAGTTAATACGAGTTGAAGTCTGGTGAACACGGAGTTCTTCAAGGTGAACGCACAATTAGTGTCCCGATTTGAGGAGAGAACTCCATATCACCAATTGAGGGTTCATTTTCAAGGGACGAAAGTTTTGGGAAGGACTGCAAATTTTCAAAGAGAAAGTAATTTTCGAAAAAGAGGAGGTTATGTGAGGAAGGATTTCTCTTCAATCTTCTTGGGTGTAGCAATTAGCATCAATGTCGAGGTAGATGCTTGTGATTATTCGCACAATTTAATTATGCAATTTATTTTCATGTCTTCTTCATGTCTGTGAAATGATTATTTGAATGATTATCTGTGACAAGTGTTTCAATATAGTGAATTTCTATTATGCATGTTAAATCTTCTGAATACGTAGAGATTGAAACATCTTAGAATCCTCATCTAATAATTTTGCAAATTAAATTGTAAATCAGGAAGGGTTTGTATTGAAATTGGAAATTTAAATGGAAAAAAAATTCATCCAGTTGGCTGTATTTTTCCTATCAGAGATTGGTCAGGATTGTTATTAATATATATATATATACATAAAATGAATTTTAAATAGGGGCTTATTCTTTTAAAATTTATATTATTATAAAATTTATTTAAAAAATTGTATTTAAAATATTTGTGTGTGTGTGTGTGTGTGTGTGTGTGTGTGTAATTTTTGGGTGGGCGGGGGCCACCACTCCCCCACCCTTCTTTCTCCTCCCATGGCTTGTATTAATGTTGGTGTGCGCAGTCAAAGCTGCCACATGCAACAGTAGTTAGTATTGCTGTCAGCGATAGCAACCTGCCTACGGTCGCACGACATGTTTATAGCCGGTGAGCTTTTTAAAAGTACGCTAGTTTATTTTTATTTTTTAAATATTAATTTTAAAATTGTTTTATTTTAATTTAATTTATTTTAATTTAATTTATTTTAATTTAATTTATTTTCATATTAATTTATTAATTATTGATCATTTTTAATTAATAAATTTATCATTAATTAATTTAGTTAATTAATGAATTAGTAAATATTATTTATTAAAAGGATTTAATTCCAAGTTTGAATTATTAATTATTAAATTAATTAATGATATATATATTGTTTATAAAAGAAAATTGTTAATAGTAGTTGATTATCAATTAATTAATAATTATTAAAGAATTATTAATTATTAATTTAGTAATGTAAATGGATATTGGAACAAATCTGAATTAGTGATAAATATCATTTAATAATGATAATTATATTTATTATTTAAAATTTTGAATATTAATGGAATTGGGATTATTTTTATTTAATAATCAATTATTATTATTATTTTAATAAGTTAATGAATGATTATTATTACTTTTAAGTCATGATATGATTTTCTAATTACAAGAACAAGAATGGGTTTAATTGCAAGGGTAAATTATGAATTTTACCTACTTGAGAACTTATACTAATACGAAAAATTGAAAAACTTATATTTAGCCCAATCATGTGTTTTTGAAAACAAACCAAAACATGAAATTTACATCTTTTTTTATGTCTGATGTTATGTTTGGGATTTGTTCTAGTTTTGACCAGTTTAGGATGTTACCAGAGGCTCAGGGGTTTTGTGAGTGGGGTATCATGCTGACTCGATCTTGATTACTTTTACTTAACCATGGTATGTGATGGTATGCTCTATGTTGAGTGTGTTTTTATTGTTGATTACTGTTTTTAGTGCCTTGTGGGATGGCGAGATTTATGCTATGAGATATCTAACTTAACCATTTTTGAGTCCTCGATCAGTTATATTTGGGTTGCTTTCCAGTCACTTTGATAGGATTGAAGTGTTTGCTATGTTCTTGATGATGTCATGTTCTGACATGTTTGACTTAACCATTTTGAGTCATTGATTAGTATTATTGGGATACTTTCTGCTTGCTCATTGAGAATTGATGGATATTGTGATTTATCTGGGGATGCTTTCCAGTTACTCGTAGAGAACTGATATGATTATTGTGGATTATATTTTGATGCTCTCCAATCACTTGTATAGGGCTAAGGTGATTTTAATATGATTATTGATTTGTGATTTTATAAAGCTAGGGTAGGTTATCTATATGTAGTGTCGGGAAGTGGCTTGCAATGGGGGTCAGAGCCCTAAGTGGTTCCCAGGGTAACTCATTGTAAGTTGTTTAATAAGTGAAAACATTACACTAAATGGGATTTAAAATGAACTTGATAAGAGTCTTTATATAGTGCTAGAATAGACTAGGATGGGAGTAGAGAGAATGCTTGGTTGCGACCTTGCATTCCGTAGTATGCCTTGTCAATACAAGATAATACTAGTGGCCGCATAGGGATCACTAGGGACCCTAGGGTCCTAAGTGACTGCCAGGGTAACTCCAACATGATTCATGTGATGACACTTGACCACTTACATAGTAGGTTTCCTATGTGTCTTGTGTGCCTCTATGAATTAGATGTCAACCTATCTTGGAACCCTTTGAGTTAGAATACTTTTAGGATTTCCTAGACTTAGAGAGTATCTTGATATTTGGTTTGATATCCTGTTTGGGACTTGAGACTATCTCCTTAGCGCAGTGGGAGTGGGCCATTTAGGTTCCACGCAGTCAAGTGGTAGTGCTTTTTCACTCTTACCATTGAGATCCGTCTGTAGTCACCGTGGCTAGAGCTTCCTTGTCTGCATTTTCTTTCTTTCTATCTATGTATCATTATGATGGATGTTATATCTTTTACAATGGATGGATCTATCATGTATGGTGGATGGTTACATTTATTTTTATTGTACGTTGTATCATGGATCCGAGGAGGATGATGTATTTATATTTCTACATATGTATATTCTTTTAGCCTTTCATATCATGTGACATGTACAGTGGATGATTGCGAATTTTGAATTTAATTTTCCAAGTGGCATTCAGAACAACTGTATATTATGGACTTTAGACTTTTAATTATTCTTTCATGTGGATGTGTTATTTATTAGACTTAGTATTAATTAAATTTTAATGTGACTCAACATCTTGGGATCCTTAAGGAATGCAACCTGTTATGTATGCTTATAGTTGATTGTATGTTATTGCTTTTGCTACTATGTTTTTCATGAGTATGTTATTCTTTCTTGTTTCAAAAAAAGAAAATGCTACCAAACTTAGTAAAACTTTAGGTTATTTCTTTTTCATCCCTTGGCGGGGCATTACGTTTCAGGTTCCATTTTTTTGAAAGTGTGTTATTTTTCATCTAGTTTACAAATCTACGGTCAGATTCTAGAGTTGTGTGGACAAAAATCTCACTTTCAAAACTAGGGGCTTTTCTGCATTTTCAAGCTTTGATTACTTTTTAGAATTTTTGTACATCTGAGCTACAATGCTTAGTGATAGATTTGGGCCTCAGAAGGTAGTTGTAAAAGAAAAATCAAAATGTCCACTTTGTTTATTTTGACAAGTGGCCCATTGTACATGCACTACTTATAAAGTGCCAAAGCATCTTTTTTAGGGGGTTTCTTTGATTCTTTGGAGGTTACATTGATTAGTCCACCATGGAAGAGGCAGATTTGATTTATTTGACCCCAAAAAACTATCAGGAATGGAGTCAAATTGCTATCAAATTTCTCAATCAGCACAATGCACTACCATATGCGAGAGGACTTGAATACAATCCTAAGACTTCTTCCCTCATTGGTACCATTCTCTTTCTTTATATGGCTTATGAGGTTTTGGATTCACTTACTAACCTTAAGAAATCTGATCATTATGATAATTGGATGTATTTTTGGGAGACATATGGAGATCCAAACATTCCTCCGTTCCCAAAAGATCTCATTCCTCCAATTGTAGCTGACTCCTCTTCAAATGAGATTATACCTCCAAATACTCCTGTTGTTCCTACTTATCCTGTTCCAACCATAGATGCTTTGGATTCAGTGTAATAGGACCCTTTATCTCGTCCTACTCTACCTTCATACGATGACTTCCTTTCAGCCCTCAAAGGCCTATTTGTGGAGTCTCACATTGAAGATGTGGAAGATGATATTGATGATATTCAACTTCTATTTGAAGTGAATTCTTCATCTATTGCCACAATGACATATTCATGTACTTCAACATAGTAGGGTACACATGGTGTTCTAGCCTCAAGTGATGACTTCTTGCCAAAATTTTTAGCTCTATTCTTGGAGTCACACATAGCCGATTTGGAAGACTTCTTTGATGATCTACTATTTTTCTTTGCTAAGGACGATCCTTCTATAGTTGTTGTGAGGGCCCACTCTAACCCTCATGTCCATTCTCTACATGATCAATCTTTCTAGGTTGATGTAATTGTGGATACTTATGTACAACATCTGCAGGAGGTCTCTTGTCATTTGAGAAGACTATTGGTTTTTTGAAATAGGTTCTACATCACTCCTTGTTCGATCTACACTTCTTCTTAGAAGTTTTGGAGGAAGCCATCATCGGCATTGACACAAGGACACTTGAATAGATTTCAAAGACACCGTTCATCTTAGAGATTCCTTCTCTATACAAAGGATGCATCTCATTTGTACCCTTACATTTGTTTCTTCCAAAGGGGAGGAACATCATTCAAAGTTCATGGACCAGCTTCTATGTTGGAGCATTTCTCACTGATCAACACACTACCTTTAGGTGGGGGGGTGGGGGGGGGGGACTACCTCTTCTCCTTTTTGGAGGGGACTTTTTCCTCTTAGGGGGTTTTTGCCTTCTCCATTTTTCTCTTGTATATACTTGATGTATGTCATAATGGGGGGGTTCTTGATTACCCCATCCATCCATGCATCCCTTTTCATCTCTCTTTTTGAGGGAGGTTTTTTCCCATGAGGTTTTCCCTCTTTCTCTGCTTTATGAGAGATTGCATTTCATTATGTACATGGGTACCTAACATGGCCTAGTAATCAGGACCCATCATGCATTTCATCCTAGTTTTTGTAAGCTTAAGGGCATTCCCCTAAGTTTCACTTAAGGGTGGGTGTTGGTGTATATATGTATTTACTATTTACACTTACTTAAGTTTACTTAGGTTAATGCATTTTATTATTATTATTTTATTAGCCACCTTGGAGTATGCATACTCTTGTGAGTTGTCATGTTGACAACATAGGAGTCCTCGCCTCTTTTATGCACATGGTGTCTACAACATAGGATTTAGTACACTAATTAAACAGATGGTGTCTAAAACCTTGTCATTCATATCCACTCATCTAGAATGATGGATAAAGCATGTGCTTAGTTGTCATGATGCTTATCTTGTCTCCTGGTTCTTTCTAAAGACATTCTAGGTGCTTCTTGAGAGGCCTTTATATACAGGCATTCCTAGTGTGTTTGCATATACTAAACAGAGCAATGTATTAGGACATACTTTGATTAATTGATCATATCCATTCTTGGTCTACAGTTGTGCTTGTGTTTGAGTTCTTAGTTCCTGGTGAATTTTTTCCTAAGGAAAAGTCTTACATGGTATCAGAGCTATACCAAATTCTTACAAGACTAACAACAAATAACTAAAGAAAACTTCAAAAAATGAATTCTAAACTAGTTAACAATTCAAACATCCACCATGATCATTTTCCACAAGTGTTGTAGGAACTTTCATAGTAATAATGCTACAGGACTAATACAACAAATCTATCTTAAAATAGGAAATAACAAGGAATAAATCTACTCTACCTAAATCTATTCCACCTCCTACATGGGCCCCATTGGTTAGCTTCAACTAACTAAGAACACAATAGGTATTCCAAAATCACTCTCTCATTAAAATCCTTCTTTGATTACATCACTGAATAATTCATAAAGAATAGAAAAGAGTAACTTTCAAATCTTAAACTAGCATCATTTATTTCTTCATTACCATTTTTCAAAGACAATCCCCCAAATTCATTTTATAGAGGATTAGATACTTATTAAAACATGACATAAAATTCATGAACAAACATCACCAAAAAAGAAGGCGGAATGTCAACCATGACATAGAACATTGATTAAGCAACAGAATAATAGCTTGCAGGAAATATAGCAAGTTAAGTCTTCCTGGTTTTTCTAAAACAATAACTCCACAGCAAGAACAACTTACTCATAGAAATTGATCTGGGCTTCCTTTGCCATGATTGGTCTTCATCATCTTCTTCCTTTAATATGGTAATCGCCACTCTTTGCACCACTTCTCCATTTCCTGAAAGTTAGAAACATCCAGAACACATATGCATAATAACATTCGTACTCTTATTCAATCATTAGAACATAGCTTAAAATATTTATATGAAATAGTGCATTCTATGTATAATATTAAGCAAAGTATGTCATACCTACTATGCATCAGTTTAATAAGTCCTAGCCATATTTGACATAAGTTCACAAGATATTTTAAAAAAAATATTTTGGAAATGTTTTTCACAAGGCTCAAAGAGTAAGTTCAAACTATAAAAACTTATCTCAAATTTGAGACATTAATATGCCTCATCATCTGCCCCCCACTATGCAAATACTTGTTCTTAAGCATTGTACTTCTTTGCCATGGCTCTAAAATCTCCCATTCTAGTCTTCCCCCTACTTTCCACTTCTAAAAGTGTAGAAATATCCTCTGGTGCATCTCCAATGTTCACCCAAGTCTTCTTCAACCAATGGGTCTAGTCAAGCAGCATTATTTTCATACAAAGGCCAAAGAAGGGTAGGAGGCTAAAAAGTTAATGGCATCCATAGCTCTTTTCTGATTTATCTTCTTAGTTACATATATTTAGCCGCCCTATTAATTTTTGCCTCATAATTGATAGGGCTATATGGTTCAACCTTTTTTAAAGCTTCTAGCAATCGATTCCATTGATTTCTAATCCCTATAATTGCTCTTTCTTGTGTAAAATTTGGAAGTGTCTGGTATTCTCTATAAACCTTTTCCCTTTCTACAAACACTTTCTCCTTGATTTTTGGTTTTGGTCTCCCACAAGTTAATTTGAACCAATCTCTCAAAAGTTCATAAGGCTTATGGGATTTAGCCCGTAGTGGTAATTGTTCAGATTTCTCAAGTTCTCTATAGGTATCCAAATGCCTATCATAATTTGTCTCGTTATGCATCCAGGACATTAAAGCTTTGAGGTGAACATCTGCTATGTAAAGAAAAGGGTTCTATTCTATCTCATGTGGAATTATGAAATTATGCAAATAGAGTTCACACAAAAAATTCTTTTGCCATGAAGGCTATATCTCTCATTGTCATCATCAATTGAAATAACATAAAATTTTCCTTCAAATAAATGGCATACAACCTTGGTGGTGGTCTACAAGCCATTACTTGGTCAGCTAGCTTTAAAGCTTTATTCATCTATTGTTTCTGTTTCTCAAGTTACTCTTTCAATGATTCAATTTCCTCAGCTCTGTCAAATATTGCCTTATACATTTGGTCTCTTTCTTGCCTCCATAGCGCTTTTTAAAAGATGAAATGATTGTATAGGCCAAACAATATTGATTGAATTGTAGATGAAGGAAATTCTTGAGCCTTAGATTTTGTCTTTTGTTCTTTAGCAACTTGCTGGAAATGTTGGGTGTACCAAGAGGATTTATAAGGTATAAGAGAAACATTAGAATATACAGGGACTAGGAGCATGATGGGTTGATCATTGCTAGGGTATTTTTCTAGAATAGCAGTGGGGTTTGATTTACAAATTTCCTAATTTTCTTGTGGTCTTTCATTGATAGGCTCATTTTTATGTGTTTCCACATTTTGGGGTTCCAATTGCATAGGAGAGTCATCCAAAATTTGAAATTGGGGCATTTGGGTTTTCAATGCAAACTGGGGATACTCTACCTCACGTACGAGGGCTTCTACGCATAGGAACCTCTTTAGCTTCAACCATTTTGTGGGTCTACTTTGGTTTAGGCATGACTGGAGTAGATGCTATAGGAGTGGTTGTTGTAGGAACAAACCTTTTTCTCTTTGTTACTTTAACAGAGGAGTTTTGGGCTTCCTTTTCAAGATTAGGGCTTTCTTTACCAACCTTACACTTTCCTTTATTTCTAGAAGAGCTAGGTATATCATACTCTAAAATAGGCTCAACGGGCTTATCAAGAGAGGGTTCTTTTTCTATTTCAGCCAAATTCTGACTAGGCTCTATGATTTCTTCCTCATTTCCTAAATTTTGTGGAACTAGGTTGGCTTGAGGTTGCAAGGTTTTTAATTCAAAAAATTCTACCCATGATACAGGGGAAGAATCAATAAGAGACCTTTCAACTAGAAGTTTGATGAGAGCATGATGAGAAACAGAATTTTCATTTCTTTTTTGAGTTTCTTCAACACTAATACACAACATGTTATAAAGGAAATTGGGGATATTAACTTGAATGTTATGACTTATACAAGCGAGTAGCTTAAAATGATGAGCATGCAAGTTTAAAAACCTACCTTCATAGGTCAAATACCTGATAATATGGGTTGCCAATTTTGGATATGGAGCTGGAAGAGAAAGTATTTTACACCCTTGCTTTGAAATGTCTAGTTGAGGGTCACCTAGCTGAAAGAACATTGCTCGTGAGGACCTGGCATCATGTTCATTTAGATGATGTTCCCCAATTGTTGGTAGTCTTGTAACTTTTGCTATCCACTCCTTAGTAGCAATCACCCTTAATCCCCATACTGTGGCTTCTCCTTCATCAAATGTCATCATAAACTCCATTGCTACTTCTTCATTGAGCTTAGTTAATTGTAAGAAGTAGCCAAGCCATCCATAGGCATAAAATCGTCAAACTGCTTCAATGTTCACAAGTAAAATATTATGAACAACCAACTCATACCTCCATAATTGTCCTCCCATCTTCAAATGTCTAGCTTTGATTTTCTCTACTCTCTCCACTCTGATAAGTTTTACCCCTTTTTACCTCTGCAAATTCCCTCTTCTTAGAATTTCAAATTGATCTTTCTGAGGAATGTCATTACCAATTCTCTTAACAAGAATCCTTTGTGTTTGGCATGTAAAATAATGATGTAATTAATTATGAAGGACATCAATGTTTAACTGAAGGTATTCTCATAATAACTCTTAGTTCTTTCAATCATGTCAAACACAGGAGATCTTTCCCAAAATTAGAGTGAAAAGGTATGACAGATACAGAAAGATTTTTAAAAATTAAAGAAAAATATCAGACTACCACCAAAGTATAGCTTACAATGTGGACATGACTAGGGTAGCATGGAGATGACATTTGCAAATTAATATACTTTATCGGCCCCCCACTAAAATTTGACAAGTGCCCACACTTTAAAAATTTTGGCATAGGAATGATAAACTGACTTAAGACTTATATGATACATTTAATGTAGTATTATATATAAATATTGAAACCTATGCGCTAAAAAAATGAATAAAGAGTAAAAATTGATGTACCTAAAAATTTGAGAGCTTACATCCACATGCAGATTGATGAGGTGGCAAAGTCGAGTACAACCAAAAAGGTGCTGACAAAATGATTTATTGAAAGCAGTAAACATAGAATTTGTGAGTGACGTGGAGTGTGAGTGGATGGTAGATAGAGAAATGAGATGAGTTAATATGAAGAAAAAGAAAAATGAATGAAAGAATGGACCTCATATTAAATGAGGTTTTATTATGAGGGCTCCTCAAAAGTTTGTCATGGTATTGCTGCAGGAAGATGGTTTTCACCCTCTATTGCAAGAACTGTGTTCGTAGGAGTTGGTACACTGCTTGGTTGGAACTGCTATAGGAACTCATGTTTGGTTTGTGGTTTATGTTAGAGGTGCAACCTGTGGCCATTTACAAGAAACTTGAACTGAACATGATCAATGATTGTCAATTGGACTACTCCATTGTCAAATACATGCTAAATTTCATAAGGCCCTAACCACTAAAACTACAACTTCCATAGATTTTCTTTGAAGCGAGAATCATATAGGAGAGCCCAATCTCCTACTTGGAATTATTTATTACAGATATGTGCATCATGCAACTTCTTTCACTACTATTGAATGATTTATATTCTTTCCAAAGTTATTTTTCTTATTTCATCTAGTGAGTTCAATTAGAGAAGTCTCTCTTCTTGTGCTACAGGAAGGTTGATGTTCAATTCCAAAGTAGTGCGTAGTGTTTTATGTTCAAATTCAATAGGTAACATTGCTGCTTTTGCATAGACAATTTCAAATGGAGTGAATCTAGTTGTTGTCTTCCATGTAGTCTAGTATACCCAAACAGCTTCAGTTAATTTGTTGGTCCAATCCTTCTTGTCTATGTGCACTATCTTAGCCAGAATGGCTTCAATTTCTCTATTGGTGACCTTTTCTTGCCCATTCTCTTAAGGGTGATAGGGACTAGATTTTTGATGCCTTATGTTTTATTCTTTCATAACCTTAGTGATCAAGTTTGATGTGAACTAGGCTTTTTGATTTGTGACAAGTTCTTTGGGGACTCTATAGCAGGTGAATATTTCTTCATATAGGAATTTACCTACTTTCTCATCTCTTTCATTTTTTATTGCTCTAACTTGCACCCATTTGGTTACATAATCCGTGCATACTAAGCTACGGGATTTGCCACTTGATGGTGGGTCAATTGGACCTATGAAGTCCATACCCCACTTCTCAAAAGGTGTTACTACAATCTATGGATTGAGTGGCATCTCATCAATTTTGGTTGATCGGCCCATCCTCTGGCATTTGTCACAGTTGGTTGTATAAGTTACAGCATCCTTATGTAAGGTTGGCCAATAATATCCAATTGTAAGTACCTTCAATGTTGTTCTTTTTCCTACAAAATGGCCTCCACATGGTTCATCATGACATGCATGTAGTATATCATATATCTCATCCTCTCTGACACATCTCCTCATGACCTGATCTGGTTGAACATAGAAGAGATTGTTATCTATCCAAGAATAATGAAAACTCTTCTCTGCTAGCTTCCTCCTATCTTTATCAGAGAAGTGTGGGGGCATTCTATTTGCAGCAAGATAATTTTCTATGTCTATATACCATGGTGTATGAGTTTCTATGTGGAACAAGTGCTTATCTAGAAAGGTATCTTCAATTGGAGTTGGATCTTCATCAACAATGTGCAGTCTAGACAAATAATCAACAACTATGTTGGATTTTCCTGGCTTATCAATAATGGTAATATCAAACTCATGTAACAACAAGAGCCATCTTTCCAATCTACCAGTTACAAAAAGTTTGTTCATTAAGTACCTTACAGCTAAGTGATCAATATGAACAAAAATAGGATATCCAGTTACATAATGTTTGAATTTGTTCAATGCATAGACTACAGCTAAAAGTTCTTTTTGAGTTACTATGTAATTCAGTTTAGGTCCATGAAGGCTTTTACTAATATAGTAGATGGCATTTTCAAGATTAGCGAGCTTTTGTCCTAATACAACACGTATGGCATAGTCAGATGCATCAGTATGAATATGAAATGGAATTGACCAATTAGGTCCCTTTAAAACTAGTGCCATAGTGAAGAGTTTCTTACGTTGTAGGAAGGCTTCATTACATTCGAGTGTCTAAATGAATTCAACTTCGTTAGTCAACAGTGCATACAAAGGACTGGCTATTTTACTAAAATCCTTTATGAAATGCCTATAATAGCCAGCATGACCTAAAAAAGATCTTACATCCTTTGGTTTTGTAGGTATGGGCAATGTTAGAATTACCTCTATCTTAGCTGGATCCACTTGTATTCATGTAGCCAATATGAAATGACCAAGCACCACCCCTTCCTGCGTGAGCATGAAATATTTCTCACTATTGATTGATAGATTATGTTCTTTACATCAGAGAAGAACCTTTTCAAGATTCATTAAGGCTTCTTCAAAGGAAAAATCAAATGTTATGAAATCATCCATGTATATTTCCATGCAATCATGCGATATATCAGCAAAAATATTGATGATAGCTCTTTGAAAGGTTGTTGAGGCATTACACAATCCAAATGGCAAGATAGAATATGCAAAAGTACCCCATGGGCATGTAAATGTGGTTTTATCTTGATCTTTAGGAGCTATACTTATATGATTATAACCATTGTACCTAGGAAAGAAAAATATTCTTACTAGCCAAAGTGTCCAGAACTTGATCAATGAAGGGTAAATGAAAGTGATCCTTTTTAGTTGCCTTATTCAATTCTCTATAATCTACACAAATCTCTCATTTCCCTCCCTTTTTAGGCATTATGACTAGAGGTGAGACCCACCTACTATCATATATAGGGTATATAAAACTAGCATCAGGCAACTTTTGCAATTCAGTTTTAACTATTTCTTTGAGGGCTGGATTAATCCTTCTCTAGGGTTGACAGAGTGGCAGGCACCCTTCATTGATGTATATTCTATGAGTGCATAATGTAGGACTTAACCCTTTCATATCCCCATAGTCCCATGGAAAAGCCTTTTCATGTTTTTGAAGAAGCTCTGTTAACTATTTCATTTGTGTGGAAGGAAATTTTGGATTGACATGGAGATTATGACTTTTTGACAACTCAATAGTAGTTGTGAGATCAACCATAGAAGCTTCAGAGATTGGACTTGTATCTAATTCACATGGTAAAAGCTGATGGATAATGTTTGGCTCTTTGGATAGAAAACACTCTCATTACATTTCTCATATGTAGTTAATTCTAACACAGAACTGTCAGATACATCTTTTTCTACCACACAAGTATTATTAAGAATACACTGAATTACAGAATCCTCTTCTTGCAGCTTCAAAAAAGACTATCTATGTAACATCATAAGATGTGCTATAGATTTTAACTCTTCTTCTCCATCCCCTAAATCCAGCCATACAGATGTACTTAAATTCTGGTTGTGGTTGTGATGGAGCATATAGATCAATTTTCTTTATTGCCCGTCCATCTAATATGGTCATACTTCCTGACCTACAACTTATATTTGCATCAGTTGTAGCTAACCATGGTCCCCCTAAGATGATAGGGTAACTAGATAAATTGACTATTATGTCTTCTATCATCCCATCAAGAGTCATAGTAGAACTATCTGCAAGTTGTAGAATTGTTGGGGTAGCCCTTAATCCTTCTATATTCAACTTTTTCATAATATCCTTAGTCATGATATTTATAGTAGCACCAAGAACAATTACAACATTTTTAATAGACTGACCATTTATAACCACTTTCTCAACTAGACTTCTTGGATCAAAATATTTAGGAATGACCAATTTTCCTAACATGATGTCAGCTAATTTTCCTACAACATGGACTATAGTTGGGTCTTTTTTCTTCCTCCCAGGCTTTTTTCAGACAATCTTCTCTGAAGGCTTTGCCATTAATAGGAACATCTTTAATAGCTTGGAATAAGGGTATGTGGATATGCGTGTTCTTTAACTGATCAATGATGTCAAAGGATTGTTCCTCTATTTGTGCAGGTTTACCTTGTATGATATTTTGTGGAAAATGAGGTTCAACTACTGTTTGGGTTTGAGTTGAGCTAGTTATATTGGTTGGGTCAACCATTTGTGGCTGAGAAGTTGCGAGTTCTGATGTTGTAGGTGTTACATTGTGGTGAATGGTCAGTAAAGTACTATACATACTTCATAAATTCTTGGGGGCTCAGGGCATCACCTTGAAAAAAAAATTGGGCCCTATTTAATCAGAATTTTGTGCCGACATGTAATTATTAATTATAACCCTAAAGTGGTTTAATACTTGTATAAAAAGGGCTTAGGGTTAGGGATTATTTCATAAGGTGATGTGAAATTGGTTCTTACGGTGGTATTGAGCTATAAGGGATTACAGATTGTAATCAGGTTGTAATCACTAGATTGTAAAGATATTGAACTTGTTATTTGGTGGACGTAGCCCAGGGTTAGGGTGAACCACGTTAAATCTTGGTGTCTTGTGTTATTTTCTATGTGATCTATTATTTTTAATATTGGTTGTATTTGCATGTAATTATTATTTATGTCTGTGGCTTAATCCTAACAAGTGGTATTAGAGCGAGGTTGTTTTTCAGTTATCCTCTGCAAGAAAGTCTCACAGTTGAGTGGGAGTGATGGAAGACGAAGGTAAGCTGAGGGTTGATAGGTTTAATGGGAAAAATTTTCAGTTATGGAAGATGCAAATGGAAGAGTATCTTTATCAGAAAGATTTATGGAAGTCGTTGGAAGGCAAAACCAAGAATCAGGGATCTATGTCAAATGATGAATGGGATCTTTTAGATAGAAAGGAACTTGGAAGCATTTGATTATGCTTGGAACCATCAATGACATTTAATATTACAAAAGTGAAGATAACAGAAGAATTGATGAAAACCCTAGCAACATTGTATGAAAAGCCCTCCGCTTCAAACAAGGTATTTCTCATGAAGCATTTATTTAATATGAAAATGGTAGAAGGTAGATCTGTTGCAAATCATTTAAATGAGTTTAATACTATTACTAGTCAGTTATCTTCTGTGGGTATCAATTTTGATGAAGAAATTAGAGCTCTCTTGATTTTTTGTTCTTTGCCTAAAGGTTGGAATGGCTTGGTAATGACTATGAGTAATTTTGTTCCTAGATCTAGTACCCTAAAATATGATGATGTGATCGATGTTGTTGAGTGAGGAAACTCATAGAAAAACCTTAGGTGGATCTACATCAGGAAGTGTTTTGAATACACAAAGTAGGGGCAAAATGAATGAGAGAGGGAGTAATTCCAAAAATCATGGAAAATCAAGAGAAAAGTCAAAGGGGAGGAGGTCTCAATTGAGAGGACCAAACAACTATTGTTACTGTGGGAAACTAGGGCACAAAAAGAAACATTGTTGGAATTGAAAAAAAAATGAAGGAGATAAACCAGATGAAGACAAGGAGGCAAATGTGGTGAGTAACAAATCCGAAGAGGATGCTTTACTTCTGTCTTTAGAAAGTGTTGATGATTCATGGGTTTTAGATTCTAGTGCTTCATTTCATGCTACACCTCATAGAAGTTATTTCATTGATTATGTCCAAGGGGATTTTGGACTTGTTTATTTGGGAGACAATGAACCTTGTCAGATTTTTAGAAAGAGAAAAGTTAAGATTAAGTTGCAGAATGGGAATCATTGGCTACTACATGAGGTAAGACATGTTCCAAGGCTGAGTAGGAATTTAATTTGAGCAGGGCAGCTCGGTGATGAGGGTTGTGTAGTTACTTTTAATGATAAAAATTGAAAGGTTTCAAAAGGTTCCCTTGTAGTAGTAAAAGGTGTGAAATTAGGCATCTTATATCTTTGTACAGGTCATATTGTTCCTTCTACTTTAATTGTTTCAGAGAAAAATCAATGTTCAGGAATAGTTGTTGCAGTTGAGTAGGGAGAACAAATAGCTACTGTAAATTATGATACAACGCTATGGAATAATAGACTTGGGCACATGAGTGAGAAAAGTATGAAAGTACTTCATTCAAAGAAAGTTTTACCAAGTCTAAAATGTGTTAATATGGATTTCTATGAAAGTTGTGTGTATGGAAAACAAAAGAGAGTAGTTTTGTAAAGACTGGGAAGGAAAACAAAAAGGAGAAATTAGAGCTTGTGCATACCGATGTATGGGGACCGGCTCAAGTATCTTCCCTTGGAGGTTCTCATTATTATGTTACATTTATTGATGATGCAACTGGAAAGGTATGGATTTATTTCCTTAGACAAAAATTTGATGTATTTCAAACTTTTAAGAAATGGAAATGCTTGGTTGAAAATGAGACTAGTAAGAAATTAAAATGTCTCAGATATGATAATGGTAGTGAGTAGTGCAGTCATGAATTTGAAGATTATTTCTCCACTAATGGTATTCATAGACAAAAAACTATTCCAAGGACTCCACATGAAAATGGAGCAGGTAAATGCATGAACAAGACCATAATGGAGCATGCAAGGAGCATGAGGTTGCATGTTGGATTGCTAGGGATGTCATATTCAATGAAAAAGTGTTATACAAAGATCTGTTGCACCAACATGAGAAGAAAGAAGATGATTATATAGTGTTGGATGATACTCCAAAAGATGATGTTTCAGCCATTCCTCATGATGTGCAACAATTGCAACAACAAATACCACACACACCAGTGAATGTTAGATGGTCAACAAGGCAAATTAGACCTCCAGAAAGATTTTCTCCCTCTTTGTATTCTATTTTACTAACAAATGTTGGTGAACCTTAATGTTATGATGAAGCTGTGTAGGTGGATACTAAGATTCAGTGGGAGTCTAGCATGAAAGGCGAAATGGACTCTTTGCTAAAAAATAAGACTTGGGATTTATGCAAGTTGCATGCAAGTAACAAGGCTTTATAGAATAAGTGGGTTTACAGGTTGAAAGAAGAAGAAGGAGGTAAGAAAAGATTTAAAGCTAGGTTAGTTGTAAAAGGATTTGCATAGAAAAAGGGCATTGATTTTGATGAGATATTTTCTCCTATTGTTAAAATGACTTCTATCCATATTGTTTTAAGTATTGTGGTTACTAAAGATTTGCATTTGTAGTAGCTTGATGTTAAAATAGCCTTCCTTCATGGTAATTTGGATGAAGAGATAGATATGGTTCAGCCACAAGGATTTGTGGTCAAGGGTAAGGAGAAATTAGTGTGCAAATTGAAGAAAAGTTTATAAAGCTTGAAGCAAGCACCTTGGCAATGGTATCTAAAATTTGATAGTTTGATGCATGAGCATGGATACAATAGGTGTTATTCAGATCATTGTGTTTATTTTAAGAGGTTGGATGATGATAGCTACATTATTTTATGTTTATATGTTGATGATATGCTTGTAGCTAGGTCTAACATGGATCAGACTAAGGGGTTGAAACGCCAATTAGCACATGCATTTGCTATAAAGGATTTGGGGGCAGCAAAACAAATCCTTGGTATGAATATTTGTAGAGATAGGAAGAACAAGAAATTGATACTATCTTAGGCTGATTATGTTAAAAAGGTGTTGCAACGTTTCTCTATGGAGAATGCTAAAGCTGTTAACACACCTTTACCTAGTCATTTGAAATTGACTAAGGAGATGTGTACCAAGACACAAGAAGAGGAGGATAAGATGTCCAAGGTACCCTATGCTTTAGCTGTAGGAAGCTTGATGTATGCTATGATATGTACTAGGCCAGATATTGCACATGCAGTGGGAATTGTTAGCAAGTATATGAGTTATTCAGGAATTGAGCATTAGAATGTAGTCAAATGAATTCTTAGATATTTGAGAGGAACATCCAATAAGTGTTTACACTTTGGGGGCTCTACTATTGATTTACAGGGTTATGTTGACTTAGATTTGGCAGGGGATATTGATACTAGGTGAAGTACTACAGGTTATGTCTTTACTGTTGGTGGGGCAACTGTGAGTTGGGTTTCTAGGTTACAAAAGGTTAATGCATTATCCACTACAGAGGTAGAGTATGTTGCTGCTACAGAGGTAGCCAAGGAGATGATATGGCTTCAATTCTTCTTGGAAGAATTGGAACATCCTTAAAAGGATAATTATTTATTTACAAATAGTCAGAGTGCCATTCATCTTGAAAAGAATTCAACTCTGCATTCCAAGACCAAACACATACAATTGTGGTACAATTTCATTCGGTCAGTTTTGGAGGATGGACAGTTAAAGTTGGACAAGATACATACAGATGAAAATCCAATGGATATGTTTACCAAGGTAGTGACAAGGGAGAAGTTGAATTCCTCTTCAACTTCGGTTGGTCTTCTAGACTAAATAGCAATCAATGAACAACACAGTCTAGGGTGGTTTGATCCAATGAGAGCCCCTTGTGCTAGCGGTATTGCTATAAGATCAGTCTCCAAGTGGGAGATTGTTGTTTAGTGTAGAGCCTGATCAGTCTCCAAGTGGGAGATTGTTAGATTGTGGTGACTAATCAAGACAGTACTGTACATCCTTCATAAATTCTTTGGGGCTCATGGCATCGGCCCGAAAAAAAATTTTGGCCCCTATTTTATCGAGATTTTGGGTCGACATGTAATTATTAATTATAATCCTAAAGTGGTTTTATACTTGTATAAAAAGGGCTTAGGGTTAGGGATTATTTCATAAGGTGATGCAAAATTGGTTCTTGTGGCATTATTGAGTTGTAAGGGATTATAGATTGTAATCAAGTTGTAATCACTGGATCATAAAAATATTGGACTTGCTATTTGGTGGACGTAGCCCAAGGTTTGGGTGAACCGCGTTAAATCTTGGTGTCTTTTGTTCTTTTCTATGCAATATATTATTTTTTGATATTGGTTATATTTGCATGTAATTGTCATTTGTGTCCATGGCTTAATCCTAACAATAGGAGTATCTAGTATTTCAGTTATGAGAGGCGATTTAGGTGCTGATAAGGTTATCAGATCTCAAATGTATATCTGCAACATTTAGAGCATAAGAAGGCTATTTTTGAGCATCAACAAAATACATGGGTTGTTGTGGTTGCTGGTTATTTGGATTCGGCTAAGGTTGTGTAGGCAACTAAGTCTACTTTTTGGTTCAAAACTTGTAGGTGGTGGCATTAGTGCAGGTTGTCGGACTGGAGGTAGTAATTTTGGATTACCAATATTCTAGTTAGGCCATTGCTGAGGTCCTCTCCATTGGTTTGTATATTTCCAATTCCCTTGGGGTGGTTGCCATTGGTTTTGTTGATTTTGCCATTGATTATTTTGCTGGTTTGGCCAGGAAGGTTGGGAATTCTAAGGCCATTAAGACTATTGTGGATTATTTTTCCAAGCATTATTCCAATTAGGTTGACTATATTATGGAGGACCTTGGGTACTATGGTTTTTCCATTGATTGCCATATAGATTTGACTTTTGTAAAGGGTCCTGAGACATACCTTGACGTTGGGCCCATGGCCAACATTGAGCAACGAAGAATACTTTCTAATCCTCTCCATCTATCTTGATGCATCTAGTTGGAAGATGTTGGTTCTCCATGCTAGCAACCAATTTGCATTGGTAATCTTTCTTCTACTTCCGATAGTGTGGATAGTACTCAGCTAGTTGCACCTCAGCTTCTGCATGCTTCTTCTTTGTAGTCATTGTGTCAAGATGTGTAGTGACATCATTTATGATGTCCTTAAAATCTGAGAGTAGATTGGATATCTTGAGCTTTGAAATACCCTAACTAATTCCTTTAGTGGTTGTAGTTTGGTGTCCTCTTCCTTTCTTCATAGTTGACCTTGAGTAGTTAAGACAATTTTTTTAAGGTCATCCCAAGAAGATTGATATGCATCACCATCGGCCATCAAGTCTAGTGCTTCTAGATAGTTATCATTCACCCCTCTCAAGAAGACTAGCTTTTGTGAATCCTTCACCGATACATGCTGAGGGTTCTTCTATAGTGTCTACAAAAAATGTGAAACATAGTTTTCCAATGTTTCATTCTCCTTTGGTGATATTCTAAAGATATCATCTCCTCTTGAATCATTTGCCTTGCAATACTCTTTGTATTTATCTAGAAACAGAGTTTGCATTTCATCCTAGGTACCTATTGCATTGGCTCCTAATCCCATGAAGCATCATAAGGATGATTCTTTCAGTGTTGTTGGAAACAACTTGAGCTTATGGGCATCAGTTTTATAGTAAAAGCTACAATAGAGTATGTCAAACTCAAATAAGAAAGTATTAGGGTCTTTAGTTGCAAGGCCATAGAACTTTGGAAGAGTAGTTGGGGCTATTTTTTTAGATTAGCATTGGTTATGAGGCTCGAAAGAGGAAATGAAAAAGTAGGTTGTGCCATTACTGGAGGTATTTGATTATGGGGTTGCTACTAAAAAGGAATATTGGGTACTGGATTGTTAACAAATGGTGGATTTGGAACAGTCTTATCAAGGAAACTGGCCAAAATTTCAGCAAAAGGTTGAAGACCACTTGTATCTAAAGGTTCTCCTCTAGAGGATGATTCTTTACGAAAAATAAGGCTTGCATCCTCAAAAGGAAACTCAACTTCTTCTTTGATTTCTTTGTTCAAATTAATAGACTCCTATGAAAGAAATCTCCCATATTAATCTTGTTGTCTTCCTCTTCAATGCATGCAATTGAATTGGTGACTTGTTAGTCAAGCCCACAATTTTGCAGTTTCTAACTAACAAACTAATCTAAAAATAAAGGACTCATGAGGGTTCCTAGTTTGAAACCATCCCCGGCAATGGCACCAAAAATGTACAATTTCATAATAGATAAAGAAAATCACACCATTATTCCTCTTAAGGATACCATGTCTATTTTGAAAACTATCTATTCCATCATGAAATTCACTTGAATTGTCAACCTAGGGACGTAGGACTTGAAATGGGTCAACACAATATGTGTACTAAGTTCCTTCAAGAGACTTAACACCTATGTTGCAGGAAGGTAAAATGCATGAAAGAAATCTATACTATTGATATAGAATAGTAAACACACTCGGACTAACAACAAATAATTGAAGAAAACTTCAGAAAATGAATTCTAAACTATTTAACAATTCAAACATCCACCATGATCATTTTCCATAAGTGTTGTAGGAACTTTGACAGTAACAATGTTGTAGGGCTAATACAGTAAATTAGTCTTAGAAAAAGAAACTAAAAGGAATGAATCTACTCTACCTAAATATATTCTACCTCCTAAGTGGGCCCCCTTGGTTTTCTTCAACTACCTAAGAACACAATAGGTATTCCAAAATCACTTTCTCATTAAAATCCTTCTTTGATTACATCTCTGAATAATTCATGAAGAATAGAAAAGAGGAACTTCTAAATCTTAAACTAGCATTATCTATTTCTTCTTTACCTTTTTTCAAAGACAATCCCCCAAATTCATTTTATAAAGGATTGGATACTTATTAAAACATGACATAAAAGCCATGAACAAACATCGCCAGAAAAGAAGGTAGAACATCAACCATGACATAGAACATTGATTAAGCAATAGAATAACAACTCGCAGGAAATATAGCAAGTCAAGTCATCCTAGTTTTTCTAAAACAATAACTCCACTGTAGGAATGGCTTACTCATAGGAACTAATATGTGCTTCCTTTGCCATGATTTGTCTTCATCATCTTCTTCCTTTAATACAGTAATCACCACTCTTTGCATCACTTCTCCATTTCCTGAAAGTTATAAACATTCGGAACACACATGCATAATAACATTCCTACTCTTATTCAATCATTAGAACATAGCTTAAAATATTTATATGAAATACTACATTCTATGTATAATATTAAGCAAAGTATGTCATACCCACTATCCATCGGTTTAATAAGTTCTAGTCATATCCAACATAAGTTCACAAGATATTTAAAACAAATATTTTGGAAATGTTTTTCACAAGGTTGAAAGAGTAAGTTCAAACTATAAAAACTTATATCAAATTTGAGACATTAATATGCCTCATCACCACCAAGCAAAGATACCTAAGCTGGTCCTCATACATTTGTATGCACAAGCTCTAATTTCTCAATTTTCTTTTTCTTCCCACTCTTCACAAAACTAACTTTCTTTTATTTTTCATACACACAACTTTCACAGAAATCCATATCAACACATTTTAGACCTGGTAAAACTTTCTTTGGATTAAGTAATTTTATACCTTTCTCACTCATCTGCCTAAGTCTATTGTGTCATAGTGATGTATGAGAATCTACAACAACTGTTTGTTCTCCCTACTCAATTACAACAACTATTCCTAAACATACATTTTTCTCTGAAATAATTAAAGTAGAAGAAATAATATGACCTATAAAAAGATATAAGGTGCCTACTTTCACAACTTTTTCTACTACAAGGGAACCTTTCGAAACCTTCCAATTGTTATCGTTTAAAGTAACTTCACAACCCTCATCACTTAGTTTCCCTGTTCAATTAAATTCCTACTCAGTCTTGGAACATGTCTTACCTCTTGCAGTAGCCAATGATTCTCATTTTGCAATTTAATCTTAATTTTCCCCTTTCCAACAATCTGACAAGGTTTATTATCCCCCAAATAAACAAGCCCAAAATCCCCTTGGTCATAATCTAGGAAATAACCTCTATCAGGAGTAGCATGAAATGAAGCCCCTAAATCTAAAACCCATGAATCATCAACACTTTCTAAAGAAAGAAGCAAAGCATTCTCTTTAGATTTATTACCTACCATATCTTCCTCCTTGTTCCCTTCTTGTTTATCTCCTTCACTAGTCTTTCGAGTCCAACAATCTTTCTTTTTGTACCTGATTTTCCATAGTACCAAAAATATTTTGGTCCTCTTGATTGAGACCTCTTCCCCTTTTATTTTCCTCTTGATTTCCCATAATTTCCATAATTTTTCATCTCTCAATCGTTTTGCCTCTACTTTGTGCATTCAAAACACTTCCTGATGTAGATCCACATGAGCTTTTTCTAAGTTTTCTCACTCAAAATAACACCAATTACATCATCAAATTTTAGGGAATTAGACCCCGAAATAGAATTACTCATGACCATGACCAAGAAATTCCAGCTTTTAGGCAAAGAACACAAAATCAAGAGAGCCCTAATTTCTTCATCAAAATTAACATTCACAAAAGATAACTAACTAATAACTGTATTAAATTCATTTAAATGATCTACAACAGATCCACCTTCTACCATCTTCATATTAAATAAACACTTCGTGAGAAATACCTTGTTTGAAGCAAAGGGCTTTTCATATAGTTTTGCTAGGGTTTGCATCAAGTCTTCGTATGTCTTTTCCTTTGTAATATGAAACACCACCAATAATGCTAGGCATAAATGAATACTTCCAAGTTCCTTTTTTTCCCAGTCCTCATTTGTCATAGTGGTTTGTTTCTTAGCTTTTCCTTATAATGGTCATCATTTATCCTTTTGATAAATATAGTACTCCACTTGCATCTTCCATAACTGAAAGTTCTGCCCTTTAAACTTCTCAACCTTTATCTTACCCTCATCTACCATTGCTCCCACTCAATCGCAAGACTCCTCCTCAACTGTAAGACCTTCCTGGAGAGGATACCTTAAAAAAGTGACGACATCTCACTCTGATACCACTTGTTAGGATTAATCATAGACATAAATAACAATTACATGCAAAGATAACCAATGTCAAAAAAACTACATAGAAGATAACACAAGACACGAAGATTTAATGTGGTTCACCCAATCCCTAGGCTACATCCACCAATAGAAAGTCCATTATTATTATTAACTAGTGATTGCAATCTGTAATCCCTTATAGCTCAATACCCCTATAAGAAGCTACAATATCATCATACATTATGAAATTCCTAACCCTAAGCCATTTTATACAAGATTTTTACTACTTACAAAATTAGGGCTAGAATAAGTCATCCAATAGAAAAATAGTAGTTGACGCCTTTTACAATAGTAGAGTCAATTTTTGGCTTCGAGGGCATTACCCTCAAAAACCCCCTCGACCCCACCCTATACTGTGATAGGGAGCGCACCTGGGGCGTTGCCCCAGGAGCTCGCAAGGGGCATTGCCCCCAAACCCCCATAGCAATAATCTAGGTTGACTGTGCTGAATAAAGAGGGAAATTTGACCTCTGATTCTAATTAGGCTCCACATCACAACACAATTACCTCCTCTACATAGGCTCTAGTTCCTTCTTGCTCATCATAACTCTCCTCAATATCAAAGATTCTCCCATATTTGGTGAATTCCCTCTCAATAGGTTCATCTTCAACTAGTTCCTCATCTTCCACTGGGTTCTACTTACATTTTTCTTTGCTATGACTCTCTAAATAGTGGTAAGCCCTATGACCAACATCTCACATTTGAAACAAGTATCTTTAAACTCTAAATACTTTCTTTCCTAAGAGTCTTCTAAATAGGTTCATCTTTAATAAAAAACTTTCCTTTTCCCTTATCAATAATCAGTTTATCCTTTTCCTAAGATTACCTTGTCTTATTCTCAACTTATACTCTCCCTTTAGAGCATAATGACAAGCACAATCAATTGAACTATTTTGTCACATACTTAACTTGTCTTGAATGTTAATTCTCAAACCATTAGCATACCTAGCTACCTTTTCCTTAGATGACTCTTGGTGTCGAGATCTAATCGTCATCTTGTAGAACTCTTTGGTATACTCTTTAATTGGAAAATCTTTTAGTTTTAGATTTTACATTTTCTTGAATAATTATAATTCATAATCCTCTGGTATAAACTTGGGCTTAAGTCTAGAAACCATAACTCTCCATCAAGTGATCATATTCATCATTATCTTCTTCATGCTTTTGTAACTATTTCCATTGTAAGGAAACACATTGTTGTAACCTAGTTTGTGATAACCTAACCCTTTGTGGATTCTTAACATATTCAAGGTCCAAGTAATCTTCTACTTCATTAATCCTATCTATTAAATCTTTGGGATGTAAAGAGCCAAAAAAGTTAGAAACTTCAATTATGTAATTCTTACACATTTGTGTCATAGCCCTCAATAATATTTCTTCCTTTCTTGAAATCTAAACTTCTACTATTTTGAGATCCTCAACAACCTCTTCAAACTCATCTTTGATCTTAGGATTCCTCCTAAAGAAGTTTATATCTCAATCCTCATATCACTCTTGAATCCATCCATCAATTGATCTATCCTTCTAGGGTTTATTCTTCTAGGTGACATCCTTGCAAATCTTAGGGATCTCCTTCTTAACTTCCCAACCTTTGGCAATATGATCAAAGTTATTTATTTCCCTAACACAATATGGAAATTTACCAAAACCTATAATTTGCTACAACTAGTTATTTTCTTGAAATCATCATCTTAATTCCCTTCAACCAATAAACCAATTCTTCCTAGTTTACTTTTGTGCAACCTTCTGCAATTGTAGGTTAGATCTTTCTTCTAATATCTGATGACTAGGATCTCAGGATTCACAATTCCTAATACTAGATCTAATCAATTTCCATTGTTAAAACTTTGTATATCATGTATAATCAACATCAAATCCCATCTTTAACCTCCTTGCACAAGCCTCTCATTGATGTCTAACCTCATTTTTTTCACCTTACAAATGACAAATCCATAACTTTACAAACTCATGAACTCAAATATTCAATCCAAGAATTGCAACTATTTGATGTAGTCGAGGAAAGAGAAATCCCTAATGAAGATGTCCAGCCTTATAGCAAGAGCTTACACAATGAAAATGACAAAACAAGAAAATAGATAACACCATCAAATAAAGAATAACAACTTTCAAATATCATCAAGTTGGCTTTTAAGCACATATTATAGATTTTCATTAGAATGCCTCATTTTAAAGAACAAATGCCTTATTCTAGATATTCATTATTCGGATCTAATTGTTTGACCTCCATTTCATACAACTCCCTAACCAAAAACTGCTTAGTTATATACAATATTTCTAGCCAGTTGTCATCTTATTGAATCAATAATCTCCAAGATAAAGAAAATGTATTACAACAATACAGGTCAAGACCCAGACCTATAAGAACACCTCCAAATATATATAGCATAATATGTAATTACACATGAAGTTTGATTACATGTATAAGAACATAGATCAATGTGCACTAGGATTTTCATAGTGGGAAACTTCATCGTAAGTTGAATCCCACCAACCTAGTTGTTAGAACAAGAAACAATAAAATGGCTTATACCAATCATAAGATATATTTATCCAAAAACACTAGATTGAGATACAAAGCTAGACCTAGAACCTCCATGATGTCGAGGACATACCATAAGGATTGTATGATAACAAACCAACTAGAACGATCACTACCAAGAACACAGAGAGTTGCCCAACTAGAATAGAATGTAGGCAAACAGAAATTAAATATTTTTTGGTGATGCAAGATTTCCAACTACCCAAGGATGCTCTTGCATTAGGAAAATCCACAGAAACATAGACAATTAGCAGACAACAATGGGAATTCTCTCTTATAAACGAAGTCATATGTGGAAATAAATGCATTAATTTGTGGTTGGTCATTTCAATTTTGAAAATAGAGTGGGAAATAATTGGTCATTTCATACTGCATTTTATTTCCATTTATTTTGTATTTCTAAGATGGCTTCATTAATGCGATTTTGTATTTGAATTTGTTTCTTTGTTTATTTAGTTTATTGGCGATCTCTTATGCAAAAGTAGCGAACAATGCATAGATACAATAATATAGACACACACATACATATCCTTTCACATACACATACACATACACATACACATGCATACCTACTCAACTAAAATAACCATTAATGAAATAACAAAAAAAAATCTAGTCATAAAACATAATATCGTTAACTATAACATGCATTGATAGAAAGGTTGAATTGAATACAATTTTTCTTCTTTTGATAGAAAGGTAGCACAAATACCTTTGGGATACATATTTTTCAAAAAAAATGTTTTCTCCCATTTTTAAAATTTTCCTCGACGCTTAAAAAAGAGAGTTTGTGAAATGGTCACACAACCTATATTTAATAATACTATGAATATAAAATTATGATAAACACAATAAATACTAAAACTATAGTCATTTGAAAGAGTGTTCACAGCACAACAATCTTCTATTTTTTATTTAGAATGTGGTCATATTTAGCCATTATTTGAGACCTTAGAAGGGCATAATTTGCCAAAATTTTCATGTACTTCACCAAAAGTCTCATTTTTTACCCCTTCACACAAAGGGGTCTTGTACCCTTCTCTTGAAGGGGTCTTATACCCTTTTCTCAATGGGGGGTTCAAGTGAAACACCCCAGACCAAAAATCAATGAGTTTTTCCTTTGGGGGGGTGTTCAGTTGCTCGAAGGTCCTTGTTCACCTAAAGAGCCCTAAAATGGTATTTTCCTAATCAACCAAATTTTCTTCATGATGAAAATTGGGAACCATTTTTCTGGGTTCACCTTGGACCAACCCATATTTTCCATTTTAGCATTGAGAAGGGGCTTTAAGAAGATCATTCAACACCTTGCTAAACTATAAATCATTCTACAATGGTAGAAAATCTTATATTCATGAAAATGGTAGAAAATTTATATATGCATGCCACATTTCACCATGGCTCCATGTAATCCATAAAAATGAATCAACACCTTGATGATTGAACTCATTGACGGTCCCTCTCTCTTATTGGACATTAATCATTCAAAACCTCATGTTAGTCACTAAAGATCTCACTAAAACATAGCCATATAAGTAATTATGGAGGATTAGTGAAAGTATAGGGAACAATTACACAAAACTATTTATTCATGCCACAATTTACTTATACTATCAACAACCCTCCCAAATGACTCAACATCCTCACGATTGAAGATGCCACTAAAATCAAACAACAACCAACTCATAAATATTTCACCACTTGCTCAAATAGGAACATGTTGTATTCTAAGTCACATTGGGCCCACAACTTGCCAACCCTGAATCCCTCAAACATAACATTAATGTTTGGATTATTGCTTCCCCAAGATAAAGATAACTTTATCACGCACGACAATAAAACAAAAAGACATTTTTTGGTGTCAAAGATAACTTAATGTGAATAGCCTTAGCACAACATAATTCAAAATGAAAATGTCTATACAAAATGTTTAAAATATTATGAAGCAACATAAATTGATCTAGCCAAATAATGAATGGCATACAAAGAAATGATGGCAAAATAGATGAAAGTGCAAGTTAGAACAAACACAACAAATATAACATCTTACTATATATATGAATTTATATATGTATATGTGTACATTTGAGGAGATAAAGATGCAACTATGATATGATTAAAGAAATGTAATGATTTTATTTCTAATCCTTATTAGCATTAATGATAGTGTAGTTCCAATCGAACTATATATATAATGTGATATTTATATATATACAAATATGTTAAATAACAAACCATTACATTAAATACTAATGAAAGATGTCCTAGAAAGGGACATGTCTATCCATATTTCATCTAATATAAGAGAGATGACTACCATTTGGAAAGTACATACCAAAAAGACAGGGTTACTACATTTTGTAGAAATCCTCCATTTATTAACATGGTATTAGAGAAAATCTTGGGAGGAGGATATCAATGAAGAATCATCAATATAAATAGAAATACGCTAGAGTCAACCATTGACATTGATGAGCATAAGAAACAAGTATCAAAGTTGCAAACTAAAGCAAACATATGTGGAGGATTCATAAACATCGACGTAGAAGTTAAGTGGTAAATATTAGTCGGACGACTTAAACATCACACACTAATATTTAAACATAACATGGCCGTTCATACCTGCTGACAAGATCACAAGGAAGACTCAACACATCCACCAAATCGTAGGGTATAAGGGCAGAGGTACAAGTTGGTCATCATCAAGAACTAACATTGTACAAATGGGCCAACATAGCACAACCTCTACATACATGGAGAACCAAGAACAAAAGGAGAAATATATAAGAGTTGAGTGCTTAGCAAAGGAAGATATCAATCAAGACTATAAACGAAATGCAACCGAGGTATTTCAGAGACCACGTTAGTGTCATGGTATTAAGGCCAAATTAGATTTGACAAGCACAATTCTGTGACCACTTTAAGGGGAAGATATTCACCAATCACAGTGGAAGGCTACCAACTTATCAAAGGAAAATTGTTTAATGTTACATTATTACACACAGGTCACGGCGGGTCCTGGAATGAGTAGGACAAGCCACACAGTTAAAAGAATATCCAAATTTCATATTCACACATATTAATTAAGGTAGACATTCTTAGTGTTGTGAACACATCGGGGGTCTACTAAAGACATTGGGGGATGATTACATGACATTCCAAGAAAGATGAATACATTGGCCATAAATAAAGGTGGTGGACTCACCACTAGGAAAAAGACATTAGAACCTAGAAGCATGACAAGTATTTGTAGAGTGGACTGAATATTTGGAATGTTCAAAGCACATCGAGTTAAGTGTAACTCAAGATGAGGAGAGAGATAAGTCCTTGTTATTATTATATCTTGAGAACTAACCTTAGTTTTTATTTGTATTTGTATAAGAGCTATGTACCTTGATCTTTTCCTCTGAGAATGTTAATACGCACAAGGTAGATTGATTTTAGACTCGGAGAGAGTTTGACACCTCTTTAAAGGTAATATTGGATGAACAATTATGAATATTGATATTTAGAGGGAGTGTGAAAGTCCATGTGTGTGACTTCATGATTTTAATGGTATGCCCCCTGTATACGTCATGAGGAAGTGATGACTTGCAAATGATTATCAATTGTATTTTCAAAAGTTATTGAAAGATGACAATCTTACAATAACTTAATTTTCTATTATGATGGATATTTTACGATGTTTATGCAGATCATGATAGATTACACTTTGCATGGTGGATGTTCATATGGTAAGCATTATGAGAATGCACGTACAAATACCTTGTGAACATTTTGAGTACATGGTGAATGTTATGCAAATTGATGTTCAAGAGGCCATTACACAGAGTATTTGGTGAATACCATATGTTGATATTCTGGAAGCCAAGTACTCATGATATCAAAATGTTGAATATCTTATGATCAAAGATATTACATTGAGGTAATATATGGTACTATGTTTATCCTCCCTAACTAAGAGGGAGTGTTGATGTTAGTGTAGTTTTAGTCAAATAAAACACACACACACACACACACACACACATAATTAGATATATGAGATATATTACATCTATATATTATATATGTGATGTATGTATATGTACAAATATATGTGTGTTAAATAACAAACTATTATATTAAATATTGATGAATATGCATGTCCCTTCATGAGACATGTCTATCCATATTTCATCTAATAGAAGAGAGATTGTTGTCATTTTGCAGAAATTATCCATTTATTAACAATTAGCATCCATTTATTAAAAATTAACATCCCAACTAAGTAACTATAATTTGTATACTTTGGTTTATGAAATGCATATCGTAAGGGTCCGTTTGGTAGTAGGAATATGAGTGGAATAGGCATATGTAAATTCTTAAAATTTCAAATTCTCTGTTTGGGTGTACCAAATCGAAATTGTGAATAGGAATATGTATTTTAATTTTGGCCCAAAAATGAGCATTTGCAATTTTACCCAAATAGGTGGAATTGGAATATGTATTCCTATTCTAGTTTTATTTATTTTAGAAAACATGAATTTTTGGGTTTCTGAATTCCCCATCGAATTTTGACTGAACCAAACAAGAATAGGAATACATATTCTTATTTTTTATTCTAGAATAACAATTCTAGAATGCGTATTCCTGTTCCCGTATTCTCATTCCCACAGCCAAACAGACTCTAAATGATTACACAAAAATACATATAAATAATTAGTAAATAGAAGGATATACAGTTAATGAAAGGTTAAGAATGCATACAATCAATGTAACTATGCACAAGAATTAGATTGCTAGACGTGCAACTGCAAGAAACACACACACACACACTCAATGATTGAAGAGAAATGCAAACAATCAATGTAAAACAAAGAATGCATAGAATCAATGAAATTGCCTACATGTATTAGAGTAGGCATGTAACTAAAGCAAACTGTCAATGATGAACATAAGAACATCACTTTGGTTTTTAAAATGTATACACCCAATGATTAGAGAGAAATGCATACAATCAATCTTGAATAGAAGAACAACACCCTAGTTTATGTGATGCGTACACTCAATGATTAAAGAGAAATGCATATAGTTAATACAAACTTAAAAATGCATATGTTTGATGATTAAAGAACACATTGTTGTTTGCCAATCACATTTCAAGAATAATAGTCCATATCCACATTTTTTTGACTGGTTTGCATACCCACAAACATAATGATTGAATAGTTTTTCATACATTGTAAAAAATTACACAACTCATCTTTAAAAAGAAACTGAAGCAAATATATAATATCTACCTATAAGAATGAAATGATAGAAGATCCCTTGTAAGATTTAAAATGAAAGAAACAAACATTTCACGATTAAAGCAACAAATTTCAAGAATTTGTTGACAATATGCCCTAGGTCTTTGACATTCCATGTAATAATGTTATTATAATACAGTTTTAAAAAAAGAACGTTTGACTCAAACCCTAGATGCAATACAAAGCAATGATTGAATAAAATATCAAACTATAACCATGAATGAGTACAACCATTGTCACAAGCAAAAGCAAAATGATAAATTAAGTGGAGGCTCTACCTATGAATGCAATACCCGAACCCTCATCACAAGTAGTGGAATGATTGCATGAAGCGTTTGTAGGAATGGAAGGGTAGATGAATGCCAAAAGAATCTTAAAAAAGAATGTTCTTAACCTCCATTGTGGGCATGATTTGGCCCCAAAATGGTCGACGTAGCACAATGTGGGTAGTGAAATGTTTGAGTTGGGTATCATTTTAATTTAGTGGGATCGTCAATGATTAATGTAAGATGTTGAATGGTTTATTAATTAAAGCTCTGTCCTAACGCTAAAGTATGCATTGTGAGCAGACCCACATTCAATACATGTTATATTTAAGTGTTTATATATTTTTCAATTGGGGGAGTACTTCTGTTTTTGTTCAATTCGTGGGCGCACTTATTGGCAAACAAGGGCTCCCTTTCTAAATGACACTTTGAAGACATTTTTTTGACCCTTTCACATTCTACAATCTCTATAAAGAAATTTGTGAACACCCGAAACCTTAAACCAAAATTCTTAAGGTGTTTCAACTCGTATAAAAAAAAAGAAGAAAAAATAAAAATCACCAAAATCAGATGTATAATTTGATTTCTACAATGACACTAAAATAAGGGAAGCATACAATGATATGCCTCCCCTATGACATTGCATTAAAAAACCATTTTACACCAATGTCTATAAGCCCTAAAAACTTTTTTTTGGGACCAAATGTTGCAGCTAAAGAACACTCCACCAATACAACTACATGACAAAGACCACTAAAAAGTAGACAGTTACCAAGCACATTTTCGGTGTAAAAATCACTTTCCCACTATCTTATTAGGCTATCCTCCACCTTTTAGGCAATGACCAATAAACAAGAGTTAACGTACAGAGCTAAAATTAAACATAAGTCAAAAGTACAAATAATGTCTCTTTCTCATTATTGAGACTTGTCACTTTGCCATCATTCATCCATTCCTAACCCCACATGTGCAACATTTTCGTACCAAAATGGCCCCATCATGCATTCTTTTATGAAAGCTTATAACAACTATTTGTCTCAAAGTTTGGTGAAGTCATTTATGTTGGTTTATGTTCAGTCTACAAACTACTGAAATAATTAATTTGAAAGGTGACACATTTTTGAAATGAATAGAGTAATCTATATGAGGAAGTCATTACTTAATGAGCTTGTTTGGCTTTTAAAAGCTTTAGCTGGTCTGTTACGAAATGTAATGATAGATTGTGGCTGGCTTTAAATGAAAATTATGGACTGTAATTAAAGTTCGTAACAGGTTCTTTATGAACTGTTATTGTTATAATCAGTTATATTCAGCCGTTAATGATTTCGATTGATGTTGAAACAAGTTGTTTTGTATAGATTGTGTGGAGTTCTTTTATGGTTTCCATTTGAAGTGTATTTTAACAATAGTTATAGATTTGTTAATGTAAGAATCACAATAGGATGATCAATCAGTTTTTATGAGAATATTGATAAGATTTAAATGTAATAATCACAATACGATGATCAATCAGTTTTTATGAGTATCGCCTAGATTCAATGAGTGCTAAGTGTTTCATTTATTCTCATGAGAGATGGATTCATGTTGAATCACTACTCATGAAACATGGGTCAATGAGTTTGACTCAAAATCATACAGTTAAATCCCGATAGCAATATCACAAGATTTGAATTATTTTTATTTATCAAATATTGAAATACATGAAATAATAGTATTTTAATAAAAGATAATTACAAATAAAGGAAAAAAATTCAAAACAATAATTATATAGAAAGATGAGAAGATTATTTATCTCTCTAGCATCCTAGCTAAAGATTTTTTTTTTTTTCATGTTCTTTTTTCTCTCTAGCATCTTGATGATGGATCATGTAGTATGATCCGAAACGTTGATGTAAAAAAATTATACACAATCAAATCCAGAAATTTGAGACACATTAGCATGGATTGTGGAAATCTAATAGATCTCATTATTTATCTCACCAAAAAAAGCATAATCTGAACAATGAAATATTAGCTTTTTCATTTGCGTGAAAGAAAGGTTGCATGTTCTGAACAATACTTTGAATATGATTTGAATCAGTAATGTGTAACTTTTAATTTATGATATAGACGGTACTAAATTAAGTTTCTTAATCTAATAGTTTAGATTGTTGATTATATAGATCACAGAGTTGGTGTGAAATTAACCTTAACAAAGCTGCTCGTCAAAGTGGGAAGAATAAGAAGTGTTTAATATGAAATTCAATGATCACAATTGATGTGTGCACCATCAAAATTATTAAAAGTGGCACGAGACCAGCGTTAATAAAGACATTGATTAAAACAAACAAGGATGATAAGTGTTACAATATAAAATTAAATGATCAAAATTATTGTAGGCATGATCAAAATTAACAAAAAATGAAATGAGGGTGTTGTTCAAGAGCTGAAGAAAGAGGTGGACGGGTTTAACAGGCACATTGAGGACTCCAACAAGTTTAACATTAAGGTCACACATGCGTGCTCTGTCACCCTTTGCATGATACAAGAGAGGATGACTGGAACTATAGCCAAGAGTGATGATGGCTACAAGGAGTTCCTTGAGTTCCTCAAGGAGAATGGATTGTGACGTTGCTATCTAATCGTTTGGGACGAAATGCTAAACCTTAGTTGCTATGTTTTTTTGTTAATTTTTGCTCTCTAGTTCGTAACAACTTGTGTGGCCTTACAAACTTTTTTAAAAAGACTTTTATTATCCGCCTTTCATGATGAAGCAATTATGTTACTAGTTTACATACTCTACACTATGGTTCGTAATATGTTTTTGATAGAGGTAAGAATAGGGTTACTATTCTATGTTGTGATTGTGCTAGCTGCAGTTAATGTGTTGTTAATGCGCTAGTTTTGTCTATTCCACGGGCCAACACCCTCTTGTTGATTTTATTATAAAAAACAAAAATAAAATGAGATTAAGCTTGGCAAAGACAACAATTAAAATTGATATGAATGAAAAGTGTTTCAATATAAAATGAGATGATTTAAATTAGCAAAAAATGGTTTTAACACACCCTTATATGTTACTAGTTTACATACTCTGCACTATGGTTTGTACTATGCTTTTGATAGAGGTGAGAAAATGGTTACTATTCTATCATGCTGTGATTGTGCTAGTTGCAGTTAATGTGTAGTTAATTCACTAGTTTTGTCTGTTCCACGAGCCAACACCCTCTTGTTGCTTTTATTATAAAAAAACAAAAATGAAATGAGATTAAACTTGGCAAAGACATCAATTAAAATTGATATCAATAAAAAGTGTTTCAATATAAAATGAGATGATTTAAATTAGTAAAAAATGGTTTTAACATACCCTTTATGAAGATACAAATTAAAATTGATAAGGATGAAAAGTGTTACAATATGAACAAAATGATCAAATTCGATATGGGCCCATCAACATTAGTAAAAAATAATGTCAATTAACTTTTACAAATAGACAAATTAAAATTGAAAAGACTTAAAATTAATATAAAATGAAATGAGATGATCAAAATTGATGTGGGTGCTATCAAGATTAGTAAAACTAGAGTAAGATTAACCTTAACAAATGCACCAAATAAATTTGATAATAGTAAATAGGGTTCGAATATGAAATGAAATGATCACGAGGTTAACCTTAACAAAAAACATTGATTATAATTGATAGGACTGAAAATTGTTACAATATCAAATTAAATGATCAAAATTGATGTGGACACAAGTGAAAGTAATCAAAACTAGCACGAAATTGCCCTTTACAAAGACACCAATCAAAATTGATAAGAATGAAAAATTACAATATGAAATGATCAAAATTGATGTGGTCATAATCAAAGTTAGTAAAAATTGACATGATATTAAATTAACAAAGACCCAAAGTGTTGCAATATGAAATGAAATGAACAAAATTGATGGGGGCACAATCAAAATTAGTTTTTAAACATTCACATGAAATTACCTCTAACAATGACAACAATTAGCAATGTTAAGAATAAAAAGTCTTTAAATATGAAAATAAATGATACAAATTGACGAAGGCACCATACAAATTTAAAGAAAGTGGAGTGAGATTAACCTTACAAAGACATTTAAATTAAAACTAATAAGAAAGAAAGAGTATTACAATATGAATAAAAATTGATATGGGCACCACTGGAACTAGTAAAAACTAGTATGAAATTAACTTAAATAAAGATGTCACTTATTATTGATAAGAATGGAAAGTGCTGCAATATGAATGGAATAATAAAAATTGATGTGGGCACTGTCAAAATTTGCATGAAATTAACTTTCACAAAAGGTATCAATTATAATTGACAATAATGGAAAGCATTACCAAATGAAATGAAATAAACAAATTTGATGTGAACGCTGTCTAATTATTAAAGATTAATGATTAATCCTAAGAAAGACACTAATTAAAAATAATAAGAATGAAAAATGTCATAATATGATATGACATGATCAAGATTTGAAGTGGGCACCATCAAAATTAGTAAAAATGTTAATGGGCCATTGGTCTTCTAACGAAGTTGAATGGTTTCAAATGAACCCACCACAAATCAAGCCTTGCTGAGTGCACTCAGACATCATAAGGGACGAGGCCAAAATCGTACCTTAGATGAATATGGTGAAATGGACACCCCCAGTCCTTGGCTCTTAGTCAAAGATGTTAGCCTATATGCTTGTGCTCCTATATCAGATGGGCACCCATGCTCATAAGTCTAAACCCCCAAGGAAAAAATAGTAAAAAGTGGCATAAAATTAGGCTTAACAAAGACAACAATGAAAATTGATAAGAATGAAAAAGTGTTACAATATAAAATGAAGTGATCGATGTTGTTGCATGTATAATCAAAATTAGGAAAACAAAATTGATAAGAAGGGAAAATAAAAAACATATAAGGGGTGATTACTTCCTATGCCAAATATGACTCTTGTTTGATGTATGGATGTCCGAAATCCCCATCCATATTCTACTTGTGTTGTTGCTCATGTTGCTTAACAACTTAACAACTTTTATTGTTGTTTATTAGCTTTCCAAACTTTACTCATGTTAACTATGAAAATGGTCTTATATATGGTTTTCCTAATATGAATAAAAATATTTTATAATTACTAAAAAGTCTCATAGCTATTTAGAAGTGATAAGAACGAATAAACAACTTTTTATTAGTTCCTGCCTTTAGGCAGGGAACTTCTATTTTTTTTACCCCCCCTCCAATTAAATTTGTGGCGGAGCATTCACATATTATAAAGTTTGAGTGCAAATATTAAAAATTTCTATTTATCAAATGAGAAATCTCAATTTTCTATTGGCTGGGCATATTTTCCTGGGGTTTTTGAGATTTTTTGATTTACAAATGTGGAAAATAAACAAACGGATGAGGATGTAATTAATGCTCTTACTAACCTGTCAGAGTGTTTAGCTTCAATGCTTGCCAAATCAACTGCAATGAGAGGAGGCTCATGTAAATCCACAACATAGTGATGAGACAAACATCTTTTCTACTGCGAGTGCGCGAAGAATGGATGATGTATTTTGTACTTTGTTTTCGCTGCAATATCCATAATCGAATGCTTCATAGAAATTGGAGTTTTGATAATTTTTAGTAGATTTTGAAATTGGAGTGAATTGCTTACAAAAATGGATGAGACCATTCTAAGAATAAGAATATTGAAGTGAAATATTTTTTCCCATTGCATTTGATTGGATGGATAGAGATGGGAGGCAAAATGTAAAATATTTTATCGAAATATTTCCACTATTTTTTTGAAGCGGGATCCTAGCTTTGTGAATGTGCATTTGAAATTGCGGAATATCATTTTAGTCATTTGCCTTCTTGCTAATTTCATTTTGATAAAAAATAGACAATTGTTTTTGTTTGATTATTTCATTTTGTTAATAAATCATTTCAACAATATTTTCAATTACCTAATTTTTTTAATCAAATGTATTAATATTGAAAGCAATTTGATTTAATAACAAAAGTAATAAAATTTGGTTGATAAATTATTTTTTAATATTATTATATGATAAATAATGAATAGATTTAATTTTAAAGAAATTTCAAAACGACATTAAATAAAAATAGTAGCAATGAACAAAACCAAGTTCTATCCTTGCTATGATCTCTAAAGAGAGACTCCAGCTCTCAAAGAACTCTGGTTATTAATAGTTATACTCTAATAAAAATGACTAATCAAAATTGGTGAAAATTGGTGAAAAAAGCATAGTACCTAATGATTACTTGCATAGATTCACACTAAATGATAACAATGATCACGGATCAAAGAGATTGGGTGAGAAGAACCACCCCCAAAATTGTCACCTTTCGAAATCCTCTTAAGGAAACAACCCAAAAAATTGTCGACTGTCCAAATCGACATAAAAATAAACACCGCCAAAATTATCTTCGACCAAATTCGACAATAACAAAAAGAACACCTGCCAAAAATGTCCCCAATCAGAATTAACTGTTGCTAGTACCACCCTTTTATAAGCGTTGCGACTGATCAGAGTCGAGGAGAATTTCACCGTGGCCATACAACTACCTGAGTTTAGAGAACAATACCCAAATCACCTCGGTCACCCAAAACTCTAAACAAATCCTTTTTAATTCTTGTTTGTTGTGATATCTGAAGGCATCAAGGAAGGCGGAGTTTTCCATGCTGGCTCTTTTTGGAAGAATTGAACATTAGGAGGTCAAAATACTCACTCTACTGGTCAAAGAAAGGACCCTTACTTAAATGGCAGAGAACAAGAAAATTTAGTTTTGGCGACCTCTGTGAAGATCTGGTCGTTGAAATGGTGCTGTTTCCTACTGGATTGCTATGAATTATTAGCTCTAGAAGCTACCCTGTTGGAGAAATACTACACAATCATGGCAGAAGAAGTAGATGAGCTATACGAGAATTCATACTGCAGAATCCACCCAGGCCAGTCTACTGTGGGAATATGTGCAATTTGTCTTCAAGAGAAGCTCGGGAAGCTCATTTTTTCAGAGAAACAGTCACTTTTCCCTCATCAATCTGAAGTGGGTTCCTCTTATTCATGCTCATCTTCTTCATCCGAGGCTGCAAAGAAAATCAATGTTGAAAATCATAACATGGGTAGCAGAAAAGTAAATGCATCTTTGCATGATAGATCGAAGCATAGTGGATCCGCAGAAGGGTTTGTTTTGCTGAGCAGAAGCAAATCTGTAGCCGCTTCAAGAAGAATAGGCAGCTTAGGGGATTCAAATGTGTGTAGTATTAGTAGTAGTGCTAATAAGAAGAAAGGAACACACGGCTCTGCCTCATTCTGGTCTTTCTTTGGCTTTTCAAAGAAAAAAACCCAGTTAAATGGTGTCGTGGAAGATAAGGTTGAAGAGGAGGTTTCAGTTGCATATAATGGAGGGAAGGTCACGAGATCGAGATCTGTTGGATGTGGGAGCAGAAGCTTTTCAGCCGCGGAGAGATTTCATCCTGTTCATTTGGAGAAAAGCCCAGTGGGGTCCTCAAGAAAAGTGGTGGAATCACATGAGAAACTCAAGGTTTTGGGTGAAGAGGAAGAGAATGTAAAGGGTGGTAGCAATGTGAGATGTGGGGGACTTTTTGTGGGGTTTGGAGGGCTGCCTCCTATAATGACATCATCATCATCAACGTCTTGTGCTGCCATGATTTCTGAGGGTATAAATGGGAGGTGCCATAGCCGGAGCAAGAGCTGGGGATGGGCATTTTCTAGTCCTGTAAGGGCCTTCAGGCACTCAAAGAGGTGGAGTAATAATGCAAAGTCCAACGAGGATTCTGCTTCTGCAGCTGCAACGGCTTCATCACCTTCAGGTTCTGCCATGGAGATCGATAGAGGCTAATTCTGATTTCTTCATGTAATGATTTTTTATTCTTTTCTTTTACATTGTATCTTAGCAGGGTCGGATTCAGTATCATGGCATCTTTGAAAGGGCTTGTCTTTTGATATTTGCATTCTTTAAACTTCAATGTAAGCGAAGTCTATGAAATTTGTACAATCAACAGCTAGCTGTCCTGTTATTTTGTCCATTTTAGGGTTTGAGTTGGCTTCACTATTGCAACTCAATGGAAGTTGGATTTCTAGATAAGAATGTTCTTGTGTTCAGCTACGGTCTTCATCCACTGATGAATTTGATTATTTTTCCCTTTTTTCTGGCCCCTGCTCATGGAGTGAAAATCAGGTTGCTGGTAGTAGCTTCCAGTTTTCGTTAGACAAAAATGTAATGCAGTTTGATTGCATGTGTAGGGGCCACTGAACCTGATCCATGAAATGAGTACATGCCCTTAACTGGTTTGATTACTCTCTTTTTTGTTGCTTATAACTGAACTAATGATCTGAAAAACTGCCGATTTTGGTTTTAGAGAATTGTCACTAGAACATCTTCTCTTCGTTTGTTCTTTAGCATTCACCTGTTCTAGATCTTGTCATGAACAGAATTCTAAAAGTGACATTTAGATCCAAGGAAGTGAAGGTTTGAGATTGAAAATTAATATAAATTTGGGGGATTTATTCATCTCAGAGGTTGCTTTGAGAGCTTGGAACAAGAGTCTCTAGGAATAACTCGGTTAGGAATCAATTAGCAAGCCCAGTATGAGAACATCAGTGTTGATCGAATTGGAATTCAGTGCAAAATTGTACCGATGACATTACAACTTTTTGGATTCTTATTTTATATTCAGAAAATACTTATTTCTACATTTCATTTCCATGTTTTCTTTTAGATGTTCTTATTTAGAAGAATGGCTAGATGTGTTTAACATTTGAAGGGAGGTGTAAGCAATTTTGGTTGCATAATGTGCAGTTTATGTTTGTGTCAATACGGCTCATGCTTATGTTATTTTAAAAACATCTCTCGTTCAGAGTTTGTTGTCTTATTTAACTCTATTGTTTTCATTCACAATTACCTACACAAGTACAATTTTTGAAGGATGTGTAAGCAAAATTTCCAGCATGCAATCTTGTGGGTCAGCTTGATCTTACCCGAAAGTTGCAGTGAAGCTGTTTGATTATCAATCAGTTTTAAAAGTGTCAATGGTTTAAGAGCTACTTCATATTTTGAACTTCATTTTCTTCATTCACAATAAATTTAATTGTTTTGACTGAAATTTGCAGCATGAAAAAGTTTTAATTGTTTTCATTCACAATAAACTTCCCAAGTACAATATTTGGAAGGATGTGTAAGCAATAGCCTATATTTGAAGCATGCAATCTTGTGGGTCAGCCTGGTCTTACCCGAAGGTTGCAGTGAAGCTGTTTGTACAATATTTGAAAAGATGTGTAAGCAATAGCCTATATTTGAAGCATGCAATCTTGTGGGTCAGCCTGGTCTTACCCGAAGGTTGCAGTGAAGCTGTTTGATTATCAGTCAGTTATGACACAGTCAATATAGTTTAAAAGCCACTTCATATGTTGGACTTTACCTTTTTAAGTTCATGGACATGGTTGTTTAGAATGCTGCAGTATTATGTGTAAATAGGTAAGTTAGCCGGGATCAATACAAAATGAGATCTAATAGATCTTTGTCAGAATGGAGGATAAATTTCATCACTGTTGCTACCCACATCCAACATTTGATTGATTGACATTTGCTCTTCAATTTTCAAACCACCTGAGAGGTGGCTGCACTTCTGTTCGTAAAATCACTAAATGTCAATGAAATTTGTGGTATACCACTCTCATCATAAAGACTAACTTCGAAAACAATGGAGCCAATAAAATGTCAAGCTTGCATCGACTATTTTGAAAATGGATCTGCTTTCTGTTTCGATCTGTGCTTATGAAAGTTCTGGTGAAAGATGATTCCTATTGACAACATTACCAGAAAAATATATTAAATGGTCGGGTTATATCTGGGGTGGATCCCAGCAGCCGGCTTTCATTGGGTTGGAGATCAATACATTGTACAGGGAAGTACCAGATGTCAAAAAATTGTTCAGTGAAAACACTTAAAAGGAAGGATTCATAATGGACAGCAAAAATATATGGCAGAGATTGAATAATATATGGACCTCTATCCAAGTGTTCACTACATGTATGGGTTTTGAAAAAACAGAAAATCCATCAAAGGGGTGTAGTTCAAATAGTTGAGCATACTTGGTTTCCGGGCGATGATATGTCCCTTATTTATGCCATCAATCGAACCACGAGAGTTATGATCTGAGGGATGAGATAGTATCCCGGGCAGTTTCAGCAGAATTGATAACCTCCAGTCTTTGGTTCTTAGTTGAAGAATTATCAGTAATTCGTTTTCTTATGTTAGCTTGTAAAACAAATTCGATAATGATATAAAAACCTACATAAAAAGCGTTGAAAACCTAGAAGCAAAGATTTTGAAAATATCAGAAACCCCACAAAAAGGCAACACAAAAATATGAACTATGTTCTGACTGTGGCTTAGCTATTTTGTCATTTGGTTAATTCCGGGCCCTTTATCAATATGGTGTCTTTGAATGCTTTCTTGCTTAATCCTGGATCTCTACAAACCCGACTCACTTATTTGTAATTCTTGCTTAATCTAATGGCACTAAATGTACTTAAAACCTTTCCATTCTGATATCTGGAAAAACGTTAGTTAACTGATATTGGTTCAATAAGAAGCCTGAACATGAATGCTCAAGATATTCTTGTGGTTGGTTACTTTTTCACCTGGCTAGGTATAGGGAATTCTGACAAAAACGAATCAGTAAGTGAATTCAATCTTTAAGTAGTATTTTTTTTCTTGCGGGTTTAAGCAAATTTGATCTGAATTAGTAAGTTTTTTCATGTGGGTTCCAAGTTAGATACAGATCATTATAACTTGCAATTTTAAGGGTTATCTATTTCAATTAAAATTTGTAGCCCACTTCAAGAAAACATCAGTATGCTCTGTAGATTGCAAGGAATAATTGCATGAATAAAATGAGAATCTTGGAATCTCTGTGTCAACACACATATTCAAGTATTAACTGCTTGAATTGTAGCTTATCAATTCTTTCACATAGGTTTGAATGTTGTCAATGGGCCTCTGGTCTATTAGTGAAGTTGAAAGGTTCCTCACCAAGGATCAAATCTTGTTGAATGTAAGGCTCATACATTGAGAACAGGAATGAGGACTAGATTGTGTCCTACACGAATTTGGTAGAATAGATACCTCTTAAGACTCTGCAGCAGAACACCTCTTATGAAATAGATTAAAAAATTCAGAGGAGACTTCCATTAAAACAAAGACTGAAGGTAGGCTTGTAGCCAAGTACGCAAAAAGCAGTGTTACTGTTAAACAAGGATTCCTTAATGATATTGACAGAACCAAGACATTCATTGAAAATGCAGATTTATTAGAGTTACCAAGAACAGTCAGTGTGAGTAAAGACAAAATAGCTTTTGAGGTACAAAGATCGAGGGAGCGATCATTACCTGTCTTGATGCAACCTTTCAGATAAATAGTGGATGCAATTTAATAATTGAAAGGTATTTGTCATATAGTGATAAAATATATTTGAATATCAATAAATATAGCACGAAGTGTAATTTTTATATATTTAATGAAATGTACTCATTTTTATAAAAATACTTTATTATATTATTTATTTGTTGTTTGATGCTCGATGTTTAATTCATGGTGGTCAAATTTCAGTTTTTATGAGATGAAAGTCAAATAAAACTTATATATTAAAATATTTGATGTTAAAGTAAAATATTATGATATTAAGTAGAATATTATGTCATTGTTATTACAATCAATGGTTTGAATTTGTATATAACACACGATTCTTAGATATTAATTTGAAAGATGTGTTGGCAATTTAGCTAGGTAGGATAAGTTAAAATAATGTTAAGAGTTGTCATTCAACATATACTTTGTGTAAAGAGGACACTATATACTTAAGATTCTATAGTTAGACATCTAAAATTGTTCAAGTATCAGATAGTTTAACAGGTAGAATAAAGATAGTTAGTTTTGACATGTGTGATTAGTAAAGGTATTATTGACACGTGCACAATTGGGTATGAACAATACAAAATGTTAGGATTCCATGTCTAAGCTCACAGGACAGTACGATCAGTATGGAAGAAAATATGACAAATTTACCAATTGCGACAATATACAGGTAGAACAAGGCATAACAATAAATGGGTATTTATGAGTTAGGGAATTATTTTGTTTATAAAATAATTACTTCTCTAATTAGGGGCGAAATCCTAGATGTTAACCTTAAGAGAGCAAGAGTTAGTATTGCATTTTGTCAAGCATGTGTAAGCTTGAAGGCCAATTGGATAATTTTTGTGAAGTGTAAAGGTATAAAGGAAAAAATGCAATATGTGAAGGTTTGTGTAAGTTGTAAGTGAAATGTGAACTTATGTGAAAGCTATATGTATGATATGCAAATTTTGATGTATGATCAGAGGTATGCAAAAAGTAGCAAAGGAAAGATTAGATATTGAAGATATCAAGATTGTATAGAGTTTTTTGTATGTATCTCTTTTGTATCAAGGAACTACATTGTATATTGCATATTTGGGCAATGGGCCCATCTTGCATATATTTTGTAATTGTACATAACAACTCCTAACAAGGTCGAGGCTTTTAATTGGGCTTAGTCCCCTAACAAGAATCGAGACACTATATGCTTGTAATAGACTCTAATAGGGTCAATATCTTTGACTAGATACTTTTGTTTGCTTGATCATTTTGTGGGTAGCATCCTCACCGGGGTTTTCCCTTGGCAAGGGTTTCCCTAATTAAAGTAGATATGGTGTTATGAGATCTCTTATTGCATGGTTATGTTTATTGTTCAACATTGTTAGTTTACTTTCGTATGCAAGTTATAAAGTGGTTAATAATATCTCGTTTTGGGCAAAAGTTTGTAGAATATTGATTCACCCCCCTTCTTAGTTTTTCCTATTTTTAGCAATTGGTATTAGATCATAGTTATTCAGAATATACTTAATAGCTTGAGTAAGATTCTTATGGATATGGAACAATTGTAGAAGAATCTTGAAGAAGCTATTGAGCAGATTGATATCCTCATTGAAGAAAGAGATAACTTGAAAGAAAGGTACGAAGATGCAAAAGACTACATTGGGAAATTTAAAGGTAAGATTGATCATCTCAAATCTAGAAAGGAACCTAACAATCAGACAAAAGTAGTGACAAAGTATTAAAATTGAAGAAAGAAAATGAGATTTTGAAACATAAGTTGAATATCATTGAACTAAAGCTAAGTTTGAAGAAAGATGATGACAAAGTTGAAATAGATTTGAAATTTGAGAATGCAGATCTAAGATCCCATCTTACAAAAGTGACATTTGAACTTGAATCCATCAAGTTAGAACATCCATAATTTGAAAAGTACAACACTTGTGAAAGGAGAGTTAACTCGGACCAAACAACAATTAGAAAAGCCATATTCTAGTAATGAGAAAATTGACGAGCAACTATATTTTCAAAGAACTTCCTATGATAAGATTGGGCTTGGATATTTTATCGGAAAAAATTCAACAAAGAAAATTGAGTCAAGAAAGGAACTTGATTTAGCTGCTGAAAATCTTGAACATAAGGATGATCAAAATAAGATTGAATCAAGTCAATCTAAATATGCACCAAAAAAAGTTGAGCAAGCAAGTCAACCTAAGAAAAGTGATGAACCTAAGCAGACAGAGCAAGTTGAATCACATAAAGAGGCAAGGTATGAATTTTAAAGTAGATGCTTTGTATGTAATGAAGTTGGTCATATGAATAATGCGAAATTGTATAGGTTAGTCAGTCAAACCTATTATTAATTTTTATTGTTATAATTATCATGGTTTTGGTCATAGACCAATTGATTGTAAAAAACCTAAATTTGATAGTAATAATAGCAATAGTAGAATGTTTAGAGATACTAACCCTATAGGTAATGAGAGAAGAAGATCTAATGAAAGGACATCTAGTAGATCTAATGAAGGAGAAAGATCTAATGGAACTAGGAGTAACATTGTGCGTTACAAGTGTAACAACTTTGGATGCATTGCCAAAAATTGTAGAGCACCAAGTAACCTGTCCAGACCTAATAAGAGAAGTACACCAATATGTCAGCTATGTAACAACTTTGGTCATATAACAAGATATTGCAAAATGGACACGAGGAACATCAATAGAAATCCAATTTTCAAAAGGAACAAGATCAAAAATACCAGATGGAATGATAACAACAACAACAATAAGAAAGATGAGTGGAGAGAACATGTGGAAGAATTCAAAGAGGTATTTGTCAAAGCAAAAGATCCATCAAGTTCACAAGTAGTATTGGAAGAACAATATTTTGATGCACCTGATGAAATATTGAAGTCAATTATTGTATGCGATTCATCCTATTTGTATTAAGCAACTTTCTATTGAAGATCAGGGGCTAAAGAGATGAAACTACGATTAGAGATCAAGTTAAGATTTGCAAAATTGATGAGGTAGAAGAGAACATGTGGAAGATATGGTTAAGTGCGTAGATCATTCAGAGATTGCATAAAGTTATATGAAAGAAAACAAGTCGACTAGTAAACAAAAATATTTTTTTATGAATTATGCACTCACACAATTAATGTGAAGATCAATTTGGTGAGATATAAGCCATGCGAGTAAGATTATGTGTATCAATTGATCATATGAAGAGTAAAGAAGCTGTTAAGAGCGACTTGACAATGAATTGAAGTATTTTCAAGTGCAAATTGAAAGAAGCCCTAGTTATGCGAAATCCAAGTATTTTTCAAAATTACAATTGTGTTTCAAAGCTTTGAATCAATAGAAATGGAGAATTCCACAGTTTGTGATGTGAGTGAGAGGCCTAGGTATAAATTCAAAAAGCACCCTTATGTATCATTAGAGGATGCTCCTCTAGGAGTGCTTTCACAAGTTTCACACAATGTATTGCACGTAGAAGATATTAGAACATATATATATATATATATATATATATATATATATATATATATATATATATATATATATATATATATATATATATATTGCAAGTTTGAGAGCATTGGAGACAATGACATACATAAAGACCTAGACCTAGTATGTAATGGTGACCTATCATTGAAGTAAGAATTTGCACATTTGAATGATTTCATCATCGTTAAGTATATGTTTTACATGGACTTTGCTAACCATGAATGGAGTAGAATCATTCTAAGCAGAATTCATGAAGGAATGTTTTGGGTGGGAGTCATCCCTATGATGATAGACAATGACATGATCCATACAATCATCGGCTTGTGTAATGAAGGTAGCAATCCAGTGAATGAGATGAACGTAAAGAAGTTAGTTGAATATGACCTAAAAGAAAAAGCCTGATGGAAGAAATATGAGGATTGACTTGATAATAGAAATTGATGTTAGGGTTATCAACAAAATCATTGGCTACAAAATGAACTACAATTTCAGAGTGAACTCGGTACTTGCTGGATCTATCCATGCAACATACTTGATGACAGTGAAGAAGGAAAAAGTAAATATGCGTGAGATTGTAAAGCAACATTTACTTGATAACATTGAAAGATTGGAGAAGACAAAGAATGCTACGTTTAGAGTTGAATCCTTACCAAGATACCTATTCTTCCAAGTGGTTAGACAATTCCCTGTTATGCCAGACTAGGGATGGGATAGTGACCAATGCACAACAAGTTTGATAACTCATCATTTCAGGAAGCAGTCAAAAGAAAATATAACAATAAACATTTTAAGAATGATGACAAGTCTCCAATCTAAAATGAAGCATAAATTCAGAATTCCACCTACTCTAATGCAGGAGTATAACAATGACATATGTTTCATGGTTGAAACAAATGTCACTTGAATGGAAGCAATAGAACCTAGTGTAAGGAAACTTGCAACAAAGAATATAACCATTTCCACATAACCCATAATAAATCTGAAATATAATCATAATTGAAATCCACATGCAAGAGAATAAACAACATACCCACAAAAATTGTGACACAAGATATACCCTAGGAAACCCTCATTGAGAGAAAAAACCCAGCCTCCAAAATCATCCATCACCATGTATTATTCAACAAAAAGTACCATTGCAATACAACCACAGAAGTCTTCAAATCCATAACCACAACCAAGCAATCCATGTGAACAAGCATGAATTCACACATCTTATGCCATGCTTCCAACCTTCACAAATGCTCCCTTGGCTAACCTGTCAAGCCTTGTCCCTCTCAACTCTTTCCCTTTCTTGCCCTTCTTCTCATACAACAACTACCCCTGTGGTTGCTTATATATAGTAACAAGTCCCACAAAACCACCAAGTGTTATTACATAAACCATGTGCTACCTAACCCATTGAGCCCACATTTAATATTAAAAATTTAATTCTTTTTCCAATATTAAATAATTACATGAAATATTATCACAATGTTACAATACAACTCATCAAGTATATCCCATAAGAACCTTTACATATTGCACGTCCATCTAGGTTGTCCTAGGTGCAACATTACACAATAAAATAAAATAATACAATATAACGATATTATGCAATGTGTGCAACACCCATTATCTTAACAATCTCCCACTTGTTGTATACATTGCATAAGGTCAATCCATAGCCACATAAATGAATAAGAAAATAATCCCTCCTAGCACATCTACATCATGGATCAAAGTATGCCAAGTGCTCCATCTTGGTACTCGCAACAAAATCAACGTATCCAATATCTCAAAAATGAATGATCTCACCTCCTATTATGCCACTACCACTGAACATACATAGAAGCCATCCAAAGATAAAGCCACCCAACCTGTCACATTAGAAGATCATAAAATCCTGTACCAAATAAAATGCCAAGTACAAAAGCCTAATCTAAAGGTAATCACATGTATCCGTAGTTGTCAAAATATCCATAGCTGAAATATCACCCACAACAAGTGCCAAACCCATCCAACTATCCATACCTCCAAAGGTATAACAAGTGAATCTCATATCATCAACATATCCAATTTATAACTTGCAATCACAAGCCTCAAGAGCAATACCTGCTACATATATACTAAGAAGCTCCCACGGCAAAAGATAATGTCAAATATATAACCAATCAACTCAACATCTCAAAGAAGTGAATCCATATAGTCTCAAGGACATCTACAACACATAAACCAATAACTTGCAAGAATAACTGTCATAAAAAATCTCCAACAATCTCCCAAGCCCTCTACAACAAACAGAAGGAAGAGATAAAGGAATAACCATGTCATATCTCACATGACATACATGAACACAAACCAATGATCATAATCTCTAACCAATCTCAAATCCAATGTAAGCAAAACTGAACATTTAGGAAAATAACCAAGACCAAAGAGAAACCATGCAAATCATAACCTGTATCATGTCCTTCTACACACACCTCTAGATGTAAACTGTGCAAGTATGATCTCCTCTATAAAACCCTAACAAGAAGCCACAACAAAACCTAATAATGGATGTAAGCCTCTTACAAGAAGATCAAACTCATAAACCATTCCTAATCCAAAGAATATTTCCAATGTAAAATCATCTCCCAAACTCAACCAACATAACAACATATGCAAATAGAGATAACCAATGCTAAACCATCTCTCAAATAAACTCTCTAGAACTAACTCGTGTTTCGTAGCTCAAGATCAATATCCATGAAAGACAAACATAAATAAAATGCACTTAAGAGAAACAATGAGCTATACCTCTTAAGTAAAAAATCACCAAGTAGACCAAGAGTGGGGAATGAGAATGCTCATCAAGATAAATAAGTCTCCAACCAAGACTCATCTAAGAACAATCTCCTCTCAAGTCCATATCAAGTGAATGCCCAATGAATACTTATCTAATGCAAGAGAAATTAGTATCACCATCGTCTCTAAGTATCCATGAGCACCTGTAACCAATCAATCCATGCCAACTCCAAATGCAATATAGCAATATCATGAAGTATTCAACTTATGATCAATGTACTCAATACCAAGAAACTGAACCAAGATCAATGTCAAAGTTCCAACCATGGCCTCAAGAACATAAAATGACAACTGATCTAAACCATCTCAACCAAAGAGACAACATGTTCCATATGAATACACCATAATATGTCAAAACTCTAAACGTGTATCAAGAGTATATAATGACATAAAAATGAAACCTCCTAACTCCAATAATAACATGCCAAATGAAAGCATAAAACACATCTTTACCAAGAACCCTATTAGTCCTCAAGATGCAACTATCTCCACACACTATGAAGAAAACCATCTCCACATACCATGAAGAACCATCTCCACACACCATGAAGATAACAAAGAACCCCATGAGTCCTCAAGATTTAACCATCTTCACACGTCATGAAGATAACAAGTGTACCATGCAAATGTTAAAGATGTTTCTGTAGCAACAAGATCTAAGACAAATCTTCAACATTTGCAAACACTCAATAAATATATCAATGTTAAAAACTCCCACTCAACTGTGGTACCAAGTCACCTATGACATCTTAAAATCCATCTCCTATATAAAGATCCTCTAGGTTTACACTCACACAACTAAAGTGTTAATACTAAGGGAAACCAACATCTCTAAACTTAAGAAGATACAAACCAAACCAACAACTAATCCTGCACTATCATCTCATCATTGCCACAAGCTCCCACTAAACTATGTATCCAAGCTATCCATGACATCATGATGAAAAACTATCTTCTAACCATGAGAATCAACTAAAGCATCAAACCATCAAAGAAATCAAAGTGCACATCATGAGCTCTTCAAAGAAACCAAATAACCATGTTCCTTAACTAAATTAGAAATCCAAACCAATAAACATCAAGGATGTACTTGTATATCCAATCATGCCATGCCAAAATCCATGTCACCATGATCAAATCCATGAATCGAGCATCTAACTCTCAATGTGTCCAACTTGTCAGCATAAAATAGTCAACCACAATTCTCCACCATGATTGTATCTAGTAACAACATCTCATCCCTTCTAAATGAAGAAAAAATTAGCAAATCATGTGACTTAGGGCATAAACAACCCAAATCCAAGCCACCAATTTGAATATACACCAATAATGAAAGATCAGTGGACAAAGACAACTCATAACCAAGTTATAAATGCATCATGTAAGTATAGATTGCTTACAACATTGCACAACTTGTAGACCCAACAAGTCATCATACATATCCAAACCAAATATTGATAACCATATCATCATGAGACCAATCTGAAATATGAAATGAGTATATACAATGACATCAAATCTTAAATCTCCAAATATAAATGTCATAAACTCACAATGTTACCAAGTCAATATATGCCACTAACTATTCAGATTAATATATCACCAAATAAATCATTCCAAACTTGCACCAAATCTGAACCAATATGTAGAGCTCTCCAGGATCTTTCTGTTGACTACTCGAAGTCCAAAATCCAACTCTATATGCCTAAGTTACACCCTAATATATGCTCAAAATAAACAACATTTAACTTTTGGGCTCTTAAAACTTGACAAAATGTCAAAATCATAGAACCAAACCTACACGAAGTTGTAGTGCTTTGAATTGACTTTCCAATGCCTAAAAGAAGTCTGAAATTCGATATCCTAGAGAAAGTTATGACCATTTTACTAAGACAGTCTTTTTACCATTTTCCTTGTGATTTTTTTTTGTTACAAAAATTTTGGCGGGATTAAATTTGATGGCCATCATGGGCTAAAACTAAATAACTCTTTCATTTCCTCTGAACATGGCCAAACTAGGGCATATTATATATCAAAATTTATGGAAACATTGACTCGGATCTAATGGTGAGGTCTATTTTAACCTAAGAGGTTATTTCTACAAGCTCCCCCTAAAACCCTTATTTAAATGAAACATTTGAAAAACCTTTTGTCCAATAATTTCACATGTCAAAAATCTACCAATACCCCATCATAATAGCAAATCCAAAACCCTCAGATTTACAATAAAAACTCATATATCTTACCCTTTTTTTTTTCCTCTCATGTACTCCCATGGATTCAATCTACGATTACCATAGCTTTGATACCACTTGTAAGGAAACTTGCAACAAAGAATATAATCATCTTCATATAACCCATAATAAATCTAAAATTAATCATAACTAAAATCCACATGCAAGAGAATAAACAACATACCCACAAAACTTGTGACACAAGATATACCTTGGGAAACCCTCATTAAGGGAAAAAAACTCAACCTTCAAAAGCATCCATCATCATGTATTATTCAACAAAAAATACCACTGCAATACAACCATGGAAGCCTTCAAAGTCATAGCCACAACTAAATAATCCATATACATGAATCCACAAATCCCATACCATGCTTCCAACCTTCACAAATACTCCCTTGGCTAACCTGTCAAGCCTTGTCCTACTTGACTCTTTCCCTTTTTTGCCCTTCTTCTTCTCATACAACAACTACCCTTGTGGCTACTTATATATAGTAACAAGTTCCACAAAACTGCCAAGTGGTATTACATAAACTATGTGCTACCTAATCCATTGACCTCACATTTAATATTAGAAATTTAATTATTTTCACCAATATTAAATAATTACATGAAATATTATCACAATATTAATATACAACTTATCAAGTATATCCCATGGAAATCTTTACATGTTGCACATCCATCTAGGTTATCCTAAAATAAAATAATACAATATGACAATATTATGCAATGTGTGCAATACCCATTATCTTAACACCTAGAATGAAGTTTATAGACCCCATGAGCTATGAGATGAGTGAAGAAATAATTCAGGGTTATGTGAAGATTGTCTTGAAATTATAAGAAATAAGGAATGTCCTAGATGGGGGGCATATGAAGAGAAAGTCAAGGAAGTTCATAGTGAACTTCAAAAAAAAGATATCAAGAAGAAAGTCGAGAAGAAAATTGATGCAATCCTTAAGGAGAGAGGCATGACAAGAGAGGAATATAGAGAGGCAATGGGCATAACTATGGAAATGAGATAAAGTGGACACACTGAGGTTTTGGTAGCTACATCTTTGGCAGTTGTAGGAGCAGTAGAAGGAGGCACAATAGCTAGACCTTCCACTCATATACCAAATGCACCTTATGCCACAATAGCATAGGTACAACCTACTATTGTACAACCTATTCAGAAGGATAAGGATGAAGAGGAGGTGAGGATAATAAGTGAACAAACAATCACTTCTCCTAGCACAAGGAAATAAAAAAGACTCACCAAGGTGAAACAAGAGGCATCAAAGTCACCTTCCAAGAAGAGAATAAAGGAATTATCCACTGGTTCGAGAAAAAGGAGAAAAACATTGCAAATGATCGAGTTAAGGAATATGAGGAAGAATCAGAGAAATATGAGGATAGATTAGATGAGAAGGTTGTGATTGAAACAAAGATAACTTCTAGTAAGAAGCCTTGGAAACCAAAAGTTGAAAGCTTGAAAGTTCATATTATTGACAATAAAAGTTTTGTACAGTTAAATAAGTTTTACCATTTGTATAGAAACATGGATAGAATGTGGTTAGAGAATGATGTGGTTAGATATATGATTTTGGAAAATAAGAAATTTGAAGATATTGAGAAGAATATACCACAAGATCTATATAGTAGACTGATAAACAAAATGAAAAGAGTGGAAAATGAAGACAAAGAAATTAGATAAGAAAACTCGGTCAGGTTAACAATGATGAAGACATGAAAATAATAATGAACAGTATTAAAACCTTGTTGAGAAACAAAAGAAGAAAAATTTTGTTGATGGGTGGCAACTATGAAGACGTGAATAAAGAAATTGAATTGGCTATTGTTAAAATGATGACCTCTACACCTACTATTGCTGAGTCAGGCAATGATTTAGGGGGAGCAACTTGTATGAAAAAAGAAAAGAGTGTACTAGCAGAGCCTGAAGTGACAGATACACCAGTGGTAGAGTCAACAAAAGACACTGTGATGACAAAATCAACACCACAAATAATGATTGGTACTGATACCATGCAAGTGGATAGTACACATAACGATTGATGATAAGGAATATCCTTTTAAGGATTATCGCACAAACATTGTTGACAATTTGGTTGACTACATCAACTTTGATAGTGGACAAGAAGAGGATGAGCTAAAGAAAAAGAAATAAAAGGATGAGGAAGAGAAAAGGAGAAAAGAAGAAGAAGATAGAAAGGAAGAAGAAGAAAAGAAAAAGAAGGAAGAAGAAGAGAAGAAGAAGAAGGAAGAAGAAGAGAAGAAAAAGAAGGGAAAAGAAGAAAAGAAAAGAAAAAAAGACGAAGAGAAGAAGAAGGAAGAAGAAGAAAGGAAGAAGAAAGAAAAAAAAGAGAAGAGGAAGAAGGAAGAAAAAGAGAAGAAGAAGAAGGAAGAAGACGAAAAGAAGAAGAAAGAAATAGAAGAAAATAAAAGAAAAGAAGAGAAAGAGAAGAAAAGAAGAGAAGAAGAAAAATGAGGTAGAAGAGAAGAAGGTCAGTTTATCTAGCTCATCTAGGACACCCCTAACTCTTGCAGCTTTGACATGATCAAATGATGATGTTTAGAATGAGCTAATCTCAGCTTTGAGCAAGATAATTGATTAGAACAGAAAGGTAAAAAGCCTGCAAAAATCTCTAATGGATGTGATAGAGAATCTGCAAGGTACCCTAGCTATATAGTTGATAGACCCTGATCAATAGGATAGAGCAAAGGCTATGATTCAAGATTTTGATGCTGAATTTACTAGTCTACCTGATATAGTAGTAGTTCAAGCTCAAACAAGGTATGATGCTCAAATGTTTGACACTCTATGTTAGAATATCTAGAATGATCTAGGAGCTCTTGATGCATGTATCAAGGACCTAATAAGGCATGAACAAGAAGGTAAGACATTGTATGCCAAATGTGTAATGTCATTCAAATATACCAAGGATAGTGAAGATGAGTTGAAGAGGAAGCACGATGAGGTACAAACAATGGCAGATAAGCTTCAACAACCAGGTATGAAGATTGAAGACTTTGAGGTACAGATTCAAAAGACTTATGATGAGATAAGTCTTATAGATATGAATAGAGAAAGGAAAACAAATAGGTTCTCACTTCTGAGAGAACACTTATCCTTGAAGATTAGCACACTTGAGAAGAAATTAGAAGAATGTCTAAAAGAAAGAACATTTTTTTTGATTTGTTTGTTTATTCAAATTTGAATGTTGTGGAAATAACATTCCCTAGGTTGTATGCTCTACTCAGTATCTCAGAGGGAGTTAAGGACACATGAGAGAATAACTTAAAGAATATGAAGACAAGTTTTGATGACTGCATTTCACACCTATCTACTTGAGTGCAAAGGTAAAAATATACAATTTTGACTTGTATATAAATTTTGATACATATGTCATTAATGTCAAAGGGGGAGTAGTATAGGAAAATTGTATAAAGTATAATGTAAAGGGGAGTAATAACATGATACATGTAGAAAGGGGGAGTAGTAATCATGCGAAGTATTTCTATAGGAGATATAGGGAAAGATGGTTATAAAATATGATGATCCAATTTTGAAATTTTTATAAATTTTGTAAAGGCCATAGTTTTGTAAAAGTGTTTGATCAACATTTTGGGACTTAGCCAAATTTTCCATATGTTGCCATCAATGCAAAAGGGGGAGATTGTTGGAAATTTGGCTAGGTAGGATAAGTTAGAATAATGTTAGAGTTGTTATTTATGAAAAATATTCTTTTTGTAAAGAAGACACTATGTATAGATGAAGATTCTACAATTAGACATGATAAATTGTCTAAGTACTAGATAGTTTAACTAGCAGAACAGAGACATTTTTGGTATGCACAGTTAATAGAGGCATTATTGGCACATGTGTAGTTAGGTAAAGACAGTACATAATGTCAAGATTACATGTCTAAGACCGCAGGATAGTACGACCAGTACAAAGGAAGATATGATAGATTTACCAGTTGTGGCAGTATACATGAAGAACATATAATAATAGTAAATGGATAATTATGAGTTAATGAATTATTTTGTATACAAAATAATTACTTGACTAATTAGGGATGACATCCTAAATGTTAACCCTAAGAGAGCAAGAGTTAGTATTGCATTTTACCAAGCGTGTGAAAACTTGAAGGCTGACTGGACAATTTTTGTAAAATGTAAATGTATAAAGGAAAGAATGCAATATGTGAAGGTGTGTGTAATTTGTAAGTGAAATGTGAAATTATGTGAAAGCTATATGTATGATATTCAAACTATATATGATGTGAATTCTAATATATGATCAAAGGTATGCAAAGAGCAGTAAAGGAAATATCAAATATTGAAGATATCATCATTGTAAAGAAGTTTTTGTATCTATCTCTTTTGTATCAAGGAACTACATTGTATATTGCATGTTTGGGAAGTCGGCTCATCTTGCATACATTTTGTAACTATACATAACAAATCCTAATAGGGTTGAGGCTTTTAACCAGGCCTAGTCCTTTAACAAGGATCGAGACACTATATGCATGTAATAGACTCCTAATTGGGTCAATATCCTTAACTAGATACTTTTGTTTAGTAGATCATTTTGTGGGTACGATCCCCACTAGAGTTTTCTATTGGCCAGGGTTTTCCTAGTTAACAAAATATGGTGTTATGAGTTCTCTTATTGCATTGTTATGTTTACTATTCAACATTGTTAGTTTAATTTCATATGCAAGTTATAAGACAATTAATAATATCTTTTTTTGGGCTAAAGTTTGTAGAATATTGATTCACCCCCCTTCTCAATATTCCCTATTTCTAAAAAGGTGGTCTTCACACTCGCTTGCCTCTTAGAAAGAAGATAGATGGGGATTGGTGGGAATTATCATTTTGGAGCCATGGTACATATCTATGTATGGTGTGAGCAGTCTTATGTCTTTTTTGTGTGATTTTTTCATTGCATTTTTCTTTTGGAAGAATTTTAATGATGACATAATGGTTCTTTCCATTTGCTTGCCTTCTTACATGAATTGTTCTTGGGGACTAAGTCCTTGTAATCAACCTACAAACAAACTTGGGGCTATTTTAAGCACTCTTGAAAAAGAATCAAATCGAAATGTTTCATTGTTTGAAAGTTGTTATTATTCTAAGTTTTTTGAAGACCTTATAAATCTTCAGTCATATTTGAGGCATTAAACGTTTTCGTGTGGCCCTAAAAATTGAGAAACAATTATAGGTTGTCTATAGCACCAAAGAGCACTTAGAGAGCTTTCCAATGGTGTAAAGAATTCATTAATCAAAATCTTGGAACAAAAGTTACGCTTTCTAGACGTTGGACCACCTTTTTTGGAACCTTTTATTTTGACACTGACTTCTAATTTGAATTTTCTATCATCTATTTTGGCGCTTGATTTCCAAATTTCATAACGTAAATTTCATTCTTGTTCTTAACCTTAAAATAGGTCATTTAAGGCCCATCCTTGTAGTGAAAAGGCAGTTTTTGGGGAGTTTTGGGACAAGGTACTGTGAGAAGGATTATTCTCTTGAATATGATAATATACTAGCCCATAGGGCATATAGTTGGGTTTTTTTAGATTGTAATGCTTGTAATAACTTCTTATTTTAGACAATAGCAATTCACTCTTGTGTTGTGTTCATTTGTGTTTGGGGTTGTTTTGTCATCAATTTTGATCTCGAAATTGGTATAAAAGAAGACTTTCTCACTTATTTGAGAATCTAAATTTTGTGCAAGCAATCCACAATATTTGCATTCTGTTTTTCATGAAATGAAGCTTTCAAGGTGAATTCAAGGAGTTCAACCCAAGCAAGAAAGGATTCATTGAAGACCCTTGTTTCAATCAATCATTGATTTCCTTAATGATCTAGCTTATTTCTTCATTGGAGATAGTGGAGTTGGTCAAAAAGGAAGAAGATATACATTCATCAATATTGCACACACATTCAGGCATACATCCCTTCAAGCATTGGAGTATACTTACATCTATGGATCTATGGTTTGGAACTTTTAGATCTATTACATTTGTGAAGACATATTACACTGTACATAAATTTGCATAGAAGTATTCATAAATATTTGTGGATAGTGGATTCTAATCCAACCATAGAGGTTTGAAAAGTAAGGTGAATATTTACATTTGTCTTACTTTTACATGATTTCTCATTTCAAGGTTAATTACTAAATGGGGACCTAACCAAGACAATCCCTTCTCTCCCAACAATTTCCATTTTCCTTTCTGTAAGAGAAAATGCACATATTCCAAGATTGAAAAACTTAGGATCATAAATCTAGGGTTTTCTATTTATGAATCTTTGGATTCACATAATAATGTGTAGAATGGGTAAGTGTCAACATTGACCTCTACCTCAAAATTCAGCCTTTACTTGAGGCTTCCATATTTTTAAGGTTCACCGATTACTACTTCCTTATTCCAAATTTCATTGGGTTCTAGTTCCTTTTGCAATTTGATAGTCCATTTTCAAATCTAAATTGGCATACTCTACTAGACCTCAAGATGATTCCTTCTTTGTCATTTCATATCACTTACTTTAGCATATTGGATAAGATCTCTCTATGTGTTTGGTTATCATATACACTTTCACATTACTTGCATTTCAATTAGTTTATCTACTTCTATTAGATCAATTTCTAAATATAATCAATATTACATTAAGGGGAAAGAGTAACCATTGAAGGAGATCATTTTAAATACATATTTGAAAGAAATTGGGTTTAGGATTGGAACCTCTACATCTATTTTGGGTTGTGCTAATCTAATTCAAGTTCTCTTGAAGTTTATGCTTGAAGGTACTAATTTTCATAAAAGGTTGAATAACACTCCTAATCTTCAACAACATAATTGTAGACGCTTAAAATCGTCCCTAAAGACTATATTAATTTATTAATATTGCATGTGACATTGTAATTAATTATTGATTAATTAATTGCATTGCTCACATTCTTCTACTTATTTAATTATATTAATTAATTAAATAAGTTCATTCTCCTAAGTATTTAAATTTAATTTAAATACTCCTAGCTCTAATGTGTTAAATTAATTTAACACATGATCCTCCATCTTTCCCCCCTTTTAAAATAAATTTTATTTATTTAAATTCTCCACATCCTATTAATTTCTTTAAACCCATGATTAAATTAAATTTCATTTAATTTAGTCTTAAGCCTAACCTAGAGCCTAGTCTACACCCATCATTTTCATCCTCTTAAGCCTATTTCTTTTCTAATCCCACTTAATCATTCCTAATCATCTCCCTAATTCCCCTCATTAGCCTAAGAGTGTGCTCACACATGTGTGAGATGGCATGCCCATACACTCTTGTCTCCCACTCTTCTTCTCAAGTTTGCACACACATGTGTGAGCAAACTTTGAATTCTTGACCATTTGCATGGCTTGCATGTCACCTTATGTGGCACCTACTTGGATGCCACCTCACCAAGCCCTCCCTCAAGCCTATAAATAGAGGGTTTGTCTCAAGCATTTGCATCTTATTTTTATTGCATTGTCATCATGTTGGTTTGAGATTTGAGTTTGCATTCATAGTTTGAGCTTTCATGGTAGTTTGAGCTTGCATTGTTAGAGTTCTCATAGTGACTTTGTAAGTTCATACTAACAATTTGGTAGCTAATTTAGTTTGCTTCATGCATTATTAATCTAATTTTTTTATGCACTTGCATTTCCATTCCATAGCTTACATTCTTAGTTAGTTTCTTTTATTGCATATCATCTTCATTCTTGAATGCTTTCAAGAATGGCTTTCTCCATAGCCATTTCTTGAAGTGTTCTTCATTTCACATAGTTTAGGATCTTAGTGCATTTTCATTCACATTTTCATTCACACTTGTACTCACACACTCAAGAGATTCGTTTATTGTTGTGTTTGGGAGAGCACACCAAACATACCCCCATCTTAACGCACCAACAAGGCCTCTCATGGGTGCCTTTGTTGAGTTGTAGAGGTGGTTGGAAGGTGGGATTTGTTGGTGGCTTAGGGTTGCAAAATTCAAGCAAGCATTAGTTGATATTTATTCTTTGCATTTTGATGAATGTTCGATGCATTTTGAAAGTTTTAAACCAGTGTTTGTTTGTTAACCCATGCTTCTTGCAGGTCACATTTTGGCATGCCCAGTGGGACCCACGTCCCTGGTTTCATTTCAAAATTTTGCAAACAACCTTGGTTTAGTCATAAAACATCGCATTGTCGTCTTCGTAGGTCGCAACATTGTCTGTGTTTGTCGTCTGCAAAGATCAGTGTCTGTGCAAACCAGCGTCTACGCTGTTTAGCATCTCCGCAGTAGTTCCAAACAATACTTGTATTTAAGCCATTATGTTGTTTGCATTTTTGTTCTGTCGTCTGCATTTTTGTTTTGTCATCTGTGAAGAGTTATCTGTCATCTAAGAATATTAATCTATCATCTCTGGCATTAGTTCTGTCATCTTTGAGGTTAGTTCTATCATCTCTGAGGTTAGTTCTGTCGTTTGCGAAGCTAGTTTCTTGTTCACGAAGATAGGTTTGTCGTTTGCATTGTGTGCGGGACTTTGTTTGGCATCTCCGCTTTCCAAATTGTTGTCTACATCAAAAATTGTTTAGTTTGCTTCTAAGGGCCTTCTATCATCTTCGAGTTTTAGTGTCTGCGTAGTTTGGCATTTGCATGTTTCGTCGTCTGCGCGTTTTGGTGTCTGCGCCTATATTTTGGCATCTTCACATTTTATTAGAATCGTTCAATTTTTAACAATAATTTTCACTAACTAATTGACTTGCAGGTTTTAACTAACGGTTTTCATGCATAAAAGTAACCTTAAAAACATTAAAAAAAAAACCAATAGTGATTTTCATCACTAAAGGAGATTTGTAGTGATTTTATCACTTAAAACTTAAGGGCTAATGGACTTGTATGGATTAAACACTTTCATTTGAATGCATGAATGTTTAGATTAACCCACATTTGGACTTTGGTGCTTAAAATGGACATGAATGTGTAGAGTAGCCAACATTTGGACTTTGGTGCTTAAAAGGGACATGAATGTGTAGAGTAGCCAACATTTGAACTTTGGTGCTTAAAAGGGACATGAATGTTTAGGGTAGAAGACACATTTAGATTTGGTGCTTAAAAAAGAATTCACACCATCTTGAATGCTTTAAAGGATAATGGACATGTATGCCTAGGCTAGACAATATTTGGAATTGGTGCTTAAAATATACATGTATGCCTAGGCTAGATCACATTTGGGTTTGGTGCCTAAAATAAAGTCATACACTCTTGAATGCCCTAAGGTAAATTGACTTTATTTCTTGCATTTTTATTTTTAGCATTTTACTTTCACGCACTCACTTTACTTTCTTGTTGATGAATTCGTGTTTTCATTTATGTTGGCACTATTTCAAGTTGGAAAGAACCTTGCATGTTTTAATCACAAGTGTCTTCAAGTAGATAGAAAACTTAAAGCTTCATTGGGAAAGAACAAGTGTCTTTTAAACCCCAAGATCACTTACGTATTCTCTCCCCTCACGCCTTTGGGCGATCTTGGGTGCATAAGAAATAAGTGATTTTATTTTTTTATTTTAGGAGGCCTGCTTGGGGATTTCATCACCCCTTGGGACGACCTCAACTCTAGTGTTCTGGCGGAGTATAAAAATTGGGAGGTGAATCAAAAGACACCTCTCTTGGAAGTGGAATATTGTCACTCTTGGCTAAGCCCCAAAGAACTTTATACCTTTGGGAAGTGAAGGAGGAGATTTGGGTTACTATCTCTCCCAGCTGTGTGGTAGTATTTCCTTTCATCTACAGATTTGGGCCTCATGTACCTTGTGTATATCGAGGACTCCCTTTAGATAAGCCTTGTTCATCCTAGAGATAGCCTTATTAGGGTTGTTGGTGTGTTCAACATGCTTGTTCAAACATTCAAAACCAAAGCCAAAACATCAAACAAGTTCTAAAACGAGTGAAATTGTGAGGTAACCTTTCATTAAGTGAGATAGGTTAAGTGAGGTCTTCTTGACTCATGGTTACTTTTGGTAGTTTGCATTTTGAAATTGGTTGAGTCTAGTCACTCTAAATTTGGGTCTTATTTTATTCCTGCCATGACTGATAAAGTCAACCAAGTCAAACATAAGAAAGTGAAATTGTCCAAACCACCTATCTACGAGGAAAGGAAGAACCTAGCATATGATGACAAACAATTCTGATATGCTATCAAAAAAATTCAAAAAGAAGAAGCTACACAAGACTGTTATGATAGAATTGAATACAATGGAAAACTTTGAAACTGGTCTATTTTTCCAAGAGTGAACCCAAGGTTTTTATTTCTAGTGAACGTAGTGACCACAACACTCTCATCTTTTCATATCTACCTTCGTCTTTCCAAACTCCTAGTCTTCCACCTTCAAATTTTCTTCTAGAGAGCTTAAACCTTGAAACATCTTTTGACATTACAACACTAGACCTTTCATCTATAAGAAAACATTTATCCTAATCACACTTACTTATTTGGGATCACGAGTCTATCTCCAAATAGTAAGCAATCAATTTGGTGTCCTATCTCGCCTACAAGATCACTTGGCTATCTTTGGTAGGAGAAAGATACTACTATCCTCTAATCAATCTTTGTTTGCTAAACGAAGGTCTTTTGTTCAAACTTGGGTAGTTGACCCTTTAATCACATAAGGTTAATAAATCTTATCCTCATTTTCTTTTTCTTCCATAATCTTCCACCCATTGGCTTGGTCACTCTTGTATGGTGTACACACGATCAGGAAAGTTCACATTTAATCCCATGCCACGTTTGTGGGAATCATTGAGGCAATCAGAGATGGAGAATCCTTTTCCTCCACTCACAACTTCATTAGGGAACACAATTCCCTCTAGTTCGAACCTTGGTATGCCTAACTCAACATCCACATGAGAACCAAAAGATCCCTTCCATAACACAACTTTGGGGGATAATGACGAAGAGATATACCAAGATGAAGATCCTGTTGACCCTAACGATGTACCTAGTAACGTCAGGACATTCCTTGTAGACCCCTACAATGTGGAAATGATGGAAAAATCCATTAGGGTAAACACAACTGAGATATTCCTAAACTTGGTCAAGAATGGTGTTAATGTTCCCCCAAGCTTTGATGAGAACACTTTGTTTAGACAAATTACAAAAGCTGGTGCACCTGTGTTGCCCACTTCAAATGCAGCTCCGACTTCTAGCAAAGGGAAAGAAACCATGGTGATAACTAGTGTTATGCCTACATCTAGCACTTCAACACAACCTACATTTCAATTGAGTGCAGAACATATTCAACAGATCATTAGTGCCATGCCTAATGTTACCACACATGCTAGTATTCCACAATCTGCCTTGACAACTTCAACTATGGGATGCTTAGGCATTGGACAAGTACCCACTCAACCAATGACAATTCTGACACAACCAATGCACTCTTCTTATTTACAAGTGCCAACCACTATGTTAAAGACATCCGTGCCGATTCCAACAACTGCATATCAATACATTGGCCAAAGTGGAATGCCTCCACCACCCCACACTACATTTGGGACTCCCCACAATTTAGGAGGTGGATTTGTGAACACCCAACAATCACAAGTGCAACCTAATCAAGATTTGGCTCAACAATTCCAAGAATTGCAAAATTTGGTCCTTAACATGAACAACAAAGGGATGAAGGATGTCTCTTTTGAGGAAATTTGTCCTTTTCCATTTGATAATTCCATTAAAATGGTGCCATTTCCAACCGGTTTTGAAATACCTAAATTTGACAAGTATACAGGAGAGACATGCCCCGTCACCCATCTCAAGGAATTTTCCATTTTGTGCCAAGAGGTAGCCTACAGTGATGACTATCTTAAGAGACTCTTTGCACGAAGTCTTGGAGGCCCCGCACTTGAGTGGTTAATGAATTTACCTAAAGGCTCCTTTACTTCTTTCAATGATTTGACAAGCAAGTTTATAGCACAATACTCTTAGAACATCGAGCATCATGCCTCATTGAGTGACTTGTGCAACACAAAACAACGAAATGAAGAAACTTTTGCCAACTTCCTACAAAGGTGGAGACATCTTGCTAATCGTATGCCATATAAAATTGAGGATTCCCATCTTGTGGATATATTTATCAAGAACTTGATACCCGAAATGTCCTTCCACATGAAAATGGCTAGCCCCGAAGACTTTTCCACTTTAGTCAAAAAGGGCAAGAATATTGAAAATGGACTTTTGGAAAAAGGTACCATCAAACATTATAATTCATCATCCTCCAATAATGAGTCAAACAACAATAGCAAACCCAAATTCTGGTCCAAGAATAAGGGTGTTACACATGATGGTGTTACTGATGTCAAAAACCTTCAATTAGGGAACAACAAAAACTAACGCAATCGAAACAACAACAATTCAAATCAAGAAAATCAAAGCAATCAACAATCTAGAAATCAAACACAATTCTTTCCATGCAACAACAATTACAATCATGACTATGATCAAAATAGAAAGTTCACTAACTTTCGTGAACCTTTGGAGGCCATCTTTCAAAAATTAGTGGATCACAACTTGATGGTATTTCTTAACACACGTCCTTTTGATGAAAATCAACTAAAGTCAAAGTGGTATAAGGAAAATGAATATTGTAAATACCACCATATCAAAGGACATGACACCAACAAATGAATCAACCTCAAATTTTTTATCCAAAATCTTGTTGATGATGGGGAAATTGAAGTAGAGGGAGGTCCAACCTCTAAAAATGCTAAATTGAAGATATTTCAAAAACCATTTCTCAATCACAACAATGATAATAACAATACCAACAATGCGAATCAAGCATCCACATCAAATGCATTACCTTATGATTATTCTACTAACCACATATCAAGGTTTGACTCCTTATGTGGTCACATTGAAGAAGTAGATGCTCACGTGAATACCCTTGTCTTACAAGCGGCTGATTGTGATGCCACCACTCGATGAGGAAGACTCACTTTGCAAGCTTCCACTCCCAATAACACTAATCCACCAATGCCACATGCGCCTACTGTGCCATCCACCTCACAAAGGCCCACTTCTCGCTATGATGTGTTGTCCCAGCTAGGTAAGACTCCTGCACAAATCTCCATTCTTGAGCTTCTTACCACATCACCCATCCATAAAGAGATCTTGGAGAAGGCTCTTTTAGAGTCTCGTGTTCTTGAAAACATTAATGCTTCCCAATTCACTGCTATGATTGGAAACCTTGCTGCTAAACAATACCTTGTCTTCACAGATAAAGATTTCCAAGGTCTTGATCCCCACCATAATTTTTTGCTCCACATTGAAGTCCTTATATAGCAACATAAGATTAAAAGAGTCTTTATAGACAATGGATCCAATTTGAACCTTTGTACATTAAAAATGATTTGTTTCTTGGGACTACCAGAGGATCTCCTAGATATTAATAAAAGGATCAAAATAAAAGCATATGATGACAGAGAAAGAGAATCAAAAGGAGTCATCATGTTGCTCTAAAGGTTGGACCAGCCATCATAAATACTGAATGCCATGTCTTAGAGTTGGATTTGCCATATAACATCTTGCTTGGTAGATTGTGGATACATACACTAAAGGCGGTCCCATCCACCTATCATCAATGCTTGAAATTCCCCCACCAAGGAAGAGAGATCACAATCCCAGGGGATCCCACTCCTTTTGAATTTTGTAAAAGATTGGAAGGCGCACCAATGAATTTTTGTCCAATAAGTGAGTTTGCCAAAGTTGTACCTAAATCTCTCACCATAACAGAACCACCTTCCACAATAGTACCAGAATTAGCTAATGAGGATTCAAATGCCCACAAGGGAAAAGAGAAGGTTGAAGATACTAAAATTAACACCACAGGAAAGAAGGTTACTTTTGCTGATTTAGGAATGGGAGAGTATAAGTTTGAAAGTGCCTTGTCTGTTAGACAACTACCACTCTCCCCTCGTTCCTTTGGAAAACCTTCTCAATTATCACCTTCTACTAATAAGGAAACCATGCAAGTTAGCAAGACAACATTTGAGCATTGGGGTTCACTTAGTGATGAGCACATGGAAGATAATATTCTAGATTGGTTATATTATGATGGAAAAGATGAACCTGTAGAGTTTCCTAAAGATAAATATGTTAAGGCACCTCCCATTATTGAAAACATGGGATATCATGGTACCAGCCTTGGACCAAAAGAAGATGGAATTAGACAACCCTTAGAAGCTAATAGCTATCCTAAAGGACGTGGATTGGGCTCCATTAAACCTAAGGTATCCTTTGCTGACAATTATTGTACAGTTGAACCTGATTCTGAGACTGAAGAGAAGGAATTCTTCAAAGTACCTTTCCAATAAATTGAAGATGACCTAGATAATTATGTCCATGCCATTACCATAGATGACCTTTCATCCATTAACCTACCTCTCACCAATCCCGACATGATAGACTGGGATCTTCAAGATACACCACCAGCTCTCGATATCTGTAAATTTGATGAAGCAATGATGGCACTCTTTGGCCTTAAGAGTCTCCGAGATTACGATCATGAGATCCAATACAATGAGGAAGCCTACTTTGGTAGCCAAGTCAACTCTCTTAGTCACAAAAGTGAAAAAGAAAATAAAAATGGAAAAACAAAAGAAACATCCTCTAGTGAAAACTCCCCTGGGGCGCTTTTGGATGAAGAAAAAGATAAAATAAAGGATGCATCTTCTGGTGAAAATCTCTTAGAGGTGCCAGAAGAGGGAGAGCTTGACTTTCCATTTCGATCCTTGCCACCAAAAAAATCACCTATTTTGAATGAGGAAACAATTCCAGTCAATTTGGGAATAGAGGATAATCCACGAATCACCTACATTGCTGTTACCTTAAGCCTTTAGGAACAAAAAGCCATGACTGAATTCTTAAGAAAGGGAAAAATCAATTTTGCATGGACATACAAAGACATGCCTGGCAAAGATACAGATTTGGTTGTGCATCATTTGACAGTTGATCCCAAGATTAAACCAGTGAAGCAAAAGTTGTGCAAAATGCACCCTAAGGTAGCACTCCTAGTCAAAGCAGAGTTGCAAAAAATGTTAGAGGTAAAATTCATCCGTCCTATTGACTATCCTGAGTGGGTCTCCAACATTGTCACTGTAGGGAAAGCATCTAGGGGCATCCGTGTTTGTTCAAATTTTTGAGATTTGAATCTCGCATATCCTAAGGATGATTTTACACTTCCTAACATAGACATCATAGTGGATTTGACTGCCAGACATGAGATGTTATCTTTGATGGATGGGTTTTCCAGTTATAACCAAATTAGAATTGTAGAAGAGGATCAACATAAAATGACATTCACCATGCCATGGGGAACCTTTTGTTATCAAGTCATGCCTTTTGGCTTGAAAAATGCCAGCGCCACTTATCAACGCGTAATGACTACCATATTGCATGATCTTCTACATGTCATAATGGAGGACTATGTTGATGATATTATAGGAAAATCCAAGACAAGAGAATCCCACATTGATGTCCTTACCACTATTTTTGATAGGTTGGAAAAATATAAAGTGTGCCTTAATCCTAAGAAATGTGTATTTGGGGTCAAATCAGGCAAATTGTTAGGCTACATTGTGTCAAGAAGAGGTATTGAGGTAGATCCAGCAAAAGTGAAGGCCATCATGGATATGCCTCCACCTACCACATTGAAACAATTCCGCAGTTTTCAAGGAAAGTTACAATCTATTAGGAGATTTGTGTCACAACTAGCAGATAAAGTCCATCCACTTCAGCATTTGCTTCACAAGGGAAACAAGTTTCAATGGGATTGCCTATGCGAAAAAGCATTTGAACAAATTAAGACATATTTGGCTAATCCTCTAGTTTTAGTACCTCCAGTTGCAGGACGACCATTGATTCTATACATTTCAGCTACTTTAGTTGCCTTAGGAGCACTTTTGGCACAATTAGATGATAAGGGGAATGAGCAAGCCATATATTACCTCAGTCGAACACTAGTTAGCTATGAGTTAAAATACACTGCTATTGAGAGAGCATGTTTGGCTGTAGTCTTTTGTATGCAAAAACTACGTCATTATATGCTTAATCATACTACATATCTCATTGCCAAGATAGATCCACTCAAGTATTTGTTATCAAAAGCTGCCCTCACTGACCAAGCAACAAAATGGGTCTTAATTTTGAGTGAATTTGACATTGTTTATAAGGATCGTAAGGCCATTAAAGGACAAGTAATTGCTGATCAGCTTGCTAAAGCTCCTCTTCAAGGAGACCATCCCATTGTAGCCAATTTTTCAGATGACACAATTATGACCCTAGCCCCTACTGCACCATGGAAATTATTTTTTGATGGATCCTTTACACACAAGGGATCGGGTGCAGGAATTTTGTTTGTGACACCACAAGGGGACCTCATTCCAAAGTCTTATAAAATCTCATTCCCTTGCACAAACAATATAGCTGAGTATGAAGGTTTAGTCATAGGACTACGTCAAGCTATCAGATGGAATATCAAAAACCTTCTTGTCTTTGGAGACTCACAATTAGTCATTAAACAAGTCACAGATGAATACCACACCAAGGATGAGAAATTGTTGCCCTCCTGTAGAATAGTTGAGGATCTTAAGAAACAATTTATAGAGATTTTTTTTCAGCAGATTCCAAGGGCTAATAATAAAGTAGAAAATTCCATGGCTACTATTGCCTCTATGATTTCCATGCTAGAATATAGTCCTAAATGTGAGTTTCTCGTTGAGAATCTTTTTACTCCTGCTTAAGAGCAAATTGATTTAGAGTGGGTGTGTGAGATTGTTGGTCCTAAGACTTCATGGTATGCTGACATCTTTGCCTATTTATGTAACAAAACCATTTCCATAACCCTCACTCCAAACCAAAGCAAAACCTTCATCCACCAAACCGCCCGCTATACCATCCTAGGTGATACACTTTTTGAAAAATGCTTTGATGGAACCCTCCTTCGATGTCTTAGTTCAGATGAAGCTTGAACGGCGTTAGAAGAGGTTCACCAAGAGATTCTTGGTGCCCACTCTAACGGCCTTATGTTAGCGAAAAAGCTTCGTAGGACAGGTTACTATTGGCTCACTATGGAAGCAGATGCATATCAGTTTGTGAAAAGATGTGTTCCATGTCAGCAGCATGGTGATTTGATACACGCTTTCGCCCAAGACCTTCAGCCCACCATCGGCCCTTTTCCCACTAGAGATTCAATCTTGTTGGTCAAGTATACCCAAATTCCTCAAATGGCCACAAGTACATTTTTGCCGCTACTGAGTACTTCACAAAGTGGGTTGAGGCTATTCCATTAACCTACATCACTGAAAAATAGATTTCAAAGTTCATCCTGAATTACATTATTTGTCATTTTGGTATACCTCAAGATATCATGACTAATAATGGAACCCCTTTCAAAAATCAAGAGGTTGCCACACTATGTAGGAAATTCAAAACCGCCCAGCATTTTTCCACCAAATACTACCCCCAAGGCAATGGCCAAGCTGAAGCTACCAATAAAACCATCTTGAAAATCCTAAAGAAAACTGTTGATGTAGCTGTGATTGGCACATCCAAATTGCTCTCACCCTTTGGGCCTACTGTACTTCCATCCACACCCCCATAGGAGCCACCCCATTTTCCCTTGTTTATGGTTCTGAAGCCATCTTGCCCATCAAAATTGAGCTCCCTTCCCTCAGAATCTCTCTCAAGAATCTGATATCAGAAGAAGACTACCGAGTTGCTCGCTTGCAAGAGCTGGCACTCCTTAATGAGAGATGATTGAATGCCCTAAACCACCTCCGTGTGTATCAAAATTGCCTTAAGCTTTAGTATCATAAGAAAGTAAAACCACGAGAATTTGAAGTGGGTGACTTAGTTTTGCAACATAATATGAAGAACCTCTAGAACCGTGAAAAGAAAGGAAAATTTGAGGCAAATTGGCTAGGTCTGTTTATCATTACAGCTAAATATGGTTCTGGGGCATATCATATTGCTACTCCAGAGGGAGATCCACTCCCTGAGCCTGTAAATATCCAGCATCTCAAGCAGTTCTATGCTTGAGCCTTTGTAGTTCCTGTACAGTGTTTATAGTCCCGCAAAAATCCAAAAAAATCCAAAAATCAGAAAATCCAAAAAAAATTCACAAAATGTTCCTGAAAAAAGCCCTAAAAAGTAGAAAAATGTTCCGAAAAAAGTATGGTTTGATCCATTGTTTATAAGGCTCATTTTTCTTCACTCCATTCCACCATTCCACTTCCCTTGTGCAAAGTCTTATCTAGCCTTTTGCATTTCATACATCCAATAAAAGACCTCTTGTTTGCAAGGCTTCATTTCACTTCTATCTTTTGAAAGACCTCTAGTCCGTGAGGCATTTTTCGTCAAGTGATTGTCATCCCATTACGCTGAGCTTTTTCACAACAGTGACCACCCTTGGACTTACACAAAATCACCATTTGAGACTTAATACTTCAAGAAACTTGTTCGCTTCATAGCCCTTGCCGAAAACACACAATTTTATGATCATTTGACATTTCAACTTGACACACTTCATAGGATGAATCCTTCCTATAGACAGCATTGTGACATTCACTTCTAGACCTAAGGTTCTTGGTAGGAACTATGGACTAAATGACTACTTGGTCATAAGGTCTCTTTTTGGTTGATTTTATTTGTGTGTTAGTGATAGCCTTTTATGATGCACCTTGATCTTCCATATTTTGGTCGTACCAGAATGGTTGTCATTAACTACACATGTTTTTGTGGTATGATCTATTTTTGAGGCTTTATTTCATGTGTGTCAGTTTTAGGTTATATTAATACGTTACGTAATGGGGGAAACGGGTTAGCACACGTCCCACCAACGATCCCTAAAAGACTTTGGGTGTGCCCAGACCTCTCTATTGCATATATGACATTTGATCCATCATGACTATGCAAACTACACCTATTTTCCTAAAGTCTCTATGGTTTTGTATGTCTAGTCCACGCAAAAGAGTCATGTCATTTATCCTTCTTACATGAATTGTTCTTGGGGACTAAGTCCTTGTAATTAACCTACAAACAGACTTGGGGCTATTTTAAGCACTCTTGAAAAAGAATCAAATCAAAATGTTTCATTGTTTGAAAGTTGTTATTATTCTAAGTTTTTTGAAGACCTTATAAATCTTTAGTCATATTTGAGGCACTAAACATTTTTGTGTGGCCCTAAAATTTGAGAAACAATTATAGGTTGTCTATAGCACCAAAGAGCACTTAGAGAGCTTTCCAATGGTGTAAAGAATTCATTAATCAAAATCTTGGAACAAAAGTTACGCTTTCTAGAAGTTGGACCACCTTTTTTGGAACCTTTTATTTTGACACTGACTTCTAATTTGAATTTTCTATCATCTATTTTGGCGCTTGATTTCCAAATTTCATAATCTAAATTTCATTCTTGTTCTTAACCTTAAAATAGGTCATTTAAGGCCCATCCTTGTAGTGAAAAGGCGATTTTTGGGGAGTTTTGGGACAAGGTACCGTGAGAAGGATTATTCTCTTGAATATGATAATATACTAGCCCATAGGGCATATAGTTGGGTTTTTTTAGATTGTAATGCTTGTAATAACTTCTTATTTTAGACAATAGCAATTCACTCTTGTGTTGTGTTCATTTGTGTTTGGGGTTGTTTTGTCATCAATTTTGATCTCGAAATTGGTATAAAAGAAGACTTTCTCACTTATTTGAGAATCTAAATTTTGTGCAAGCAATCCACAATATTTGCATTCTATTTTTCATGAAATAAAGATTTCAAGGTGAATTCAAGGAGTTCAAGCCAAGCAAGAAAGGATTCATTGAAGACCCTTGTTTCAATCAATCATTGATTTCCGTAATGATCTAGCTTATTTCTTCATTGGAGATAGTGGAGTTGGTCAAAAAGGAAGAAGATATACATACATCATTTAGGCATACATCCCTTCAAGCATTGGAGTATACTTACATCTATGGATCTATGGTTTGGAACTTTTAGATCTATTACATTTGTGAAGACATATTACACTGTACATAAATTTGCATAGAAGTATTCATAAATATTTGTGGATAGTGGATTCTAATCCAGCCATAGAGGTTTGAAAAGTAAGGTGAATATTTACATTTGTCTTACTTTTACATGATTTCTCATTTCAAGGTTAATTACTAAATGGGGACCTGACTAAGACAATCCCTTCTCTCCCAACAATTTCCATTTTCCTTGTGTAAGAGAAAATGCACATATTCCAAGATTGAAAAACTTAGGATCATAAATCCAGGGTTTTCTATTTATGAATCTTTGGATTCACATAATAATGTGTATAATGGGTAAGTTTCAACATTGACCTCTACCTCAAAAGTCAACCTTTACTTGAGGCTTCCATATTTTTGAGGTTCACCGATTACTACTTCCTTATTCCAAATTTCATTGGGTTCTAGTTTCTTTTGCAATTTGATAGTCCATTTTCAAATCTAAATTGGCATACTCTACTAGACCTCGAGATGATTCCTTCTTTGTCATTTCATATCACTTACTTTAGCATATTGGATAAGATCTCTCTATGTGTTTGGTTATCATATACACTTTCACATTACTTGCATTTCAATTAGTTTATCTACTTCTATTAGATCAATTTCTAAATATAATCAATATTACATTAAGGGGAAAGAGTAACCATTGAAGGAGATCATTTTAAATGCATATTTGAAAGAAATTGGGTTTAGGATTGGAACCTCTACATATATTTTGGGTTGTGCTAATCTAATTCAGGTTCTCTTGAAGTTTATGCTTGAAGGTACTAATTTCCATAAAAGGTTGAATAACACTCCTAATCTTCAACAACATAATATTTTATGATACATTTAAATGAACTTGAGACTTTCATGCTTTATACCTTTTGATTGGGTAGTTATATTTTCCTTGTGTGATCTTTCTTTTCATCTTTACATTATATGCTTGGTTCACTTTCACCATATATTTTTTTGAACCGAACACTTTCATGTTTTATACCTTTTGATTGGGTAGTTATAATTTCGTTGTATGGTCTTTCTTTGCATCTTCACATTGTATGGTTGGTTCACCTTCACCATACATTTCTGTTAACCCGACCTTCCTACACTTTATGCCTTTTGATTGGGTAGTTAGATTTTCCTTATTTTTATATTCTTTATATCTTCATATTGTAGGATTGGTTCCTCGTCACCATACATTTTGAAAAACTTGACCTTTCTACACTTTACTTTTTGATTGGGTAGTTATATTTTACTTGTGTGATATATCTTTTACTCTTCACATTGTACAGTTGGTTCACCTTCACCATCTATTTTGGCAAACCTAGTGCTTTTATGCTTTATACCTTTTGAGTGGGTAGTTAGATCTTGCTTGTGTGATATTTCTTTTCATATTCATCTTGTATGCATGATTTACCTTTACACCCTCTTGATTTGATAGTTACATCTTATTTGGAGTTTAATTTCATATTTTTCTATTTAGATTGACCTTGTATGATACATTTGTTAGTTTATTCATATCGCATCTTTGCACATGAGCTTTATCACTTTACAAAAGTAGTAGATTAATGGGATCTTTTGATCCCAAACCCCCCTTTCTTAGTAATATCTTTGAGACCAAAATTATCGCTCATTTTCATAATCCTATCATGGAGAATAAATTTGTTCATTCTTCTCATGTTGACAATGAAGCATCAGACATTCGTCCATCCAAGTTCAAAAGCTCACTCATGAATTTGAAAAATTGGCTAGCTCATGAACATCAAAACTCCAATACCATTTCTAGTGTAAAAGGATTAAGGAAATTCATTCATAAGGATGAACATGGTATTACCCTCTTCTGTAGCATTTCCCATATCATTGATTCCAGTTTTAAAACTTTGGTGGATAATGGTCAAGAATGAGGTTGTGTCCCACCTTCTACAAGTGTTCATAGTTCATTCCCAAATTCCACTTCTATTCCCATAATTTCCACTTTGTTTCATTGCCTTTATCTATGCCAACTTCTTACCATAGTGTTCTTTTTATATATTTTAACCCTCTTTCTATAATCACCTCTAACATGCTTCATGGTTCTTCCAATATTCCCTTTGCTTCCTATAAATTTCGTAACATATCAAATGTATCTCTTCCTATCATTTCTTCTACTAATTCCACTGTTAATGGCCTCACTCAAGCTGTCTCTTCCTTGCAGCAAAAAATGGATTCCTTGACTCAATCCACATTCAACATTCCCACATGTGACATTTCCAATCCCTTTTCCTTATACATTATCCAAGTCATTATCCCTAGACATGTTGGCATACCTTTTCTTGAGACTTATAATGGTACGGGTGATCTGATGACTCATGTTAAAACCTTTCAAACCTTGTGTAGTGATTGTTTTCATGATGATAGTAGGTTCATGACTAATTTTTTCACTATGACCTTTCAAGAAAAATATTTTGAATGGTATTTTTCCTTACCTCCTTATTCCATTTATTCCTTTCATAATATTTCCAATTCTTTCATTCAATAATTTCAAAAAAAATTGCTCCTCAAGTTTCTTTGACTAATTTAATGCAATGAAAATTACACAGAGTTAAATAAAAACTTAGTGACTTTGTTGGTAGATTTAACCATTTTCTTTCTCAAATTTCTTATCATGCTCCCAATTCTGATATGCAACACATATTTATATATAGAATACATTAGAGCTAGGATTCTCTTTACCAAGTTTACTTCTTTTTCACAAGTACTCATAGTACTTGATCATTATGAACCACAAGTGAGTCAATTTTAGAGCAATGCTCCAATGTCTCTTGTTACCGTTGATAATAGTAACATAACATATCATCAATAAGTTTCATATGAATAATAATTACATCAAGATAAACAAATCATCCAACACATTAGATGATCATGGAAACAACATCCAAGGGCGTGGCTCATTTTTCTTCTATTATTTGACCTAATCATAATATACTCCATTATCAAAATCTTGTCACAGTTTGACAAAAAAGTTAATAAATGTTAATACTATTGATCTTCCTCCTATAAAACCAACTGACCCAAATAATCCTTTTCCTATATCATTTGATTCCAAATCCTTTTTCCTATAGCATTATCAATCTGATTATGACATTGATAAGTGCTATTCCTTGAAGAATTCTATCCAAGATCTCATTGAATCTAATACTATATATGTTGTTGATGTTAATCATGGAAAAAGATATATTGTGTATATTGTTGGCACAAAATTCTACACCCTTACTTAAGGTATGACCCTCAAGTGACCTTGTGTAACATAGAAACAATCTCCATGTGTGGGACTTGCACTCTAAGGTTGAATCTCTAGGGAAGGTCAGCTTCCTCACTATCGAAATGCACCTAAACTAAAACTTGAGAGGAAAAGGGAGAAGGACTACATAAAATTAAATTGTTGAAGGGAAAGGGTGTAATGTACCAAGATAGAAACATGGTTACTACCTCTTCCTATGTATACACTACACCTCAATAAAACCCTCAAAACATACACAACTCTTAGCTTCAATTTATTTCCTAAAGACTCATATGTAGATATGAACAAATGAGATGCTAAAAATAATGTGAATTCACTTAAATAACATCCATAAGAAAGTAGATTCGACATAAAAACTTGAGAAAATAAGAAAAATACAACATTTAGCATAAGGCAAACAATATGCACATATACAAAATTGGAGAATAGGTAAAAAACAAAGAATTATTTTTTTGTAAGGCATAGAAGAATAGAAAAGAACCCTTAAACAAATATTTACAATATCCTCTTATAGAGTTTAGGCATAACTTTGATGTTTACATTGAGATCAAACCCCAACTAGGTGGAGTTGAGTTGTAGACAAGAGCAATAACTGAGAATTAGAAAGAAATCTGATCATGGAGTGCAATCTGATACTAGAAGTCATAGGATGAGACCAAGACCTGTGTACCTAGCTGCAAGAGATAAAATCATTAAAATTTGATCATTTCATGCATTAAAGAGGCATGAAGTGCATTGGCATTGTACCAATTGAAGCCCAAAAAGTTATTCGACATTGAAGAACTGGCCCTGATGGCATGAAATAGCCAAAAATGAGGGGTTGACAGTGGGAAATAGATTTGATTTTCCCCAAATTGAACACTAACTATTGATAAAGGTCTCCTCTTTGAAATAGACAGTCTAGATGCCACGGGAAATCTCCCCAATGAGATATTAAGTCGCAACCATTGATGTAGATCTCCTCTACGATGTGACACAATTCTAGATTCTGGAGGATCAAAGAAGTATTGCAGTGTGAAAAAATCTAAAATGGGGATGCATGACAACATCTTAGGTAATTTTGTTTGACAGAATGAACAATAATCTTTTAACCCTTCATATAATCTCCACCATCAATCTATTATGTACATATTGGGTAGACTTAAGCCAAATATGGGACCCTCCACCACATGGCACAATTCTAGATTTTAGAGCCTTGAGGAAACATAGTGACATGAGGTAATGCTGGAATGGAAATGCATGGAAACATCTCATGCTTTCGAGAAGATGGGCAGGTAGCTCACAAAAATACGAGAGCTATCAGATATTGTCTGCAAAGAATCTAACCCATAGAAGAATTCTCCGATCAGATATCAGTGATGGGCTGAATGGAGGACAAAAATGGACAACACATACTAATTAAAATTTGAAAATTTACACAAATTCATTGCCATCTAATTCTACCAATAGTATTGTGCAATCCTCTTCTTATGCAACACATATAATTTATGATGATGAAGTCAAAGAAGCCAACCATGTTTTCAACCATAATGAGTGTATCCAACTAGATCTAAACCTAGACCTAAAACTCAACCCCATATTTCAATTACCTTTGATTGTGCTAAGACATTTAAATTACGTGATGGTCATCTTTATATTATTTCTAGAGTTGTTGGTATTCTCTTCCGTGGTGTTCTTATTGATCTTACTTCCATGGTGAATGTCATAACTAAAGAGCATCATTTTAGCAAGAACTTAATTTTTTTTTCTATGATATATTTGAAGCTTGGATTCAAAATTGCAATGGTTTTCTTTATCTTCCTCTTGGTTCCATATCCTTTCTTGTTGAACTTTTTGGTAAATTTGTGGCTGCTACTTTCATTTTTATCTCTATTTCTAATCAAGTTTGAGTTAAGCTTGGTCTTCCTTGGCTCTCTTTTATCCAATTTGTAGCTTCTCCTATTTAAAAATATATTAATTTTCCTCATGATGGTGATATCAAAATTATTGATCATAGTCTTTATCATCCTTCTAGGCCTTGAGACTATGTTGAACTTCATTTCTCTTGTACTATATCTCAATCTTTTCCAACTCATCTTTATTATCTCTTTTGATCATATAACGTTTCAAAGTCAATTTTTATTTTTAATTTGGCAAACCCAAGTTCTTCCCATTCTTCCCATTCCTTATTTATCAACCTCTCCACCTCCTAATACATACCCTCCTATTTCAATCTCTCAACATAGTGTGGTTCCTTCAATTATTCTTTTGCAAGGAGGAAAAAAACCTAATGTTGATTGATTGTACCCTACCTCAAATATATAGAAAGACCAAAAATGTTAGGGATGCCCATTATCATCATCATAAGCGTAAACCTAGAGCATGTGCTTGTGCCTCTCAAACTATTTTATCACCTCATACACCTCCTAATTCCCTTACCTTTAACCATTTGATGATCGAGCTTCTTGTGGAAGTGAATTTGAGCAATGTTAAAATAAACAAAAAGATAATACTATTTGTATCTTATATTCTCTTATGATTAATATAGATGAAGAAGATACACTTAATGAAGTTCATGATACTAATAGTAATATGAATACTAGTGATTCTAATGATTTATATCAAACTATTAATCTCGATCATAATTTACCAATTATACTTTCTTAACAGTTATCAATCACTCCTAATAATAAACATAGTGACTTATCCTATATTTCATAAATATATGAAAGGAAAACACTCTAAGAATTCATCACATTCATTTGATATGACCCTTACGCCCCATAAGAAGGGGAATAAAGGTAATCCTAAAGGGGTTTTGTGATTATGGGTTGCCAACTCTTCATTATTTTATCCACAAGAGGGTTCACTCACTTCTTTGATTGGTTGGTTCTTGGATCTAGAAGGCCTATTGCATGTTTTTGGGAATCTTGATGCCTTATGTTATGTTTTAATCTTTGTATGAGGTTTTGGGTCCCCTTCAAATCTATTTTTTCATTAATTAGAGAAACAAAATAGTGACCTATCCTCACAACATGGTCCTTGTTTGAAACTAGCTATCATTTCTTCTGCCATCCTGTATGTTTCTCCCCTTGCAAGTTTCCCATCTTCTCTAAACACTATGGACTGAGATACGGGGTAGACAATACACTTGATTAGTACCTCTTGTGTAGTATATTTTTTTACCCTTTGTAATGTGCTTTATATGTGATGTGTTGATGGTTATATATGTTGTCGATATTTATTTAAATGACCCCAGTTTATTTTTTTCCATAAGGTGACAAAGGAATCAAACATGTCATAATCATTTTTATATTTGTACCTTATATCTTCTATATGTTATTACATGTTGTGTTGTATATATGACATTAGTTATAAATGCACATTTGTGCACTCCACTTGGGATGATGCAACATGGTAGCACCTAATTGTTTTAGTATTTGTAATGTTAGCCCAAAAATACTCTTCTTTATAACTCTTACATATCTTCCTTCCATTATGTTGTTAGTATACATTATTTAGGGAATGATGAAATTTAATTCAAACATATTATTTAATTTTTTTTATCATTTGATCAATACTAATCCCATATGGGTAGATCAATCCTATGCTCTCTTTGGAATGTGCTAATTTCCATTGATGTGTCCTTTCTTGGGGGTATTTCATAGTGGAAATGTCTCTAGTAGTTGCATGTAAACTCTATTAAAGAAATTTCTCCCATCTAGGTATTTGTAACGGCTTTGACTTGGGGCCATACACTTCTCTTATATTTTTCACACATGCACTGTGTTTGATGATTTTATGCATTTTTGGTCCCTTTATTACATTAATAACAATTCTTTAAGGCTTAATCCCTATAGTCACATTCTTCAATCCCCTAAAGATACAAAAATCCTTATTCCTATATTTTCCTTTGTCAAATTTTCCTTTTGAATGTACCAATTCTTAAGGATGAACACTTGATGGGTTGACTGGCATGCCACACAAACCAATTAGACTGTCAATGTCATCTTTTTTTATTCATAGTAAGAAAATCAATTTTTTTTAAAATGAGGTAATCACACCCCTTTTTATGTTTTTGTTTTTTGTAAGAATTTGCCTAAGGGCAAAATTCGCCCAGGAACTAACAACTCAAACACAAGCACATAGTAGACCAAGAGAGAGAGTATGATCAGAATGACGATATATTCAATATGCCATGATAAGAGTACACTAGGAGTGCCTGTATAAAGAGGCCTCTCAGGAAACACCTAGAATGTCTTTAGAAACAACTAGGAGATAAGACAACTGAGCACCTTATCCAACATTCTAGATGAATGGATAAGAATGACAAAGTGTCATATGTATGTAGAAGATTCCTGTGTTGTAGACAACATGTGCTTAAAAGAGGTGCAGACCCTTATGATGTCATCATGACAACTCACAAGAGTGCACATTCTGCTAGGTGACTAATAAATAAATATTAATATAATGCATTAACCTAAGTAAACTTAAGTAAGTGTAATAAGTAAATACTTATTTATACCAACACCCCCCCTTAAGTGCAACTTAGGGGAATTCCCTTGAGCTTACGAAAACTAGGATAAAGATGCATAATGGGTCCCGACTACTAGGTCATGTTAGGTACCCATGTACATAATGAGGATGCAATCTCTTGTAAAGTGGAAAAGGAGGGGAAATCTCATGGGAAAAACCCTACCCCAAAAAGAGAGATATAAAAGGATGTATCAATGGATGGAGTAATCAAGATCCCCCCATTATGACATACATCCAGTATATACATAAGAGAATGAGAGAAGGAAGAGAGACATAATAGGCTCCCCCCCCCAAAAGAAGAATGCCAACAAGTAAAAGCCGTTCCAATGAAGAAGTTGGTCCATAAATGCAGAATGGTGTTCCTCCCCTTAGGAAGAAATAATGCCAAAGGTACAATCTTGAAGATGTATGCTGGCCCTGAAACCTGCTCAAGTATCCCTATACTGATGCTGATGTTCACCCCTTTCAACTATGCTAAAAAGAACGACTGCAAATCTGGAAAGGATGTGTGTTGAACCTATTCCATTGAACCATCTATCTCCTCAATTGACAAAGAGACCTCCACTAATTATTGTTCATAAGGATCCACAATCACACCAACCTATAAAGATTGATCATGTAGAGAATGGACATGAGGGTCAGAGTGAGCCTTCACAACAACTGTAGAAGGATCAACTTCATCAATGAGAAGATGTGAATCCTCAAGTTTGTCTCCCAATCAACTAAAGCTGGAGCTGGAAGGTGAGATGTACCATGTTGTGTTGAACCTTTCACTATGGCAATGTAAGCATGTGGACTAGATTGATGTGACCTCTCATTGCAACTGTCGATAGAACCCCACATGTCCAAACTTGTTGAAGCACTATCGCTGTTGTCACTATCAGTTTCCACTATGTATGATGGTGGAGAGGATTAGAGGATAAGCTAGGTGAACTTTCCTCAAAGTGAACATCCTTCTCCACAAATATCTCATGAGTCTCGAGATTCGTAAGTCTGTAAGTCTTGGCATTGTCTTCATATTCGATAAAGGTACAAGGTCTAGGTGCTAGTGCCTTGCAACTCCTAGAAGATAGGTTTTCCCATGCTGGAGAACCAAAGACTCTAAGGTGACTCACAACTAGTTTTTTGCCACACCATGCCTCAAAAGGAGTCTTTCCATCTAAGGCTGGATGAGGAGATTCGTTAAGTATGTGAGTAGCACTACTAATGGCTTCAACTTCTAATGTTGGATCAAGAGACTTGTCCTTTATCATGAAACTTGCCATGGTCTTGAGAGTCCTAATCCTCATAGCTGCAACATTTTTCTTGTGCAGACTGAATGTTGGTGGGTTCTGAAGATCAATCCCCTCAATTCTGCAAAATTTCTTAAGTCTTCTGTCTACATATCTATTCTCATTGTCCACCCTTAGTACCTTGATGGCTTTCCTTGACTTGTGCTCAACATGAGTCTTAAAGTCTTGAAGCTTATGAACCACTTCATTCTTGTGATGAAGGAAGTAGACCCAAGTGAATCTCGAAAAGTCATCAACAAATGTGAGGATGTAGCAGCCTTGGTTGACTGAAGTCACTGCAAAGGGTCCTGCTAAAACCATGTGAACTAGCTGAAGAACAACTGGAGCTCGAGAAGACTTCCCTTTATCATACTTCTCCTTGAGATTCATATCCATTGAACAAGATGAACATTCTCCCTTAGAAAAGCTAATATTAGGTAGACCTTTAACTATATGTTTTGAGCAAAGTTGTTGAAGAGAGTGGAAGTCAAGGTGACCAAACTTCTCATGCCATAGGTTGATGTGCCAATGAGAGTGAGTCAACAAGGCTTGAGAAGGAATCTTAGGCACAAAGTGGGAGAAGGAATAAAGCCTCTTGTCATCATTGACTTTCCCCACTGCAACCAATTAATCATCTCTTAGACTTCACACCATCACCGAATTTGGAAGGAACTCAGCTTTGTGACCATCTCCAAGGTGAGTGATTTGGTAAACTAATAGGAGATTGGAGTTAAGTTTTGGAATGTAGAGAACATCTTTGAATTACCCATTTTCCATTTCCACATGTCCTTTCCCTTCAAATTCCATCTTAGTATCATCTCCCACGAAGATGTGTGGTACCTTTGACTGCTTCAATGAAGAAAAGTCTTCCTTTAAAGAACCCATGTGGTAAGAGGCACCTGAGTCAAGTATCCATTTCAAAGAAGAACTTGTGTTTTCCATAAGTGCCTTCCCTTTACCCTTTGAAGAGGTTGGAGTCAAATCCTTCGAAGTACTTGGCACTTGAATCTTGTTCTTCTTGAGTAGATTCTCTAACTCATTGATTATTTTTGTCTTGCAATGATGCTCATCATGATTTGGCTTTTTGCAATATGCACAAACGAGTTTGTCCTTCTTTTCATTACTTCCCTTCTTGTTGGAAGAAGAACTGCCTTGTTGTGAGGGGGATTGTTATGTCTCAGATTGTGTTTTCTGCTTTCACTACTTCTTCTTCTTGTTGCTTTTCCCTCCTTGACTTGATTTGTGCTCACCACTAGCCACCAAGGCTTTGGTTGTAGATGACTTGAGAAGTCCAAAATCCACCAAGTGAGATTGTTCAACAATCAACATCTTTGCAAATGCATCAAAGGAAGGCTTGTGGTAAGAAAATCCCATGGTCAATCTATGAGTATTAAAACTTGAAACAAAGTTAGTGTACCTAGAAGGTAGCCTTTTTAGGATGTGATGAATCAACCTATCATCCTTCATGGGATTTCCACAATCTTTAAGAAGTTCCCTATACTCATTGAATTTGATGATATAATCTTGAATTGTGTCAAAATTCTTAGGATCCAAGAGAAGTAGATCATCTTCAATCTGAAATCCCTTTTCTTCATCAACCTTACCATACAACCGTTCAAGTTTATCCCAAGCTTCTTTAGATTCTAAACACTTTTTAATGTGAAAGAGAAGATCCCCATGTACACAACTTCTGATAACACCTAAAGCTTGTCGGTCTTGATTTTGCCAATCAATGAGTTCTTTAGCATCAGTAGGTTTGGTAATTGTAGCATCAACATAAAGACTATATCCTTTTTCCATTAATCTACTCCATGCAATATCTTTCCATGTAGAATAGTCGCGTGAAGTAAGAGGATGACATTTAAAACCCATGATGCAGAAAATGAAAAGAGCACAATAGAGAGTCACGAAAAACACAACACACCCCCCCCCCCCCTTTTCACTCAATCAAAAGACCCCCCAAAAAAGATGCTTTGGCACTTATAAGTAGTCATTTACAATGGGCCACTTGTCAAAATGAACAAAGTGCACTTTCTGATTTTGCTTTTACAACTACCTTATGAGGCTTAAATCTATCACTTAAGCACTATAGCTTAGATTTACAACAATTTTGAATAAGAATCAAAGCTTTGCAATGCCAAAAAAGGCCTAATTCTGAAAGTGAGAATTGGTTCACACAACCTCAGAATTTGACTTCAGATTTGGAAAGTAGACAAAAATATATGCACTTTCAAAAAAAATGGAACCTAAAAAAGTGACCAGATGTGCCTGTACGAAGTGTTTGAATTTGCAAAATACAAGATTATGTAGGTACAGTCACCAAAAATGCAATTTCTACAAAATATGTGCACCAAAACTAGAAAATAGCACCACCACTTGAAAATTTAGGAAATTATACCCAATTTCAAAAAAAAACACTTGAATCAGAGTTTGGATGTTTGAGATATGGGCTTACAAAGTTAGGCTGTCAAACTAAAAAGCAATCTAGTGAGGGGTCTGGAAGAAAATTGCAAGTCTAAATTTGACGATCAAACGCCCGTCGATGTAGTTGTAAAAAGATTAGGTTTGACAGTCAAATAGTCATGAAATTTAACCTAGTGACTGGTTGACGTTAGTGAAAAAATCAATGCTTGGGCTGACGTAGCAGGTGACACAGATGTCTATACCGTACAATCAAGATGATGTGTTAAAAAGTACACATGTCAAGAAGTCATACTGCTGATGTGTCTATGATAGTGTGGCACTAACATGTACTTATAGGCTATGACACTTGTCTAATGATGTATCTTGTCCACTGCTTATGTGGAGATGTCCTACATGGCAAGGTAATGAATAAGTGCATGACACATGTCCTTACAAGACTCTGTCTGTGTGTCCAAAAAATTTTGTGGGTAGGAGGTTTGCTATTTTAAATAGCATCACCAAAAATTTAAGTTTGTGACATTGGAAGTCATAAACCAGTTCCCGTCATTGCTAGAAAACAAACCAGGAAAGAGTGAGAAAGTCAGTCACAATAGGATTGTCAAAAATAATTAATACGTCGTTGAAATTTTTTGTTTTTGGTTGAATATTCAAATTGGACCCAAAATATACCCTTGCTACGCTAGCGGAGACTAGGCATCAAAAAATCACGTGCGGATCCCAGAATCACTGTGGACACTGAAATGAATTAAATTGAATGCCACCTAGTTTAGTGGGAATAGCCCCATATTGCTCATGGGGAGACACCTACAAGTGTATTAAAGGAAAAGTTTGTAGTGCCTTTAGTAAAGAGCTCCTGTCGAGTATGGAAAAGTAGCCAGATCTTGGGCTGCCAATGGGTGTGGCTGGAAGTATTGACCAGTTGTCCAGTTTGTTTCGATCGCAGACTAAATTTGCCAAATTTGCAAGAATATGCCCATGGCTTGGTGATGTAAATGCGTAGTATGGCCCAAATTGAATTCTCCTACAAACACACAATAGTATATATTATAGAGCTGGGATCTGATAGCCGGGTTCTACAAAAAAAAATTCTCTGTTGGGTGCCTGAAGGGCAAATTTTTTTTTGAAAATGTAGAGAAAAAAAACATAGATCTGAAAATAAATTAATGAGATCTTCAAATGACCATACTTGAAATGCAAATAAGGGCCTTCGAGTTCTTATTTGCAAATTTCTTTTGCCTCACAGTTGTCTTTGGGCCAAGGTAGTCGAGTTTATAATCGATTTTCACCGATTTAGCATTCTAGACGCAATGGCAAGGTCAGATTTGGCTCTAGATGCTCCCAATTTCTAGAGCACTCCAGATTGAAGATGAGGTGATGAAGAAAGCATGGTCTTGATGGCTATGTGATGAGAAAGTCTCCAAGCTCTAATACCATGTAAGAATTTGCCTAAGGGAAAAGTTCACCCAAGAACTAAGAACTCAAACACAAGCACACAGTAGACCAAGAGAGAGAGTATGATCAGAATGATGATATATTCAATATGCCATGATAAGAGTACACTAGGAGTGCCTTTATAAAAAGGCCTCTCAGGAAGCACTAGAATGTCACTAGAAACAACTAGGAGATAAGACAACTAAGCACCTTATCCAACATTCTACATGAATGGATACAAATGACAAAGTGTCATATGTATGTAGAAGATTCCTGTGTTGTAGACAACATGTGCTTAAAAGAGGTGTGGACCCCTATGATTTCATCATGACAACTCACAAGAGTGCACATTCTCCTAGGTGACTAATAAATAAATATTAATAGAATGCATTAACCTAAGTAAACTTAAGTAAGTGCAATAAGTAAATACTTATTTACACCAATAGTTTTGTTAGTGTTGTTTTTTGTTAAATGAAAATGGGTTTTAAAGGGGCCCTAAAACCCTTTAAATCTTAAGGAATGAGATAAAAACCCTTACAGTCCATTGATAAAACATAAAAAAAACATGAAACAAGCATGGAAAATACAAAACCTAGCTAGATACTAGGACAACACACAAACAACCAACTGGACCAACAAACCATAAAACTAGAAGACAAGATAGAACACAACACTAACTTAGAAACTTTGGCAACTTGGGTGCCTCAAGTTCCAACTTGTTCATCTCCCTAGCAACCTTATTTATCTCTTTAATATCCTTTGATGGCAGGGGGACTCTTTTTTTCTGGTGTGCACTTTGGTTCTCTTGCTGAGCCCAACTTACATGCCCATGGGGGAATGTTATTCACCAAAAACATGCATAATAGCCTTATCTATCAATGAGTTATCCATCTTTCTTAGAAGAATTTTGATGTGTTCATTTGAGTCTTTGAGAATCTTGAAGCTTTAATCTATAATTCTCTTCAAGATGTCTTAGATTCTATCTGTACTTCCTTCTAAGATCAACACCCATTCGCCCAAGGCTTTGAGACTAGTATTGATCAACTCCATTTCACCAACACTGCCCTTATTACCATCTAGAAAATTAACCTCATCAACCCAGTCCTTACAAATACCAACCATATTATGCATCTTAGGTTTACCCTCCAAGGTTCTAATTTTTAAATGGAGCTCCTTTGATTCATGGAAAAACCATTTTATAACCCTATATTGATCCATGATCCTATTCCTTGTAGCCAAGAGAATATCAAGCCTAATCTCCCTACTTACATCATTGAGAATCAACATAGACAGGTCAATAACTTGATCCATTTTCATATCCACCATTTCCTTTTCCTTAACCACCCAATCAATTTTTTGACATTGATCCTTAATTCACAAGTCATCCAAACTCACATTCCTACTATACTCTTTCTACTGAACAAAATCATCTTTAAAATCATCCTCTTTTAGACCAGTATTTTTAGCAATAGGAGTAGTATGGCTAGGAGGGGACAAAACCCTCTTCATTTGGTCCTTCCCTTTCAACATTTTATGAGTGGGAGCCATCTTTTTCTTCTTGCTCTATATCTTAGGATCCTCTCTATTCATGTCCATATCTTTACTATCCTCATAATACTCTTCATCAATTGACACATCCCCCTTAGTCAATTTTCTTTTCTTCCCTACAATCTTGGTAGGGGTCTTCTCCCATCTCTGACCATTCACTTACATGTGTGTCAGAATAATCCTCATCATCAAAGAAAATATTTTTTTCTATTCCTTCACTAGAATTAAAAGAATCATTGATATGCAGACCAATAAAGTTATCCCTAATGTGTTCATAAGGCCATTATGTAGAGGGGGATTAATAACCTCCTAAGAATAGATACCCTAAATGCTAGCATTAAGAGAGGTGAACAAGTAGAATAGGAACAAAATTTTCCTATTGTATTGAAAGTAATTTAAAAACACAAAATGATATGAATAGACTCTAGAAAAATGACTATCTAATGCAATGTAGTACATTAACACCCTCAACACCATTCTTCAACTTTTTATCATAGAAGTTGGAGAGTAATAGGTCTTATCCATTTTTACTAGAGCGCCTTTCTCCTCAACATTTTTGGGGAAGAGATTAGCAACCACCTCAACAACTTTCCTATCTTTGTAAAAAAAATTGTCCAAGAATAAAATACTTGTAACTTTCAAAATGAGTTCCTCATTGATAATAAGTTTCCTTCCTTGAAAGACCAACATCGCCTCATTCCAATATTTTAGGAAAATCTTAGTGACAGAAGGATTGCCACCATGCAACCTCTCCATAAACATGATTACACCACCCTCCTTCAGAATATCCCACACGCTCTTAAGTTCTTTCCATTTTTCACATTAAATAGGCTCTTTGTGATGTTTTTTCCCTCCCATTCTACAGATCTAAACCTTCCCAATCTTCTTCAACTCGGTGATTTTGCAATCCCACTTCATAAAGAAAAAAGAACTATGCAAAACAAGTTTGATTTATTTTCTAAAAATATCAACCCCTTTCCAAAGCACCCCAATAAATGTACATATGGAAAGGGAAATAATTATTTTTCATTGGCCTCAATCCTTCAATCTTTCTCTGTGATAAAAAATTTAGCACCCCTCAATAGTAGTTGGGTCCTAATTTGACATAATTTCAACTATCCAATACATAGAAAAATACATCTAGGATCTAGCTACTTTCCCATAATAAACATATTAAACTAAGACTATGACTAATTGACAAGACAACTCTATCTTCTACTCTTTGAACTCTGCAACATTTTGGTAGGTACACCTAAAATTTTCCTTCTTTGTTCACAAATTGTTGCTAATTCTAATCCTTAACAAAGCAAATTATGACCCTTGATCTTCTTTACCTGTGTAATTAAATAAAGATTCAATTTCTAGTTACACGGTCTATTTAATCACAAGTCAAGTGAGGGTATAACTTTTAAATTCTACAACTAGAAATGAAAATGTTTTTTTAATAAAATTTGATTTTAACCATGATAAGCTATGAAAATCTTGTTGTACCTTAATAACTGACTAATTCCTTATCTAATATAAGTTTTCAAAGTCTAATTACACATCTCAAATGTGTGATCCCTTTATTTACCTTGTAAAAAAATATTACACATTAAAATGAACCTTCTACTTAATGATCTTCCCTTTAACCCTATGATTTGGCCATTTTAAATCTCTCTTTTACTTAATTCCTTGAATCAATAGTAGATATGCAAAATTACACACACTCCTAAGAAAATTAAAACTAAGTTCAAGATACTTAGAACCACAAAATACAAGAAAATAGACAAATCCAAAACAATGTGCTCAAAAGTAGACTGCTTGTATTACTTTCTTTGAAAAATAATAAATCATGACTTGCAATGTAGACTATAACAACAAAAAATTGAAAAAGCACTAAAGATTTTTCTATTAAAAGTATTCATAGTATTCAAAACTGATAAAACATGATATGGACTGACAAAATATGGCATCTACTCATAGGAATCAAAATTTTGACGTCATTCCTAGTCTTAAAAATCCTTTTATAACTAACGATTGCAACAAGATTTAGACTAGGGAATAATACACATGTCAACAACTGATATGATACAAAAATTAAGGAATAACTACAAAAGAATTTTTTTGAGAAGAGACATGTGTGCAATTGGTCACTTGAGAAGTTAATGTAGACAACTTATGCATGTAACTCTCTAATCTCTCTATATAACCACATTGTCTTTACAATTTCCAAGAAAGTATTTCTTCAAACACATTTTCTACTATGGTAGGACCTCAAAGGACTGGTCATCAATAAATTTATATTTATAGACTCAATCTTCATACTCTTTATTAGTTAGCCATTAGTATTTCAAAACTTGATCTGCCACCTATCTATATGGGTCATATTTGACACTACACTATGTAACTTCCTTTTCAATATTCTCATAGTATATCCAGGTATCAATAATTTTCCCCATAAAAATTTCAATATATTCCATATTGAACTTTTTATTGATTGCCTCACCTCTCCATTATGGAAATTGCTTCCTTTTTAAATTTTCATCCAAAATGGGTGGAAAAAATATATCACTGAGCCCATCAAAACTCTCTTAAATGAACCATTTTTCTTTCTATGTGCATAGAGAATGCTATAGAATTAATTGATGATTTTACCAAATTTGCAGTTGGTAGAGCCTTCTGTGTTAGGATTAAACCACAAACATAAATAACAATTATATGCAAATATAACCAATAACAAAAAATAATAGATCACATAGAAAAGAACACAAGACACCAAGATTTAACATGGTTCACCCAATCCCTAGGCTACGTCCACCAAGCAACAAGTCCAATATTATTATGATCTAGTGATTATAAACTAATTACAATCCATAATCCCTTACAGCTCAATACCGCCACAAGAACCAATTTTTGCATCACAACTATGAAACAATCCCTAACCCTAAGCTCTTTAATACAAGTATTTCTACCGCTTTAGGGTTATAATTAATGATTACATGTTGGCCCAAAATCTTGATAATATACGGCCCAATTTTATTTTTTGGGGCAATGCCTCGAGCCCCAAAGAATTTATGAAGTATGTACAATTCTTTCTTGATTAGTCACCACAATCTAACAACCTCCTACTTGGGGACTGATCAGGCTCCACACTAAACAAAAATCTCCCACTTGGAGATTGATCTTGTAGCTATGTCGCTACTCCATGAGGCTCCCACTAGATCAAACCACCTTGGACTCTGCAATTTGTTTATTCATGTTCAGTCTAAAAGACCAACTGAAGTTGAAGAGGAGTCCAACTTCTCCCTTGTTACTACCTTTTTCAACACATCTACTGGATTGTCATTTGTGTGTATCTTCTCCATCTTTAATGACCCATCCTCCAAAATTGACCAAATGAAATGGTACCACAACTATATGTGTTTGGTCTTTGAATGCAGAGCTGAATTATTTGCAAGATGAATGACACTTTGACTATCTGCAAACAAATAATTACTCTTCTGAGGTTGTCCCAATTCTTCTAAGAAGAACTGAAGCCATATAATCTCCTTAACTACCTCTATAGTAGCTACATACTCTACCTCTATAGTAGATAAACCATTAACCTTTTGTAACCTAGAAACCCAGCTCACGACTGCCCTACCAACAATAAAGACATAACCTATAGTACTCTGCCTGATATCAATATCCCCTACCAATTTTGAGTCAACATAGCCCTGTAAATTAGTAGTAGAGCCCCCAAAGTGTAAACATTTATTAGATGTTCCTCTCAAATATCTAAGAATCCATTTGACTGCATTCCAATGCTCAATTCCTAGATGACTCATATACCTAATAACAACTCCCACTGCATGTGCAATATCTGGCCTAGTACATACCATAGCATATAGCAAGCTTCTAGTAGCTAAAGCATAGGGTACCTTGGACATCTTATCCTCTTCTTCTTGTGTCTTGGGACATATCTCCTTAGTCAACTTCAAATGACCAGGTAAAGATGTGCTGACAGCTTTAACATTCTCCATATAGAAACGTTGCAACACCTTTTCCACATAATCAACCTGAGATAACATTAATGTTTTTTTCTTCCTATCTCCACAAATCTTCATACCAAGGATTTGTTTTTCTGCCCCCAAATCCTTCATAGCAAATGCATGTGATAATTGGCATTTCAGGCCCTTAATGTGATCCATGTTAGACCCAACTACAAGCATATCATCAACATATAAACATAAAATATTGTAGCTTTCATCATCCAACCTCTTAAAATGAACACAATGATCTGAATGACACCTATTGTATCCATGCCGGTGCATAAAATTGTCAAATTTTAGATACCATTGCCGAGGTGCTTGCTTCAAGCCATATAAACATTTCTTCAATTTGCACACTAAGTTCTCCTTACCTTTGACCACAAATCCCTATGGCTGAGCCATATATATCTCTTCATCCAAATCACCATGAAGGAAGGTTGTTTTAACATCAAGATGCTCTAAATACAAATCTTTAGTAGCCACAAGACTTAAAATATTACAGATAGAAGTCATCTTAACAACAGTAGAAAATATCTCATCAAAACCAATGCCCTTTTTCTATGCAAATCCTTTCACAACTAACTTGACTTTAAATTTTTCTTACCTCCTTCCTCTTCTTTCAACCTGTAAACCCACTTATTCTGTAAAGCTCTTTTACCCACAGGAAAATTGCATTAATCCCATGTCTTATTCTTCAACAAAGAGTCCATTTCATCTTTCATTGCATACTCCCACTAAATTTTAGTATCCACTTGCCTAACTTCATCATAACATTCAAGTTCACCAACATCAGTAAGTAAAATTGAATACAAAGAGGGAGAGAATATTTCTAGTGGTCTAATTTGCCTTGTTGACCATCTAACATTCACCACTATGTGTGGTATTTGTTTTTACAGTTGTTGCACATCATGAGGAATGGCTGGAACATTAGCTTTTGGAATATCATCCAACGCTACATAATCATCTTCTTTCTTCTCATGTTGCTACAATAGATCCTTGTACAACACTTTCTCACATCCTTGCTTCTTAAAATTTTATGATTTTCAAAATCCCAAAGCCTATAACCAAATTCATGAATGCCATATCCAAAAAATACACATTTCTTTGACTTAGCTTCCAGCTTGGTTCTATTTTTCAGAATCTATGTGAGCAAATGCTTCACAACCAAAGGTTTTGAGAAAAAAATAACTCACCTTCTTACTAGTCCATGCTTCCTCTGGAATACCACATCCCAAAGGAGTAGAGGGACCTCTATTAATCAAATATATAGTAGTATTGACAACCTCTGATCACATGTATAAGGGCAACCCAACATGCAGCCTCATGCTCCTTGCGTGCTCCATTATAGTCTTGTTCATGCGTTCAGCCACTCCATTTTCTTGTGGAGTCCTTGGAATAGTTTTCTATCTACGAATACCATTAGTGGAGCAATAATCTTAAAATTCACAACTACAATACTCACCACCATTATCAAATTTGAGACATTTTAATTTCTTTACCAGTCTCATTTTCAACCAAGCATTTCCATTTCTTAAAAGTTTGAAATACATTAGATTTTTGTCTAAGAAAATAAACACATACTTTTCTAGTTGCATCATCAATAAATGTAACATAATAATGAGAGCCACCAAGGTAAGATACTTGAGCCGGTCCCCATACATCTCCATGCACAAGCTCTAATTTATCCTTTTTGTTTTTCTTCCCAATCTTTATAAAATTCACTCTCTTTTGTTTTCCATACACACAATTTTCACAGAAATCCATATTAACACATTTCAGACTTGGTAAAACTTTCTTTGAATGAAGTACTTTCATACTTTCTCACTCATGTGCCCAAGTTTGTTGTGCCACAACATTGTATCAGAATCTACAATAGTTATTTGTTCTCCCTTCTCAACTGTAGCAATTGTTCTTGAACATTCATTTTTTTCTGAAACAATTAAAGTAGAAGAAACAATATGACTTATACAAAGATATAAGGTGCCTACTTTCACACCTTTTGCTACTATAAGGGAAACTTTTGAAACCTTCCAATTTTTATCATTAAAAGTAACTACACAACCCTCATCATTGAGTTGCCCTACTAAAATTAAATTCCTACTCAGCCTTGTAACATGTCTTACCTCATGTAGTAGCCAATGATTCCCATTCTGCAACTTAATTTTAATTTTTCCCTTTCCAACAATCTAACAGGGTTCATTATCCCCCAAATAAACATGCCCAAAATCCCCTTGGACATAATAAATGAAATAAACTCTATGAGGTGTAGCATGAAATGAAGCACCAGAATCTAAAACCCACGAATCATCAACACTTTTTAAAGACAAAAGCAAAGCATCTTCTTCGGATTTGTTACTTACCACATTTTCCTTCTTGTCTCCATCTGATTTATCTCTTTCATTCTGATTTCAATTATAGCAATCTTTCTTTTTATGACCTAGTTTCCCACAGTACCAGTAGTTGTTCGGTCCTCTCGATCAAAACCTCCTCCCCTTTGACTTTCCTTTTGATTTCCCATGATTTCTAGAATTACTTCCTCTCTTAGTCATTCTGCCCCCGCTTTTTGTATTCAAAGCACTTCCTGATGTAGATCCACATGAGGATTTCGTACGAGTTTTCTCACTCAAAATAACATCGATCACATCATCATATTTTAGGGTACTAGATCCAAGAATATAATTACTCATAGCCATTACCAAGCCATTCCAGCTTTCAGGTAAAGAACACAAAATCAAGAGAACCCTAATTTCTTCTTCAAAATTGATAACCATAGAAGATAACTGACTAGTAATAGTATTAAACTTGTTTAAATGATCTATAATAGATCCACCTTCTACCATTTTCATATTAAATAAATTCTTAATAAGAATTACCTTGTTTGAAGCATACGGCTTTTCATATAGTGTTGCTAGAGTTTTCATCAACTCTTTTGTTGTCTTCACTTTTGTAATATTAAATGCCACCAATGGTGCCAAACATAATTGAATGCTTCCAAGTGCCTTTTTTTTCAAAAGATCCCATTCATCATTTGACATAGATCCCTAATTCTTGGCTTTGCCTTCTAACGACTTCCATAAATCCTTCTAATAAAGATAGTCTTCCATTTGCATCTTCCATAACTAGAATTTCTGCCAATTAAACCTGTCAACCCTTAGCTTATCCTCATCTACCATCACTCCCACTCAACTATGAGACTTTCTTGCAGAGGATAATGAAAAAAAAAACCTCACTCTGATACCACTTGTTAGGATCAAACCACATATAGAAATAAGAATTACATGCAAATATAACCAATAACAAAAAATAATAGATCACACAGAAAAGAACACAAGACACCAAGATTTAACATGGTCAACCCAATCCTTCGACTACATCCACCAAATAACAAGCCTGATATTATTATCATCCAGTGATTATAACCTAATTACGATATGTAATCCCTTACATTTTGGTGATCCATCTCTACAAAATTTGACATCTAATTGATTTTCTTTCATCTTTTCTACCATTTGGATCAATTTTTCAATTCTTGTCTTGAAAATTGATTTATCTTCTTCAAATTAACTAATGGCCAAATGTGTAAAATAATATACCTCATGAGTTCTAAATAGTCTAGAATTTATCTTTTCATGCAGGTATAAAAACATACTATGAACAATATCTCATTTTATCATTCTAAAAATCCTCCATGCTTTGTTCAATTGCCTTCTTCAATTTAGAAATATCTCTTTGCAATGAATTAATTTGTATGCCATCACCTAGAATTTATTCGTAAAGGATGTACTTTTTGTACTATGGGCATAATACTTATTTATCTTGGTGCCTGTGTCACTTTTATTTTTATAGGCCTAGCAACCTCAAGTTATGTAATCCTCTTATTCATTATCTCTGTCCATGTTTGTAAACTCACACAAAGTTTTTATTTAATAGCATATTATTGGAAGATATGTCTATACTTGGTAGCTTGGTCCTCATATTCCTTTTTATGGCTCTTTTCAACATTTTCAAGATATATAGCATGCTACAACACCCTAACAGTAGCATCCTTGATGTCATCATTTCCAACTCTTTATAGGGAAACACTTCCCCTAATGAAAGTATCTTTATCAATAATTCATCTTTATGTTCTAGAAAGGGAGAAGGACCAAGTAGTTAGTGTAGAAAAACTATACTAAAATAAATCCTGTTCATCGGTTTTCTTTCTTTTTTGATCTCAGGGTGACAAATTCTCATACTTTGCATAATTGAATCAAAGACCTCCAGATATGCTAAGTCCATGTTTGGTAAAATAATTATTCTCAATTCTTGGACCATTTTCCTTTCTTCCTCAACTATAATTTCTTGGAATCTATTGAACATTTCATTCTTCGTCTCTTTTACAATTTCACCCTCATTCACATCATACTTCTATTCCTTTCTCTCTTTCATCATTTTATAGCAATCAATGGCATTTTTTTCCATAAAAATTATTTGAAAGAATGGTTTAAATTTTTTTTATCATCACCCATGAACTCCCTAAAAGCCTCCATTCTAAATTTTTTGGGAAATACACCCTTTATCTCCTACGTGATTAGTCTAGTACTTGGGAATTAGGCATAGGAGGAAGTCCTTCCATCATCATGTTATCATGTACAAAAGTTACATCTTCTTCCTCTTCTTCATCATTAGGTTCCAAATGTACCTCTAAATCAGCTTTATCTCTTTTACCTTGTTTCGCTTCTTTGGCAATGTCAACAACTATTTTACTAGTAATAGGATCCCCTTTTGGGGTCCATTCATGATGTTCCCTTGTTGGTGATGGCATAGGTAGGGGAGGTGTAGAAGATGGAGAAGGATCCCTCCTAGGTGGATCAACTACTTCTTTCCCTTGATAGATTGTACTAGCTCAGGGTCCTCTTGTGGATATATTCCTTTGATAAACTATCAACTCCTTCCCTGCTCTCCACTTCTTTGTTTCCTTATCATCTTCATGCTTTTATTTACTTTTTTTTCTCTTTTTTTTCCAAATCTTTCATGAGGAACAAAATTTGAAGCTTGAGCGAGGAGTTCTAGGCCATTTGAAGATTCAACAAATACTACCCTCTTCCTTCTATATCTTCCAAGTTTTTCTTTTATTACAAGATATATTTCAGTAAAATTGTTGAAGAACACACCCATCTTCTTTTCCATAGTCTTAATAGTCATAAGTGGATCATGTAATGATTTAAACTTGTATATATCTACGAGAATATCTATAAAGGTGAACACTTTTTCTTCTTTTAGGCTTGTTATTTAAGATCAAGATTATTTCTGATAAAATGCCCTGGAAAATCAGAATCATAAGGTCTTTGGGGTCTCAATTTTACCGTATTCATAAACATTAGATAAAAACCTTCTCCATCATTATGTCTTGAGTTACTGACTCCCATCATGTAAGGTTTTAGAAGCTCAACCATACCCTTGTGGATTCCCTTGGTCATAGAAAAATGATAAAATATGGTTAAATCTAGAAAGAATGTACCTTTTCTAACCTTGGGAGAATATCAAGGTAAGTGCACCACGATGGTGTACAAAAAGTGGGGTATAAGTGGACACCTTTTTCCTAAAACTAGGTAACTCTAAATCTACTTTCTAAACTACTAGAGTTTGTAAAAAATGAATAAGATTAGGTGGGTCAAACCCATGCACACAAAAAATAGTCCTTGATTTTTTTAGAAAACATAATTTAGCTATTTTCGTGTGCAACACAAAATGGCTATTTATATTTAGTATTTTGTAAATTCTTTTGGTAAGATGATAGTTAAGAGTGATAACTGGAAGTTGTGTATTTTTGTGAAATTTTTAGATGAATATTTTTTTAATGAGTTATTGAAGTAACTACATACTGAAATTATAATACTTGTTCATGTGCAAAGCATAACTTGCATCGAAATAATTGAAAATGAGTTTTTTTTTTTAAAGTGTATAAAATAGAGTGTAGAACAATATGTAATCTATTTTGTATTTTTTTAAGAATGTTAAAAGTTACTAAAAAAAAGATAAACATATGAGTGTGATGACTATGAAGATAATGGTAAAACTAATTAACATTTACAATGCTAATGTTGTCAAAAAAATTTTTTTTAACATAATTAGAAAGGTGAGAAGATGAGTGAGATTATGGTGGTGATTTTAGAGATACCCACTTTATTGTTTGGAAACATGATGAAGGAAACAATGAGAATTCATCTTCAAAGATGAAAAAACTATTCTGATGTGGAGCCTAATCAAACTTGGGAGATTTTTTAGTGCAGTCCCCCCCCCCCCCCCCCCCCCCCCCTGCCCCCCCAAATTATTTCTATGGGGGTTTGGGGCAGTGCCCCTTGCGGGGTCCTAGGACAATGCCCTAGGTGTACTCCTTATTACAACACAAGGTGGGGCTGAGGGGAAACATCCCTGTGGGGGTTTTCAAGGGTAGCGCCCCCAAAGCCAAAAATGACTCTAATATTGTAAAAGATGTCAATTGCTATTTTTTTATTAGACAACTTATTCTAGCCCTAATTTTGTAAAAAGAAAAATATTGTTTAAAAATGGCTTAGGGTTAGGCATTTTACAATGTATGATGAGATTGTAGCTTCTTGTGGCAATATTGAGCTATAAGAAATTATAGATTGTAATCATTGGATAATAACAATATTGGACTTTGTTGTTGGTGGATGTAGCTCCAGGATTGGGTGAACCACATTAAATCCATGTGTCTTGTGTTCTCTTTTGTGTGATTTATTATTTTATGATATTGGTTATATTTGCATATAATTATTATTTTTTTCCATGGTTGATCCTAACAAGTGGTATCATATCCTAGTTCTTGTCATTTTTTTTGCCCAGACTGTCATTTTTTTAAAGAGCAATGAAAAATGAGGGTAAGCTGAAGATTAAGAAGTTTAATGGGCATAAATTTTAGTTATGGAAAATACAAATGGAGGACTATCTTTATCAAAATGATTTATGGAAGCCATTGGAAGGAAAAGCCAAGAAACATGGAACTTTGACAAATGAGGAGTTGGAAATTTTGGATAGAAAGGAACTTGGAAGTATTTGATTATGCTTGTAGTATTGATGAAATTTAACATTACAAAAAAGAAGATGATGAAAGATTTGATGCAAACCCTAGAAAAGCTGTATGAAAAACCCTCATCTTCAAATAAGGTATTTCTCATGAAGCATTTATTTAATATTAAGATGGCAAAAGGTGGATCTTTTGCAGATCATTTAAATGAGTTTAATATAGTTACTAGTTAGTTATCTTCTGTGAATGTCAACTTTGATGAAGAAATTAGGGCTCTCTTGATTTTTTTTTATTTGCTTGAAAGATGGAATGACTTGGTAATGGTTGTGAGTAATTATGTTTCTAGATCTAACACCCTAAAATTTTATAATGTGATTGGTGCTATTCTAAGTGAGGAAACTTGTAGGAAAACCTCAAGTGGATCTATCAAGAAGTGCGTTGAATGCACAAAGTAGAGACAAAATGAGTAATAAAGGAAATAATTCTAGAAACTGTGGGAAATCAAGAGTAAAGTCAAAGGGAAAGAGGTCTCAATCTAGAGGACCAAGAGATTGCTGGTATTATGGGAAATCAGGGCATACAAAGAAAGAATACTAAACTGAAAAGAACAATGAAGGAGATAAACTAGAAGTGAATAAGGAGGCAAATGTGGTAAGTAACAAATCCAAAGAGGATGCTTTTCTTATTTCTTTAGAAAGTGTTGATGATTCATTGGTTTAAGATTTTGGGGTTTCATTTCATGCTACACCCCATAGAGGTTATTTTCTTGATTATGACCAAGGGGATTTGGCTTGTTTATTTGGGGGATAATGAACTCTGTTAGATTATTGGAAAGGGAAAAATTAAGTTGCAGAATGGGAATCATTGGTTATTGCAAGAGGTAAGACATGTTCGAAGGTTGAGTAGGAATGCAATTTTAGTAGGGAAACTAGGTGATGAGGGTTGCATAGTTAATTTTAATGACAAAAATTGGAAGGTTTCAAAGGGTTCCCTTGTAGTAGTAAAAGGTATGAAAGTAGGCACTTTATATATTTGTATAGGTCATACTGTTCCTTCTACTTGAATCATTTTAGAGAGAAATGAATGCTTAGGACCAAGTACTGTAGTTGAACAGGGAGAAAAATAGTTTCTATACATTCTAACACAACCCTATGGCACAATATACTTGGGCACATGAGTGTGAAAGATATGAAATTAATTCATTCAAATACTTTTTACCAGGTCTAGAATGTGTCAATATAGATTTTTGTGAAAGTTGTGTGTATGAAAAACAAAAGAGAGTTAGTTTTGTGAAGAGTGGGAAGGAAAAGAAAAATAAGAAATTAGAGCTTGTACATATAGATGTATGAGGGCCATCTCATGTTTCTTCCCTTGGTGGCTCTCATTATTATGTTACATTAATTGATGATGCAACTAGAAAAGTATGGGTTTATTTCCTTAGACATAAATATGAAGTATTTCAAAATTTTAAGAAATAGAAATGTTTAGTTGAAAATGAGACTAGTAAGAGATTAAAATGTCTTAGATTTGATAATAGTGGTGAGTATTGTAGTTATGAGTTTGAAGATTATTGCTCAACTAATGGTATTCATAGACAAAAAATTGTTCCAAGAACTCCACATGAAAATGAAGTGGCTAAATGCATGAACAAGACAATAATGGAGCATGCAAGGAGCACAAGTTTGTATGCTAGGATGCCCTTAAATATGTGGGTTGAGACTATCAATTTTTTTGTATATTTGATCAATAGAGGTCCCTCTACTCCTTTAGGCTATGGTATTCCAGAGGAAGCATGGGCTGGTAAGAAGGTAAGTTATTTTTTTCTTAAAACCTTTGGTTGTGAAGAATTTGCACATATAGATTCTAAAAATAGAACCAAGCTGGAAGCTAAGTCAAATAAATGTGTATTTATTGGATATGACATTGATGAATTTGGTTATAGGCTTTGGAATTTTGCAAATCATAAAATTGTAAGCAGTAGGGATATCATATTCAATGAGAAAGTGTTGTACAAGGATCTGTTGTTGAAACATTAGAAGAAAGAAAATGATTATGTAGTGTTGGATAATACTCAAAAGGAATATGTTCCAATAGTTCCTCATGCTCTGCAACAACCACAACAACAAGCACCACACACTCTAGTGAATATTAGATAATCAACAAGGCTAAGTAGATCTCTAGAAAGATTTTCTTCCTCTTTATACTCTATTGTACTAACTAATGTTGGATAACTTGAATGTTATGATAAAGTTATGTAGGTGGATACTAAGATTCAGTGGGATTTTGCAATGATAGAAGAAATGGACTCCTTGCTGAAAAATTAGACTTGGGATTAATGCAAGTTGCCTGCAAGAAAAATGGCTTTACACAATAAATGGGTTTATAGGTTGAAAGAAGAAGATGAAGGTAAGAAAATATTTAAAGACAAGTTAGTTGTAAAAGGATTTGAATAGAAAAAGAGCATTGGTTTTGATGAGAGATTCTCTCCTTTTGTTAAAATGACTTCAATTGACATTGTTTTAAGTATTGTGGCTACTGGAAATTTGTATTTGGAGTAGCTTGATGATAAAAAAACTTTTCTTTATGGTGATTTGGATGAAGAGATATAGATTGCACAACCATAGGGATTTGAGGTCAAAGCTAAGGAGAACATAGTGTGCAAATTGAAGAAAAGTTTATATGTCTTGAAGCAAGGACCTCGACAATGGTATCTTAAATTTGATAGTTTTATGCTTGAACATGTATATAGGAGTCATTCAGATCACTACATTTATTTTAAGAGGTCAGATGATGATAGTTACATTATTTTATGTTTATATATTGATGACATTATTATAGCTAGGTCTAACATGGATCACATTAAGGGGTTAAATCGAAAGTTAGCACATTCATTTTCTATGAAGGATTTAGGAGTAGAAAAAAAGTCCTTTGTATGAAGATTTCTAGAGATAGGAAGAACAAAAAATTGACATCACCTTAGATTGATTATATTGAGAAGGTGTTGCAGCGTTTCTCTATGGAGAATTCCAAAGTTATCATCACACCTTTACCTGGTCATTTGAAGTTGACTAAGGAGATGTTTCTAAAGACACTAGAAGAGGAGACTAAGATGTCTAAGGTACCCTATGAGAAACCAGTAGGAAGTTTAGTGCATGCTATGGTATGTACTAGGTAAGATATTACACATGTAGTGGGAGTTGTTAGCAGGTATATGAGTCATCCAGGGATAGAGCATTGCAATGCAGTTAAATGGATTCTCAAAAATTTGAGAGGAACATCTAGTAAGTATTTACATTTTAGGGGCTCTACTACTGACTTATAGGGCTTTGTCGACTTAGATTTGGCAGGGGATATTGATACCGGGAAAAGTATTGTATGTTATGTATTTACTACTAGTGGGACATCAATGAGTTGGATTTATTAGTTATAGAAGGTTAGTTCTTTATCTACTATAGAGGCAGAGTATGTTACTTCTATAGAGGTAGCTAAGGAGATGATATGGCTTCAGTTCTTCATGGAAGAATTAGGACACCCATAGAGGGATTATTATTTGTTTACAAAGATCTAGGGTGCTATTCATCTTGCCAAGAATTCTTCTCTACATTCAAAGGCAAAACACATACAGTTGCGGTACCATTTCATTCAGCTAGTTTTGGATGATGGATAGTTAAAGATGGAGAAGATACATATAGATGGAAAATCAATAGATATGTTCACAAAGGTAGTCACAAGGGAGAAGCTAAACTCTTCTTTATCTTTGGTTGTTCTTCTAGAACAAACATAATAAAAGAAGAAAAAAGTCTAGGGTGGTTTGATATTTGAGTGGGAGCTATAGGTCTAGCGGTGTTATGATCACTCTCCAAGTGGGAGGTTATTGTTATGGAGTCTAATCAATCTCTAAGTGGGAGATTTTTGTGATGTGGAGCCTAATTAGACTTAGAGGTTTATTTAAAGTGGTTTCCCCCTAGATTATTTCTATGGGGGTTTGAGGACAAAACCCCTTATGAGATCCTAGGGCAGTGCCCTAGGTGTTCTCCCTGTCATAATACAAGGTGGGGTTGAGGGGCAATGCCCCTATGGGGGGTTTCAAGGGTAGCCCTTGAAGTTAAAAATGACTCTACTATTGTAAAAGGTGCCAACTACTATTTTTTTACTGGACAACTATTTTTAGCTCTAATTTTGTAAGCGATAAAATCTTGTATAAAAATGACTTAGGGCTAGGGATTTCATAATTTATGATGAGATTATAGCTTCTTGTGGCGGTATTGGGCTATAAAGGATTGCAAATTATAACCACTAGATAATAATAGTATTAGACTGGCTATTGGTGGATGTAGCCCAAGGATTGGTTTAACCATGTTAATTCCTTGTGTTGTATGTTCTCTTTTGTGCAATTTATTATTTTCTGATACTGGTTATATTTGCATGTAATTGTTATTACTATATATAGTTGATCCTAACAAAAACATCTAAAGGATTGCAATTTGAGGGTAAATGAGCTCCCAAACCTTTGGGTCAACTCCCAAGGCTAATTCCAAGCCATAACCCAATCAATTTTTATGTTTTCAAATAACCCAAGTAGGTTATTGGAGCCAAAATGTGCTGCAATGATCAGGTTTGTATGATACAAACCCAATTGGGTTATCTATAACCCAATCAGGTTATGTCTATCATAACTAAACTAATATTTATAAATGTATTAAAAAGTATCTTTACAATTATATATTTATTATTTTATAATTAAATATTATATATATAGATTTATAACTATATATTTATAAGTATATAGCCAAATTTCTATATATTTAATTTTTTCTAATCTATTATTATATATACAATCACATATATTCATAACCTCTCTCTCAGTAACCCTTTACACCCACTCTCTCTAATGAGTAACCCTTCTTTGTCCAGGCTAACCCCTAACCCTCTCTCTCCTAAAAATCCAAACCTACCGCTCCCCCTCCCTCTCAAACCCCTAACCTACATCTCTTTCTATCTGCCTCCTAATGCCATATCTCTAACACTAAACTTCCTTCTCTTACTGACCCTTAACCACACTCTCTCCCCCACTCTCAAACTCATAACCTACTCTCTATTTCTCTCCCACCATTTCAAACCCCTAGCCTACCTCTATATCTCTCTATTTAACTATGAACCTCTCTCTCTCTCTCTCACACACACACACACACACACACACACACACACACACACACACACACACACACACACCCCTCTATCTATCTCTATCAAAATCCTAATTCCTCTCTCTCTTACCCATAAATCCCCCTCTCTTATTGACCCCTAATCCCTACCCCCCACCCCTTTCTCTCTCTCACTCTCACTATTTTCACACTGATCCCTATTCCCTAACCCCCCTCTCTCTCTCTTCTATATTTTAAATACAAAATAAATTGAATAAAGTATTTGATATAATTTTAGTTCCTATGTAAGATCATTAAAATTAGATCCCCCCTTTCCCTCTCTATCTCACACACAAAATCAATCAAATAATGAATTTGATATAATTGTAGTTCCTATTTAAGATCATTAGAAATTATATCCTCACACACACACACACACACACACACACACACACGATCCTCACTCCCTCCCTACCTCAATCTAGTAGTAATACATAAGTTGGTTGGGTTATTAATCCATATGGATGATTTAGTTAGGAATCAATAACTTGATCAGGTTAACAAAACTTGTAAATACAATAACATATCAACAATTATTATGTTATTTCAGTGTGGCCCACAAGATTCCACTATTGTTTCACATGTATTTATGCACTAGGTATGCAAGTATTTAGTTTTTTTTCTTGGGAATGCTAAATTTGACCTTTTTTTCTTGTGCCAACATCTTATTTTATGTTAGTATTTTGTGATTGGGCATAAAATAATCATGCAAAATTGTTTAATTTTGTATTTGATTATGTATTTTGTTTATTTTTATTATTTATAGGGTAATTTTCTTGGAAATGATTTTTTTTTCTATTTTCTTGTGTCCACATGTTAGTTTATGTTTGTATCTTGTGACTAAGCATAAAATAATGATGAAATTTTGTTTAATTTTGTATTTTGTTCATATTATTGTTCATAGGGAAATTTGCATCTACAATCATGGGAAAGAACAATAAAGGAATGATTGAAAAGTGAGAGGTAGCAAAGGCACAAACAAGGGAGCATATGAGGAGATTACATGAAGGTACATCATCAAATACCTCCAATGTAAGTGATGTAAATCTACCTATTAATGTTGATGTCACAAATGCACCTAATTTGACAAACAAAAATTTTCAACATACCCTAATTGAAATGATTATAAAAAACACACTTACGTCACCTAATGCCCCTAATGCAACATCTCAAGTTGAAATGATGAATGCACATAATGCAAGTAATGAAAATATAGCACATGCACACACATCAACATCTCCTAGAATAATTCACACAAAACAAAAGTTTCTAATTGACATTGATGAAATTTTTTTGAGGCCAATGCATGATAAAATGTTAGAAATAAATTGTAGAATTTTTTTTCAAAAGATTTGGAATAACTATTTTGAAAAATTAAATCACAATGGAAGATGCCAACTTGTTTAAATGGTTAAAAATCTAAAATTTAGAAAGACAATGAGAATTTTGGGGTTAAGAACATCTAAAAATGGTAGTGAAAGAAGCATTGTTATAAATATCTTTGATGCATACCAATCCATTGTTTCAAAAGCACATAGTAAATATGCTTATACAAGTCAACGTGTCCCCACATCAACCATAATGGGAAAGGAAATGGCAAAATCTTGTATGATAAGAAAAATAAATAAATTATTAAGGATAAGTAGAATAACATTAGTCAAAGGCTTATTGAGGTGAGAGATAATTGAGAATTCTAATGAGACTTCTTTTTTTTCATTCCAAGGTAGACTCCCACATAAGGGTAAAGTTATTGTTGATGCATTAAGAACATTAATTGAATACTTTTGGTGTGACAACACAATGGATTCACCAAAAAAAAAGATGCTATCAAAAGACAAATTAGAAAAACTAACTGATTTCAGATATGACTCAAACACAATTTTACGAAATGTTTCTTCAAAGATTTCCTCAAATTAAAGGCAATCAATTTTTTTTTGTGATGACCAAACCATTCTATGTTAAGATAAATCATACATGCACTACATGTTGATTTTTTAATGCATTATGATGTTTATCATTATATATGTTGTACTCTGCTTAGTAATGATATTGTAGGAATGTGGTCTACAAGAACCTCCTAAGTCACCAAGAGAATTTATTGCAAGTGTACTATGTAAACAAGATGATGGGTGCATCTATTATAAGACCATGTGTTTGAAATGTATTTTCCCTCAATGTGGTGGTTTGCAAAAGTTGCATAGATGCTTACATCTAGATAACACACATAAAATTGGTAAGACACTAGTTTCTATTGGAAAGTACAAGTCAATTACATATGGTATTAAAGATGGAAAAGAATTAAAGAGGTATGAATTAGTTAAAAGTGACGTATGTATAGCTGATTTTATGAAATTGTTACAAGGGGAAATTGTTTATGAGTAAATAGGTCATATACATAGAGTTGGATGGTTAAATGATAAATTCAAGTTGTGTAAAGACTTTTTCCCCTTGGGTATGATTGTGTCAGTTGTTGACTTCACTAAAAACTATACAATAAAACCTCAAAATGAAGTGCAACCAATGTATTACAACTCTATACAAGTGTCAATTTTTGTACACATAACATTTATTCATGCAGGTGATAGCACAAAGGAGGACATAAAGGTATTTAGATAGTATCATTTCTATATCAAGGATGATCAAAATCATTCATTAGAGTTTGTACAAGAATTTTTTGGATATTTCTATGATAACTTGAGGGAAAGAGATGTAAGATACAAACAATATATTATATGGTTAGACAATTGCATTGCACAATTCAAGAATGCAAGGATGATCTATTGATTGAGTAGGATGCATGTGACAAGTGGAGTGAAACATTTTTTGAATTTCATTGAGGCAGACATGGAGAGGGACAACATGATGGTGGTTCTAGAGCATTCGTGAAAATAACCCTTAGTAGAGAGGAATTAAAGTACGAAGGTGGTACAATATTAGAAAATATTGAAACAATTGTCCAATGGTGCAATTCTATGATGGGACAAGGTAACATAGGTAATTCTATAGTTTTTAGATATTTTTTCTTGATACATGAACCTAACATTGACAAATTGTGATATTTTTGTACACTTACAAGATCAATTGAGATGCATTCATTTCAAAGTTCAAATGCAACATCACTAGCTATTTATACTAGAAATCTTGCATGCTTTTACTCATCTTGTATGCATCATTTATGGAATGAATTTGAATCAAAAAAGTGGGTTAACCAATGGTCTTGTAGACCTTTGCATCCAATTGATTCATATCAACTTACTACAATATTGCAACTCAACTAGGTTGAAGGATCAACAAATTTTGAGCATGTATTTGACCTAGTTGAACCAAGTACTAAGTTATCAATTTAATACTTGGTTAAAATAAATTACTTTTAATTTTGGCATTAACTTATCATTCTATATAATGTAGGTCATGTATATGCAATTATTGAATATGAGAATAATAGCAAAGGAGCATATTAATTTCTATGTCAGTGTATTGAGGCCAAAAAGAAACTGATAGCTACAGTCATTGATTGTGAGGGTATTGAGTACTCAATAGGATCTGTGGTTGTGATAGACACATGGCTTAGAAGGTAGTATATTTTTGTCCCCTTCTTTGAAGATCTCTTTAATTCAATTTTTTATGTATAATGTATCAATTTTGACTTTAAATTATCTTTACAATCAAATGTAGGTACCCTATCAAGAATTCTAGCACGTGGTTGTTTGAGGGTTGTGAGAAACCTAGACATATTCTTCATTACTCTAACCTTATTATTATAACAAATATACAATTGATATTGTATCATGGTAGGCCTTTTAACAAGAAGTTGTAGAAAGTACGTGATTTTGATCATGAGGCAATAGTAGATACAATAAGGGTTAGAGTTGATCTAGAAGGTTTCCTTGATTGATTCTCTGCTATATAGCTGAATCATTCTATAGATGGTAGAATAATTTTGAAAATTTTGTATATATGTTACATGAAATGTTGCAACTTCGCAATGATGTGCATATGTAGATGCCAAATTTTATATATAAAAAAGAGAATACATGTAATATGTGCATATTTATATACCATATTTTGTATAAAGAAATGTAACATGTGCATATTTAGATGCCAAATTTTGTATATAAAATTGATAAGAGGTATACATTTTGTACATTGTTATATGTTGTTATTGTTATAAATTTGTGCATTGAATTTATTGTTATGGTTATAAATTTGGTTCTTGAACTCTTTTTTGTGGGTTTGATGATAATTTCTCCTTCAATAAATATTCAATTATCTTCAACTTATATGGGTTTACAAGGGAAATACAAAGTTCACCTAATAGTCCTAGTGACACATAGATGGATGTCCTCATCGAATTCTCTCCCAAATTTCCCAAAAAATTAGGAAGATAAATTTAGATCTGGATACCCATTTGGCTTCTCTACAACATATGAAAATATTGGATATGATTGTTTTGGATCATGTCCTTGTTGTCACACTATTACACCCCTTTTTAGGCTTAAAATAGGCCACTTTAACAAAGAAACTACCCTTTATCCTTAACCAATGAGTCCCCAACTTTTTACAATACCTACTTATATGTTGAAACCATAGATCTAGTAGGTTTAAAGTCCCCTTGGCCTTGTTTACATCCCAATCATCAAATCCTCGCCACTTTCTCCTAAAAACTAGGGTCTTCTAGAAATTATATCTCCAATAAATTTCAAAATTTATTCTTCAATTTACACCTTCAATTCAACATATATAATCAACATTAATTCAAAAACTTTCCACTTGTTAAGGGAGATCACTTGCTAGTATACCCTTGCATCAACTTTAGACCCTCTAGGAATGCTTTCTCACAATGTACACTACTCAATCCTTCTTTCTTGCACCTTATTTGATTAATGATGTATAATACATGTTATATTGGACTTTCACTCATCTATAATACACTGTTTAGATGTCCCTCATATGCTATCAATGGCACTAAACATAAGCATCCCTAAGGGTTTTTAAACACTATTAGAATGCAATATTTGAGTGGGGATATCTCTAATCTCATGTGAGATATTGAAAAATTATCAAGTGCTATTGGATTGTGCTCTCTAGGCCTACAAAAGCCTATCTCAATTTTAAGAGATTTGACTTTTTATGGATTTGGCATCCCTTTCTTGTCTAATGCCAAAACTTGTAGTGTTTCTTAGTTCAAATGAGCAAGGTTGTGTATATTTCAAAATGTTAGTCCTAGGATCAAATTGTCTACTTTGATTGGCTAGGTTTATGCTAAGTCCAACCTCATTTCAAACACAATGTCCCTTAGATGCTATTGACCACACTAAATGGAAGTGACCCTAAGAGTTTCTAAGCACCATTGGGTTGCGATCTTTGAGCAAGCATATCTTTGAGCTTGTCCAAGGTATTGATGATCTATAAGGTGCTACAAGATCATGTTTTCTAGGCCTACAACAACCTATCTCAATTTTAAGAGAATCAACCTTTTTTGTATTTTGCATCCCTTTCTCTCCTAATGTCAAAAGTGTAGTGTTGTTCCATTCAAATGAGCAAGGTTGTGTATATATCAAACCACCGGTCTTAGGATCAAATTGTCTATTCCATTAGCTCTTGTTGGCCAAGTTTAGGCTAGGGTCATCCTCATTTCAGCTACAATGTCCCTTAGACACTATCGACCACACTGAACAAAGCATTCCTAAGGGTCTCTAAGAACCATCAGGTTGTAAGTGAGGATATCTTTGAGCTCATGTAAGGTATTGATAGATTTTTAGGTGCTATAAGATTTTTTTGTCTAGGCCTACAATAATATACCTCAACTTTTTTTGTATTTTGCATCCCTGTCTCTCCTAATGCCTAAAGTGTAGTGTTGTTCCATTCAAATGAGCAAGGTTGTGTATATTTCAAGCCATTAGTCCTAGAATCAAATCATCTATTCCATTAGCTCCTGTTGGCCAAGTTTAGGCTAGGGTCATTCTTATTTTAGCTACAATTTCCCTTAGACACTATCGACCACATTGTACAAAGCATTCCTAAGGGTCTCTAAGAACCATCGAGTTGTAATATTTGAGTGAGGATATCTTTGAGCTCATGCAAGGTATTGATAGATTGTCAGGTGCTATAAGATTTTGTTGTCTAAGCCTATAATAATATATCTCTATTTTAAGAGATTCTTTTTTTTTTTGGATTTGGCCTCCCTTTCTTGCCTAATTCCAAAAGTTCCAATGTTTCTCAGTTCAAATGAGAAAGGTTGTGTATATTTCAAACAATTTGGTCCTAGGATCAAATCATCTACTTTGTTAGCTCTAGTTAGCCTAGTTCGCGCTAGGGCCAACCTCATTTCAGCCACAATGTTCCTATGATGGTATCGACCACACTGAATAGAAGTGTCACTAAGGGTCTCTAAGAACTATCGAGCTACGATATTTGATAAAAATATAAAAATCATGATATATTTTTACTATTCATGTCTTATTACATCAAAGTAAATGACACATGATTTTGATTACATGTCATTGTAAATTTGATAAACATGTTACATTTTTTGTATTAAACAATGAATGTTCATGTATTTGACTAATTGCAAGAAGGTAAGATGAAGTAAAAATTTGTATGCACACACTAAACAAGTTGGATGGAAATCCAAGTTTAATGTAAATCAAAATGAGCAATTTATTGTGCCATATCAATCATATAGTTACAAAAAGATGTTATCTCTCATCGATACAATATAAAAGTTGAATGTATACAAATGTCAAATGTGTACAATAGAAATGTCAAATGTACATAATAAAAATCTCAAATTTATTCAATGTAAAAGTTGAATATATATATATATATATATATATATATATATATATATATATATATATATATATATATATATATATCAATGTCATGTAATGACCACAACTATATATTTACATGTCTATAATATCTATGACTATGCTCGATCATCAAAATTGAGCCTCTTTGATGCAGTTTGTGACTCGCCAGCTGTTTGCAAAGGAATTTTTTTAATGCTATATCAAATATCTTATTTATAAGTACTATGAAAATTGTTGATCTTAGATGGTTTTGACATATGAGTGTCAACACACTTAATCACTTTCTACATTGAAGTCAAGTACACTATGTATGCCGAGCCACAGTGTGTTCTGAGTTAGATTTTCAATAGGTGCTGAGTGACTTCAAGTGCCGAGCAGTATATAAGTGCCAAGTGATATATAGGTTTCGAGTCATAGTTGATGCCAAGCAAGCTAGAATGCTTCATATGTCGGGTAAGATAGAATCATGTGTGTGCTGAGCAAGACAGAGTGTAATAGGTGTCAAGCAATCCAGGACAGTATGTGCTAAGCACTAGTAGTCTAGTATGTGCTGACTAACACAGAATCAACATATGAGCTTGTGCCTTCAAAAACTTAGATGTAAACCATTTTTGGAGCTGACATAGAGAAATTTCGAAGGAGAAAAAGGATAAGGATGAATCTTTTACATTCCCTATATGATCTACATGCAGTTAATTAGAAAAATGGAAAAGGCATGCAACCAATGAGAAAAATGCAAGGTATGAGTGGGAATTTGAGATTCAATATGGATTGTACATCCATATCTAACCCTAAGTCTTCACAATCTTTAAAAGGAGGAAGAAAACTCCATTAGATATGTGGTAGAGAACAATGTATGGGGAGACTATTGCAAAATTCAGTGTAAAGGAAGTAAGACTTAGAGGAACAGAGTAGAAATTTCATATCCAGTTGATCGGAAAAATACAAGGGACAAGGAACACGATTAGATTTTAGATCTCAAAGAATCAAGACCAGAGAGAGAAGATCCAGTGCCTAAATTCAGCAATTAGAGATTGCATACTATCAAGTTCATTGTTCTAATACTTTCTTGTCATTGTATTAGATGTTGGAAATCCTATATTGATAGGTTAGCTTAACAGCTAGGTAGAAGAACCTTTGGAGAAGGTGACTGAAAATCCTATATATTAGGTGGATTTAACAACCTATTGTAAATCCTTTAACAGGGTGACACTTCATGTAAGTTTTTGTAAATCCTCTAACCAAGTCACTATTAACACAATGTAAAGCCTTTAATAGGGTAGGCTTTTCACAAGGTAGACCATCAGAAGTGGTTGAATATTTATTTTTGTAGTGATTTTTGTGGGTATCATCCCCATCCCAGTTTTACCTTCTTATTCTTGGAGGGTTTTTGGGTTAACAGATCCTATGTTATGTGTGTCATGTGCATGTGTTTACTTTATGCTCATTTATATGTTTACATGCATGCAATTTATTTTTAGTTATTTGATTTAAAGGATTAGAAAAGGTTAAAAGTGTGTTACTTATGATTCAACACTCCCCCCACCCCTCCTCAGAAGTACTCTTCCCATTTCGGACACTCCAACAATTGGTATCAGAGCTTCTGGTTCTCACAAGGAGAAGCCTAACAACTTAGTAAAAATATTTGAAGATGGAAGTCTTCAAACTTGGGAAAATCATAGACAATTAGGTGTTTGATGTGCACCTAGCTCTACAGAAAGTGGAAGAAGCTAGAGAAGAATTGAGAAAGTCTTTAAAAAGAAGAAAGGAGATAGCCATCGCTGGAAATGACATACAATATAAGGATATTTTCCAAGGAATTTGATGCAACAATAGTAGAATTGAGAGAGAAAATTAGAGCACAAGTTGAAGAAATCATATTACTCAAGCTTGAACAAGAATCACAAGCTATAATGCTTTGTGAAATGACTAAACAAAAGAAAAGATCCATTGAAAACAAGGCCATGATAGAAGATGAAAAGAGAAATCTTACCAATAGACTAGAAGAGAAGACAATTGAATTTGAAAAGATTTCAAACATTAGCTAGACACCTTAAGTCAGATGATGAATGCTCTTCATGAGCTAAACATCAAGGACATTTAGATTTCCACCTTGAAGGTTCAGAATGAACAATTATAGAATGAATTGAAGAGAGAAAAGGAGATAGCAGAAAGCTACAAAAAACCCAATGAGGCTATCAAGTACTCTGAACAATTACTGAAATCACCAAGGGCTAGTAATGATATTTCAAGACTTGGTTACATCAGCACTAAACAAGGAGAATCATCCAAGACTGCAAAAGAATGGAGTAACAAAGGTAAGAACACTAAACCTACTTGTCATTTCTATGGTAAAAGGGGACATACCTCTAATGTGTCCAGGAGCAAGAATTAATAGTCATCAGCATGATAAGCCTACAAATGCAAGCTTTTGTCACAAGTGCAAAAATCAAGGACATCAAGCACATGAATGTAGAATTGAGACTATGAGGACAACAAAATTTGAAGGTCATTGCTACAACTGCAAAAATTATGAACATAGAGCATTTGAATGCAGATCAAAGCCTATGTGGACACCTAATAAACCTACAAGAGGAATCAACCATGCACATTACTACAACTAGGATTACAATACAAAGTATAGTTATTACTATTGTCAGGAGTATGGACACATTTTTGAAAATTGCATAAGGACACATTTTAAAGGAAATTACAATAGATGGTTAAGTCAAACTACATGTTTTAGTTGCTTGAAGACTTGTCGTATCAGTAGGAATTGCCCAAAAAAGTCAAAAGCACCTAAGACAAAAGTCAACAAAGGAAAAGACAAGGTTGATGTTGAACAAGTAAGAGGGAAAATGAATAAAACTTGGAAGAAGAAAGATAAGTGCAACACATCTAATGGAGGGATCACTTCACCCAAAAGGTCAAGTGATCACACTTCATCCAATTAAGCAAGAGAAAGATGCATGCGACTCATATACAAAGTCTAATCATACATCAATTCCAAGAACAAAAGAGTACTGCAAACAAGAAATTAGCATGAGAAAAATATGCCAAGTAAAACTTTAAAGAAGCTGTCGAGTTACCCTTGTATGCTGAGTAAAGTTCCAATGGATGTTGAGCTAATAGTTGAAGCTGAGTGAAGTAGAAATCTAGTGGAAGCTAAGTAAATGAATTACAATGGGAACTAAGTCATGTTGAATCCTTCAAGTGCCAAGTTTACAATTGTATGTAGAAAGCATTTAATGCTAGGTCTTTGATAGGTATAAGGTTGAATTTCTTTCATTTTCATGCCATTCAAACATAGAGCAAAGTCAAGAGGAGTGAAGAAGTGATCAACCAACAACCTAATAGTCATTTGCATAGATTCCAACAACAATTTAGCATGAAATCATTGATTCCAAGGTATTTATCAAGTGCTGAGCTACACAGAGTTAAGATTTTCAATACATTTAAAATCCTAGTTTGGTAAAATGGCCTCTAGTTCATGAAACCCCAAAACAAAAGAGAGTCATGAGATTTAGTTAGTCAAAAATGAAGTAAAGCAACCCAAATTTACACCAATCCTCGAAGTTGCCTATAAAAATGACCTAGCTAGTGCATTATCTATCATTCCTCCTAAAGTAGTCATGGTACAAGATGTAAGAAAGTGCTACAACTACAAAATTGGTACCATTGGTGAATTTGAAATATTCCAAACTTATGATAAACTGTGTGAGAACAAGATTCTAAAGTAGTTTGAGATAGTTGAGAAAAAGGGTTTGAAAAATGCCCTAGTCTACCCTATAGGATTCAAAATTGAATGGATTCACATTGTCTTGAGTCAAATTCATGATGGATGTCTATGGCTAGAGATAGGACCTATTAAGATTAACAAGAGAATAGTTCATAGGGTTATGAGATTCCTAACCCTAGATAAGCCAAATACCTTGAGAAATGACAAAAAGGAGGTCATTGAGAAGAATACAGGAGCAAAGTGGAACAATAGGGGAATGACCATTGATACAATAACTGATCCACTTCTAGATTTTGCTATGAGAGTTATATCTCACAAATCTTATCAATCTAGTAGACTAAACAGTGTGCCATGTCTAGCAGTTGATGTAGCCTACAAATTGGTGAAGAAAGATCATACCTATGATCTGGCAAAACTCATGTTCTAGCAAATTAATGAGAACCTAGGAGCTATAAGGAGATCAAAAGGTGCTCAATGAAAATTTGGCTCAGTTCTTATGTGTATATTCTTTTATGTAATAGAAGAATTTTCTTCTATAGGAAAAGTAAATTGGAACCCCAACAAAACTACTATTTCACAAATCAATGAGTTCATTGATCAAATGGGTGACAATTTTGAGGCACAGATGACAAGCTATTTTGAAGACTTTAAGAAGTCTATGAAGCAAAGAATGAGAATACTAGTTTTATTGGTAGAAAAATATGTTAATGACATATGCTTCTTGGTTGACATAGATTACACCTATATTTAGGTAGCAATACCAAGAGTAAGATGGCTAAGGGCATTGGGATATGAGCTTGATATAGATGAAGCCTCAACAACAATCACAACATTGCTTGTAGAAGAAATTGATAAGGCAAATCCTAACTTTGGGACATATGATGTTGTCAAGTCCAAAGTTGAGACTGAATTGAAAACAACTTCTGTCATCAAGAAGAAAGATAAAATGGTAAGGAAAATAAAGAAGACATTTGGGGCAAGTATTGAGGGAGCAACAGGTGAACAAGAAGAAGAACAAGTAGAAGGAGATAGTGACGAAGAAGGTGAGCAAGGGCAAGGCCCAGTAGAGCTAACACAAGGCCAAGGAGAAGAAAAAGAGGATGGTACAAAGGGAGAAGAAGCTGAAGAAGCACCTACACTTTCCAAACAAAAGAAGAGAAAAGTAGAAACTCAGCCTATAGTTCAGCCCAAGCCCAAGAAAGTCACCAAACAAGCCCAAACCAAACCAACTCCAGCTAAGCCAACAACAACAAGAGCCACTACAAGGGAAACCACTAAAAAGGCTAGAGAAGCATCAAAGGAGAAGAAGAAAGCCACTACATAGCCTACTAAAGAAACCAAGAAAAGAAGAAGGTATGTGGCATAGCCTAATACTGATGATGAAAGGACATAATTAGAGGACATTAGCCAATTTAAAGTGGTAAGCCATCCTCCTAAATTTGCAATTGATAAACTGTGTAATAATATTAAAAATGCAAATTTAAATGATTTAAAGTCACTTAATTTCAATAAGCTCAATAGGGAAGAGAAAATTAAAGTAGAGGAATCTGTGTATGCCATGATGCCAAAATTTAAAAACACACCTCTAGAGCTTGACAATAGTATGCTCAAAGAACTTTATGAGATAGTTGAGAATAAATGGAATTATTATCTAAATATGGAGAGGGAGATTAGAGAATCTACCCTAGCTCAAGTGAGGCTTGACATGTAAAGGCTCAAATAACAAAGGAAAAAAAGAAATGTAGTGGCAATTTTGCACCCTAGTACAAAGCCTTTTAAATCCTCCAAAACAAAATTGACGATGTTGTAAATAAATCCACACAATTGTGGAAAACCATTTATAAGATTACTGATGATAAGGTAGAAGAAACCAATAAGGAAAAAACCAGTACCAAATATAAGGTAGGGGAAAAGAAGGTAGAAGAGAAAAAGGGAGAGCTAGAGGCAAAGGAAATAGAGAAGAAAGAGCTGGAAAATAAAGATGAGGAAGAAAGAGGAGAGGAAATCATATGAGAAAGAGGATATAGAAAAAGAAAAGGAGCAAGTCGCCATTCAAACATTGGTAGAATTACCAAAGACTGCCACTCCTACTAAGACCATTTAGAAGCCAAGCACTGAAGCCATCCCCTTGCAATTTTCACTCCAGGCTTGAGTTCAACAAGAGTGGCCAAGGTACTTCACTATGGAGACCCTAAATTAGATGAAGATATTGTGATTTCTTCCTACGATTCCAAGACTATAACAATGGCACAAATGATTGAAATGCAAAATGCATTAGATAGAAGGATAAGGTAGGAAATACTGAGGAAATAGTTCAAACGTAAGCAAGCACTTCATGACATCAAGGAAATCTTCATGGATGCCTTCAACTTGTAGACACCAGATGAAGCAAAGCCAATAATAGAGCAAATATCAGACATAGTTGACTAGGTGACAAATGAAGACCAAGAAACTAATGTTAAACTTATGGAATGGTTAGAGAGAAAGTTTTAAGGAAAGGTGAATGAGAAGATATCAAGTGGACTAGCACTTGAATAGCTAGAGTTAGCCAAGACAATAGATAAGGCCAAAATTGTTCTTGAAAACATTTTTTCATTGTATAAGAAGTTGTGTGACTTTTCAAATTTCACACAAGAAATGAACCAAAGAATAATGAGCTTGAAAAGAAACTTGGAAATCTCTAGCATGCAATTACCTAGAGATCTAGCTCAAAGTGAAAAGCATTTTGCACAATTGCTTCACACACAAAGGGAGTTAGCTATAATAATAGAAAAGGAAGAAAATATTAAGTCTAAATCAATGCATATCCGGTCCTCCATAACCCCTCATTTTGAAGTCCTCCACAAGGAACAAGTTTATGTCGAAATAGTTTTAAAGAAAGATCCAAATCTTTCTACACTTGATGGACTTGTACACCTTGCTACAAAGACTGCCATCCAACACAAGTCACTTGACATAGCTTTGGAGAATTGGGATGCAGCTTTGAAAACAATAATGGAGGTAAATAGTAATATTTTAGCTAAGTATGGTATCACTCCTTAGAACCCTTTGACATAAGTGTCAAAAAGGGGGAGAAATAATAATAAAGAAAGGGGAAGATAATAAGACAGGGGGAGAAATAACAGTAAGGAAGTTATATCAAATGGAGAAATTTCTATAAATTTTGTTTATAATCTTTCATTCATATATAGTCAAAAGGGGGAGATGCAAAATTTTGGCAATCATATGGAAACTAGCTATAGTGCAAAATACAGAAACTCCAAAAGCTCTAATATATTAGATACAGAGAAACAGGTACAAAATTAAGGTATAGGGAAGTAGACAAAGAGTATCAGGCACATTATAACTCAGGGGGAGTTAAGATATTTTGAACAAATTTTGAACAATTTTGAAATTTTGTGGATAAGGTACTCATAAGGATAGATTAGTGATGTTTAATTAAGTGTTTTTTACACTCATGTCGAAGGGGTAGATTGTTGATCTTAGATGGTTTTGACATATGAGTATCAACACACTTAATCACTTTCTACATTGAAGCCAACTACACTGTGTATGCCGAGCCACTATGTGTGCCGAGTCAAATTTTCAATAGGTGTTGAGTGACTTCAGGTGTCGAGCAGTATATAAGTGCCGAGTGATATATAGGTGTCGAGTCATAGTTGATGCCAAGCAAGCCAAAATGCTTCATATGCTGAGTAAGATGGAATCATGTATGTATCGAGCAAGACAAAGTGTAATAGGTGCTGAGAAATCTAGGATAGTATGTGTCGAGCACCATTAGTCCAATATGTACTGAGTAAGGCAAAATTATCATATGAGTTTGTGCCCTCACAAACTCAGATGTAAACCATTTTTAGAGCTGACATAAAGAGATTTTTAAGGAGAAAAAGGATAAGGATGAATCTTTTACATTTCCTATACGATCTACATGCAGTCAATCAAAAAAATGGAAAAGGCATGCAACCAATGAGAAAAATGCAAGGTATGAGCGGGAATTTGAGATTCAATATGGATCGTACATCCATATCTAACCCTAACTCTTAACAATCTTTAAAAGTAGGTAGAAAAATCCATTAGATATGTGGTAGAGAACAGTGTATGGGGAGGCTATAGTGAAATTCAGTGTGAAGGTAGTAAGACTTAGAGGAACAAAGCAACAATTTCATATCCAGTTGATCAGAAAAACACAAGGGACAAGGAACATGATTAGATCTAAGATCTCAGAGAATCAAGATCAAAGAGAGAAGATCCAGTGCCTAAATTTAGCAATTAGAGATTGCATACTGTCAGGTTCATTGTTCTAATGCTTTCTTGTGATTGTATTAGATGTTAGAAATCCTATATTGATAGGTTAGCTTAATAGATAGGTAAAAGAGCCTTTGGAGAAGGTGATTGAAAAGCCTATGTATTAGGTGGGTTTAACAACCTACTGTAAATCCTTTAATAGGGTGACACTTCATGTAAGTGTTTGTAAATCCGCTAACCAGGTTACTATTAACACAGTGTAAAGCCTTTAATAGGGCAGGCCTCTCACAGGGTAGACCATCAAAAGTGGTTGAACATTTATTGTTGTAGTAATTTTTGTGTGTATCATCCCCACCCCAATTTTACCTTCTTATTCCTGGAGGGTTTCTGGGTTACCAAATCATGTGTTATTTGTGTCATGTGCATGTGTTTACTTTATGCTTATTTATATGTTTACATGCATGCAATTTATTTTTAGTTAATTGATTTAAAGGATTAGAAAAGGTTAAAAGTGTGTTACTTCTGATTCACCCTTCCTCTCAGAAGTACTATTCCCATTTTGGACATTCCAACAAAAATAACTAAAAATTGGGGTTTAAATTGTGGATAATTGAGTTTTTTGTTACTTCATCTCTTTTTCCCACACTTGGACTAAATGATAATAGTAATGGGCTCCTTTGTGGATGGGTGGGAATCCTAACAAAATGATGAGGTAGAGTGACGATGGGAGACATAACTATCGATGAATCAATGCTCATGGAAGGCACAACTAGTGATTGAACAATGCTAGCATGGGGCACAACTTGTATGGTAAGTGATAAAATGTTATATTTGTAGATATAAGTGTTAAGGATTTCTAAATAGAGTAAAAAAAAATGTACTACAGCTTGGGCTGGATCTCCAGTTCTAGTAGGAGGCACAACCATTCATGAATTAGTGCTAGTATGAGGCACAACCTATATGGTGAGAGGTAAGATGTTCGAATTGTGGAGTGGCATTAGGGATTTAAAATAGAGTAAAAAATAAATACATACTGTAGCCTGAGCTAGATCTCCCACACTAGCAGGGGACACAACAACTGATGAATCAGTTGAGGCACAACCTGTATGGTAAGTGATAAAATGTTATAATTATAAAGTGGCATCAGGGATTCCAAATAGAGTAAAAAAAAAAAACATAGTATAGCTTGAGTTGGATCTCCCATATTAGCAAGAGGCACAACCATGTATGAATCAATGTTGGTATGGGGCAAAACCTATATGGTAAGCGATAAAACGTTAGAATTGTAGATTAGTGGTGCAACAACACCCATGAAATATTTAATTTTGATCATTATTTATCTATTGTTATGCAAAAATGTAAGCATTCAATTGAAAATGGGTAAGTGTCATAAGTTTTGGCAATATCACACCACATGTAACGAGAATCTTGTGTTCTTAAAGAACTGCCAAATAATCATAAATGTAACCGATAGTTGGATAATTAATAAGTATGTGATCAAAAGGGAAAATGTATAGTTTTGTAACTGTTACAATTGTCTCTATATAAAAAAGATTATTCAATCAGAGGGGGCAATTGATAGTTGGAAGGAATAAGCTTAAATAATGGGGGCTCTCTAGTGGTAGCCAGAGAGCCATGCAAAATGTAATTGCTGTGTTAATATAACAATTTCTTTTAGCTTGTGTTTTAGTTTCCCATCGTGTTGTCCTCTTTGTAGCTTTCATGGTTGGATGTCTTGTAGTTTGTTATTGTAGAGTTATAATATAGCATTGAGTGACAGTTGTTTTTGTTACATGTTTTTGGGGAGGAATTATTTGTTTTGAATCAGGTTTTAGATAAGCAATATCACGCCACATGTAAAGAGAATCTTGGGTAGATTCTTGTTACATGTGGCATGATATTGCCAAAACTTATGACATTTACCCATTTTGAATTGCATGCTTACATTTTTGCATAACAATAGATAAATAATGATCAGAATTAAATATTTCATGGGTGTCACTGCACTAATTAGCATTAGGGATTCCAGCTAGAGTAAAAAAAGGAATACATACTGTAGCCTAAGTTGGATTCTCCATGCTAGTAGGAGGCACAACCACTAAAGAATCAGTGTTGGAATGAGGCACAACCTCTATGGTAAGCGATATATGTTAGAATTATAGATTGGCATTAGGGATTCCAAATAGAGTAAAAAAACACATTCATATTGTAGCCTAAGTTGGATCCCCCATGCCAGTAGGAGGCACAACCACTAAAGAATCAGTGTTGGTATGAGACACATCATGTATGATAAGTAATAAAATGTTAGAATTATAGAGTAGGCATTAGGGATTTCTATCATACAAACAAGAAATCCAAATTGAGATCACAAGAGGGTTTCAACTAAGAATCTACACGCATACCTCTGACCTCTATCGTGTTTGACCCTATCTTTGACACTGGTGACTCCTAAAAAAATGAAATGGGAAAGGATTTCTATGAAGTCTCAAAGGGTATTGTAATAGTTAAAAGATAAATAAGACATGTTTTTGATAAAGAAAATAGGTTTTGAAGGGCCCTTGAAACCCTTTACAATGCTAGAGAATAAAGCATTAAAAGACCAAGCAAACATAAAATAAAGCTAAAAAGTGACAACAACCAAAAAGTCCAACGAGAAAGGCCATCACCAAAAGGATAGCCTAAAACAACACAAAAGAGTTAACCTAAATTAGGAATCCATATTCATAAGGAAGTTTGCAACCTCCTTCTCAAGAGTGTCCATCTTCCCATCAATCTATTTGATCTCAGTGAGCTCATTGTTGTACTCAAAGACTTTTTTCTTCTTGATAGATCTAGTCCTACTCTTTGGGCATTCCATCTCAGCTCTAGCACCCCCTTCATCTACAGTGATCATTGCCCTTTCCATTCCCTTTCCCTCTAATTTTTTGATTAGAGCCTTGAGATTTTCTTTGGAGGCTTTCAGGATATAGTAGCTCTAGTTAGCTATTCCTCGCAAGGTTCGAGAGGCATCCACTTCATTGGTAAGATCCAACACTTCAGCTTCCAAGCTATAGAATGTAGCAAGGTTGGCATATTGGTTGGATTCAACTCTGTCCTCTTCCACAATGATCTTCTTTCCTTCCAAATGGCTCATTCTCTCCTTAATATCAACAATCTCGTGGAAAAGCCATTTAATGGACCTAAAGTTGTCCATCATGTTGTTCTTAGCATTGTAGAGAAAATTGAAGTTATCTTCCTTGCTAAAGTCACTCATGATCAACATCGTTGGGTCAATAAGTTTTTGGGGTTCCACCTTCCCTTTCAATTCCTCATGAATTTGGTGGTAGACACTTTCTCTAGCTATCCTAAGGAGGATGTTGTCCATGTTCATGTTTTTCCAAGTTGTCACCCTCCATTTAGTAGAGGCAGTAACTATCACATTTTTATCTTTCCTCTATTCTTCCACAGAGTTGGTGGGTGTCTCAAACCCTCGTTGGTCTCCCAAGTGGAGATTGTTGATAGGGTTTTGCTCTCTATCTTTAGCATGACCCACAACCTTATCTTGAAATGACCACTTTGTAACGAAACTCAGGTTCAGAAACAACTTCCTACACTAATCTCTTAAGAGAAGTATGGTGAAAATCCTATTAAAATCTTTTACACTTACAGATTCAATATCATGTAAACAACTATATTTCAGCCAACCAAGCATAAAGAAAATAGATAGAGAAAGAAACACATAACACAAAGATTTTTCGGTGGGAAAAAACCTTTCAGTAAAACAACCCCACCCCTTCAAAACCTGCACAATGTATTATCTTCGACACAAGGTTACAATACACTTGCAATGCAAGTTCAACAATGACAATAGAAGACTCCAGTAGCAACTCATAGTACAAACAATACACTTTCTCACATTCCACCTCTTTGCAACCCTAAAAAATGCTTATAACTTGTCATTGAATCTTCTTAACATAGCTCTTATGTGTCATAACCATTTTAGCAATGATCTCCTTATACACAATTCAAGATACCAACACATCAACATTATTTGCAAGAAATACATTTTACAAAACAAATGATAAGAATAGGAATTATCCAAGGTTGAGACACCCTATTCCTAACACACTTCTTCTTTTCCTTTGGGGCCTTTCTCACAAACTCTTTCTTCCCTTTTGTTTCCATCTCCTACCTTTCTCCTCTTCATTATCAGAAGATGCCTCCCTTCCTTTCTTCTTCTAAGGTTTCTTGGTCTTTTTATCCTTCCTCTATCTTTTAGTCATGCTAGTCTTCTCAATAGTATACAGTGCCTCCATATCTGTGTCTATGTCATCCTCAATAGAACTAAAATCATCTTCAGAATCAATTGGGTTGGTCAGAGGATGTTTGCTAACCCTTTTATGTGGCTAATCTTTAGAATTTTTCCTTTTGACATTTGTCTTCTTACTCTTTCTTGACTTAGATTCCTCATCAAAGTCAAGGCCATTAGTGTCCTCCTCATCTGAGGACTCATCAAACTTGTTAGAGTCATCTCCGTCACCCTTTGCAGTCTTGGTATTGATGAAATTCCCTACATTGTTAGCTTTAACGTCCTTACATATGAGAAGCATGAGGCCATCATGAAGAGGGGGATTGATAATACTGTGATCTCTAACCCTATTGATGTAATTTCTTAGCAAGGAATACCAATAAAAAGGAATAGAAATCTTAATGTTTGTCATTTTTTCCTTCCCGCCAAAATCACCACATTTGAATTCAACGTAGTAATGTTCACAAGTTTTAAATATTAAAATATTCAAAAAGGGCACATAATAATTTATGCTAACCTCATATAGTGACATAGCACCTTTGGCCACGTGTCAGGTGGGTCCTCCCTTCCCTTGTTGTTTCTTTGATGCTGAGTTTTGATAGATCCATGGAGGGCACTGTGGTGCTATCAAAAAATCTGTGTTCCTTGCCATTAGTGACATAGCACCTAGAAAGAAATTGTTACTGTAGTGACATCAGGAGGAAGGTGTGTCCCAAGTATGCCCCATCGAATATCTGTGATAAAATTTAGAAAACACGGTGGGACCCCAAGCAACATGGAAGGATGAATGTGCTTGAAATGAGGCTTTGATTCGTCGCCAACTAGGCAGCTCGTTGATGCCAACAGTTACCTGGACCCATGCCCCTTTCGAATGCACAAAGATTTCCTCACCCTTGGATCAGCCTGAATCAACAGTGGGCACTATCTCACTATGGAAAGCTGTGAGGATATTACCCATAGCGACATAGTACCTCAGTGACACATAGCAGGGTGGGGCTGAGTGTTATGAAACTACAGGGATGGTACCAGTTCAGGCCGAGTCAGATGCCAGGTGTGCTAAGTGGGTTCATGGGCCCAAAAGTTTTAAGGGTAAAGCATAATAATACGGTGAGTCTTCATGATCGTCCGATCATTCTAGATCCATGGTGGGCGCTATCTTGCTATGGGAAATTGCTCAGAGGATATCCATAACGATATAGCACCTTGGAAATGCGTGGCACAAATGACATCATGGGCCTACCCTTCTCCAAAGTAATATTACAGCTTGTCCTCGGTGGTAGTTGTCAAGTGGGTCATAGTAGAGTGGTGATATTTCATTGGTCCACTCAGCCAACTCAGTGTGCAGTCATACATTTTTGTTGATCACCATAGATATAAGGAAAATCAATGGTGGGTGCTATCTTGCTATGGAAAACTGTGAGGATATTACCCATAGTGACATTGTGTCATTGTGCCATGTGGATCGGTGGGGCCAGGTCATGCCAAGATGAAGATGCCAGGTGGTTGCCAAATGATTTGAGGGCCCAGGTTTTCAAGTTTCTTTCAAGGAGATAGCATAGTAATATGGCGAGTCTTCATGATTGTCAGATCAGTCTAAATCCACAATGGGCACTATCTCGCTATGGGCAATTTCTCGAAGGATACACATAGAGATACAACGCCTTGGTGACACATGTTCTAGTGGGTTCGGTGGAGGCAGTAATAGTTAGATGCGCTGGCAGTTAATGTGACTATTGCAGTTGGAGTTTAAGGAATTGGCATAGTTAGTAAAGAAAGATTGGTCAACCTTCGGAAGACCTTTTGGGGTGGCAAAGTGAAAAGAGGTCGTTGGTCCATGTGGCTCATTCCGATGCTAGGGTGATGTTAACCTATTGACCATGCTGGTTCGTGAACTGGGAACAGGGGATACTGAGGTTTTTTGCATAATCTAATCTTATGATTGATTCCAACCATCTTGGAGTAAATACAAAACAAAGAGGAACACTCTACCCCTCGATCCAACCTATCTACCTAGTCAGAGCATAGTTATGGCACCGTTTCTATCTTCTCAAGGCCTTATTTTAGTTAAAAATCAGATTTCATGGTACCAAAAAGCTATATTCAGATCGGATTTTCTTCTGGATCCCCATGATTGTTCTCTATAGGAATTCAATGTAGTGGTTGGGGAGTAACTTCAATTAGAGGACATCTCAGTTATGCTTGAGCTATAAAGGCAACTTCTAAAAATTTTGAGGGGTCAACCTTTCTCTATTTTCTCTATTATTGCTCTGCAGATTCTCAGTGTAAATTCCCCTGTGCCTCTGAACTACATGATTTTTTGTCTTATCTCTTTCAACCATTGGTACGAAAGTGCAAGAACTCTTTGCCTCTTACTAGTGTTTTGTGGAGATCTATGATCTACATGACTATATCATCTTTGCCTATGAATGATAATATAAGTGAATCTCTCTATCCTTGTGTCATTCATCTTGATCTTCTGATCTACATGTGATTATTAGATTAAAGCAAGTCTGAATGTGTATATCCTTAGTTTCATTATGGTTCAATAGTGTATATATGGGCAGAGTTTGGTCCGAACACTCTATTTTGGTGCATCACCTCTTTAGATTAGAATAGGTAGATTTATTTTCCATGCATTCCTTCTCCCTTTTCCTTTTTAAGAATAGTTAGGTGCACCTTGATAGTAAGAGGAAGCTGGCCTTCTCTAGAGACTCAACCTCATAGTTCAAGTTCCACAGCTTGGAGGTTGTTTCCATGTTTCACTAGGTTGTCCTCATGCATAGGCTTTGGACAAGTGTGCAAACCTCAGTGACAATAGTTTTCGGCACACCTGGTGGGACAACATCTCATAAAACTTCAAGCCTTCTGGTGTCAAAAGGGAATATTTCAAGATCAATACTGAGGAGATAGTACTGGCTTCAATGTTTAAGCTTTCAAGAGGCTCATTCTTCAAAGTACTTGGTGACTCTGAGCTTCAAATACATATATGGTTCCAGACCAAAATTGCAGTGATTCATGCCCAGAGCTGAAAAAAGGGCATCTTCTAGAGGTAAGTTTCAGTATCAAGAGATTTCATTTTCAAACCCTAGAAGAAGGAAGACTAGAATATCTTTATCACTAGTTAGGAGTGCAATAGTAACAAATACACCTACAAGATCTATATCTACTCCTCCTACTATTAGATCTCAGCCTAGACTGCCATCAATACATATCAATAGATCACTTGTCTATATGGTGTTGCCTAGAGCTCATAGTTTTGCCACCTTTAATGGTGGGAGCCCTCTCCTATTAGCCCAAAGACATGACATACTAGTAGCTGCCCTCAAAAGTATACCAGAGTTTATTGGTGAAACTTCTATCTCTCCCTCAAAACACATTCAAGAGGTTGCAAATGTCTGCAATATCCATGGTATTACAGAAGATGATTTTGCACTTAGGCTCCTAGCCTCATCCTTGAAAGAAAAAGCACTACAATGGTATAGAGGTTTAGCTCATGGTTCTATAATAGATTGGGATGGATTAGGAGTAGGATTGTGCAAACATTTTGAGGATAAAAGTGACTATTTGTCACTTTTAGAGCAGTTGACTACTATACAAAGAGCCCCCCATGAATGTATGACTAATTTTAATTATAGATTTCAAAAGACATGGGATAGAATACCTACTTCAATGAAGCCTACCCTTGGTAATGCCTTCTTGAATTAACTTAGAGCTTTTAACAGTGATATTGCCACTACAATCCAAACTATGGGAGGAGATACCTTGCCTAAGGCTTATGACATAGCAATAAAATTAGAGAACATCCTAATACAAGGACATAAGCTAGCCCCAAGGCCTCCTATGCCTTTCTTCTCTAATGTTCCAAATCATCAACCAACAATGGCTCCCCTTCCTACAACTTCTACATCACAATTCCTTACTCCAGTCCCTCATGCTTTCACATCCTCAAATGGGATAGATGAATTCAAGGAGATGATGTAATCTTTGATGCAGAACATGGATAAAAGAGAAAAGAACCTAGAGAAAAGATTACAAGATTATGGGAAGAAGCTAGAGGATAACTCCTCTATGATGCAGAAAGTAAGCAACAAGGTGGTGACTTTAGAAAGATAGCAAGCTCAAGGTAGTAAGCCTCATCAATTACAATATCAAACACCAAGCAGTGGTAGGCCTCCAAATCATAATCATTGGAACAATTCTTTTGATCAGAGTAGGTAGGGTGGCCATGCTTCAACCTCAAATGTAAACTAAAGTAGGGCCATAGTCCCTAAAAAAAAATGGCTGAAGATCAAGATTTTTTTCCCTCCTGTAGCTACTCCTATGCCTATTGTATGAGTCAAAAGGTTGAATCTTTTATGGCTTTGGAAGTCCAAGAACCTACAGAAAAACAATCATACAAGGAGGACCAATTTAAAGATGCCTTAGATATGCAAAGACAAGGTGATTGCTCTTTTATGAACCATCAGATGGAGGAGCATTGTAATGTAAACTAGGATTCTATTGCTCATAACACTAGAAGCCAAAGAAGAGCTATGGAAGATGTTGTCCCTCCTCTTCCCAATCAAGCCTCAACTTCAAATGCGATATCTAATGTGCAAGCAAAAAATAATCAATCAAGTACCTTTCAGCAGCAAAGGCAAAATCATGGCAGAAAGGATGCAAGTGATCCTTAGGTTATTCCATCTCAACCTCATACAATCACAGCTCCCAAGCGTTCTACCAAAACACCTGCTATTCCATTCAGTGTGGTAGAGAAAATGAAGAAGAAAAATGTGAAAATCTCCATGTGGGATGCTATTGCTACTATACCCATGCAAAAGAGGTTGCTGTAGCAAGAATTGGAAAGAATTGAACCAAAGGATCAGATACTCGGCACGGAAAGTGCCACAAGCCTAGTACAACCATCAAGGGAGGTAGAAACAGGTAAAAAGGTTAGATGCCTAGGTGTGTTGTTGATGCTTTGGGAATGAAATATGAGCCCATTGTTAGGGATGCATTATAGTTGGATGGTAGTATTGTCAAGACTGTAGGGATCCTTAGGAATGTGGAGATGGCCTTACATGCATGCCCTGATTCTACTATAACCCAAGATATCTCTGTTGCTGAGGTCAAGCCATATTTTGCCATCTGTCTATCAAGAGACTTCACTGCCCAAATAGGTGGTTTCATATCCTTTGATTGGTCATATATGTCTTTCAAGATGAGATATGGAGCCAATGCTTCAATCATAGCAGAGCCTCAAGCCCTCCATCATACTAAATCTTACACCCCTAATTCCATCAACATGAGTTGCCCTATCCTAGAGATGGATGAGAATGACATAGTGAATGAGCCCACCACTTCCCTAGCAAAGATACCTGCTTTTTTCTTGGATGAGTGGGGTAACACATATCAATTTGATCTTATGCTAGAAACCCTTGAGACAGGTCTCAGTACATATTGTATATTGGAGAAAGATGCTCTAGTTCCCAATATTGTGGGTACTAAAGAAGATATGAGTGGGATATGGAGTATGTACTTTGATGGATCAAGGAATAAAAATGGATTAGGGGCTGGTGTGATGTTAATTTCTACTACACAAGTAACGTACTATTTCTCCTTTAGGCTCCAGTTTAGTTGCACTCATAATGTGGCCGAGTATGAATCCTTGATTCAAGGCCTCCTACTTGCTCAAAAAAGAGGAATTCAAGCTTTAAGAGTTCATAGAGACAGTGAGTTGGTGGTTAATCAAGTGAGAAATCAGAATACCACCAAGAATGGTTTGCTCAAGTCTTATAAACATAGAATATGGGATTTTCTTGAAGGTTTTAATGCATTTAATATTCAAAGCATCCCTAGAAAAGAAATCATGTATGCTAATAGACTTGTAGCAATAGGTGCATCTTATGATGTGTCAGGAAATCTTGAGGAGGAGAAGAAGCAAAAAATTAGAGTGGTAGTAAGGCCTACTATCCCTGATAACAACATCCATTGTCAAGTGTTTGAGTTTGATGAGCAAATTGTGAGCTTCTTGCAGAATGAGGTAGAATTTTAAAAAAGAAATAAGTCAAGACTACAGGATCAGTATGGTGACCAAATCATTCATCTCAATTCTAAAAAAATTCCTAAGGGTATCATTACTCTAGAGAGTGTTTTTAATCCTAATGATCAATCAAGAGGCAGGGCCATGAACCTAGCTACTGATGAAGATGACTACACTCCAGTCATGATTGCCAATGGAAAGTCCTTAAACATGGGAAAGGTATGTTCTAAAATTGAACAAGAAAATTTTATTCATCTATGTCAAGAATTTAATGATGTATTTTCTTGGACATATGATGACTTAAAGGGCTTTGACCCAAGGTTGTTTCAACATACCATAGATTTAATTAATGGTGTAAAACCAGTAAGACAAAAATAGAGGCCAGTGAATCCCAAGATTGAACCCCTAATGAGAAAAGAGCTATCCAAGTTGATTGAGGCCAATATAATTTTTCCCATCAAACACTCATCATGGATAGCAAACCTTATCCCTGTTAGGAAGAAGAATAGAGAAATTAGATTTTATGTGGAATTTAGGGGCCTTAACCAAGCTTCCCTTAAAGATCACCATCATCTCCCTTCTATGCAATAGATTTTGTCCAAGGTTAGTGGTTTAAAGAGATTTTCATTTCTTGATGGATTTTCTGGCTACAATCAAGTGCTGGTTAAAGAGTCTGATAGATACAAGACTGCATTCACCACTAAATGGGGTACTTATGCTTATTGTAAGATGCCATTTAGGCTAACCAATGTAGGTGCTACATTTCAGAAGGCAATGGAGATGGCCTTCAAAGGATTGATTGACAAGTTTTTCTTAGTTTACCTTGATGATATCACTGTGTATTCAAAGGATGTAGAAGATCATTTTGATCATCTAAGACATGTATTCCTAAGATGTAGAGAGTTTGGGGTTTCCCTTAACCCAAGCAAGTGTGTCTTTGCTACTAACCAAGGAAAATTATTAGGACATATTGTATCTGAGGATGGCTTAACCATTGATCCAGAGAGAACAAAAGAAATACTTGCTCTTCCTCTTCCTAAACACAAGAAAGGGCTGCAAAGTTTCCTTGGTAGGATAAATTTTGTGAGAAGGTTTATTCCAAATCTTGATACCATGGTGAAACCTCTTACAACTATGGTCAAGAAAGGTATGGTCTTTGCATGGACCAAGGAAGGAAAGGAAAGTTTTGAAGAGATCAAGGCAGCCATAGCCTTGGCCCCTACTCTCATTCATCCAAACTTTGAGAAGGATTTAATTCTTTATACCTTAGGTGGTGAGTCAAGTATCTCTGCTATCTTGACTCAAACAAATGACAAGAATGAAGAGTAGCCCATAGCCTTCTTTAGTGAAGGGCTTAAGGAGTATGAAGATAAGTACAACTATGGAGAGAAGCAAGCCCTTGTAGTCATTAGAGCTTTAAAGAAATTTAGACACCTCCTATCTCATAATAAGATTCATTTGTTAGTACCCCATGCTAGTGTGAAGGATTTCCTCTTGAGCGAAGATATTAGTGAGAAAAGAGCTGGTTGGATTACTAAAGTGATGGAATATGATATTGACATTTAGATTACCAAGCTAGTAAGATGGAGGGGATTGTGTAAATAGATGTTATCATCTCAAGAACCTGATGAGGAAGCTGCTATGATACTTACAGAGAAACAAGAGGTAAGAAATAGTGACCCAAGGAGTTGGATGGATGATATGATGAATTTCTTATTAGGCAATGGATACCCTCAAGGATTAGATAGAACTAAAAGGAGATAGTATAGATTATAGTCAATTCCTTATATCATAGTTGACAGTGTCCTCTTTAGAAAAGATTTTAATGGAGCCCTATTAAGATTCCTTGATATAGACTAGGCTGAAAGAATGATCAAAGAACTTCATGATGGTCCTGATGGTGGTCATTTCTCAGCAAGGACAACTGTAACGAAGATCACGAGGGCTGGTTATTATTGGCCATCCCTATTTCATGATTGTCATAGGTATGTGAGGAAGTGTGAGAAATGTGCTTTCTTCTCTGGTAAACAGAATCTTGCAGCTCTTCCCCTTCATCCCATTCAGGTGGACCAACCTTTTGCCCAATGGGGATTGGATTTCATAGGCCCTATCAATCCTCTTTCTAATTCAGGTCACAAATGGATTTTAGTTGCTACAAATTACTTCACCAGATGGACAGAAGTAGTTGCATTGAAGGAGGCCACTGAATCTTTAGTTATTGAGTTCCTTGATGTAATTGTGACCAAGTTTGGTGCCCCTTCAACCATTATTTCAGATAATGCAAAGTCTTTTGTTGGAGCTTAGATTTGTGCATGGGTAGTGGATCATAATATCTATTTGAGCACATCCTTAAATTACTATCCTCAGGGTAATGATTTGGTTGAGTCCTCCAACAAGAACTTGGTCAGGATCATGAAAAGGACAATAGAAGATAACAAGAGATGTTGGCATAAAAAATTGAAGACTGCATTGTGGGCTGACAGAATAATGCCTAAAAGGTCAATAGGGAATTCACCATTTGTGGTAGTTTATGGCAGAGAAGCAAGGCTACCAATTTCATTGGAGTTCCCATCCCTAGAGCTAGCTCATCAGCTGGAGTTTATTGAAAATGATGCCATGACAGTAAGAATGGCAGAGCTGATGGAGCTGGAAGAGAAGAGAAGTAAAGCCATGCAGACCCTAGAGACACACCAATAGTAGGTAAAAAAGAGTTTTGACAAGAAGGCTTGGGTCAAAATCTTTCAAGAGGGAGATTTGGTTCTGAAATGGGATGTAGATAGGGCAAAACTAGGAAGACACTCAAAGTTTGATGCATTGTGGAGTGGCCCCTATCTAATTGTCAGTTGCAAGCAGGCCAATGCTTTCCAATTAAGTAAGCCTGGTGGTAAATTTTTTCCCATCCTAGTCAATGGGATCTATCTCAAGCCATTTTTTTGACAGGGGTTGAGGTTCTATGCATAGTTAGAGTAATTTTGTTTCTTGTTAGTTCCTTTCTTTTCCAAGAAGTGCACAAGCACAGGATTTTCTCTGTGAGACAACAAGTTTTAAAATTTTGAAGGTTGTAGAAGGAGGTTTTGGTCTCTCGTTGTAGTTGCAAAGACAAGGGTTTTAGGTTTTTCCTCTTAGAGGTAGGGTTCAAGTTTCATAGTATACACAGGATCCACATCTTTTTGACTCTGTAGCCCAATGGATGCATGAGGTCACTAGTTTATGCATAGTTGGCTTGCGTCCCCTCTGAGTTTCCAGATTTGTTGCTCATTTTTGCCTTCCCGCCAGAATCACCACATTTGAATTCAACGTAGTAACATTCACAAGTTTTAAATATTCAAATATTCAAAAAGGGCATAGAATACTTTATGCTAACCTCATATATTTCTTCCCTTGTGCATTTTTATGCTTCTGCGAGCCCATAGGTCCCCATCATTGGATCGAGATGGATCAATGGTTGGCACTATCTTGTTATGGGAAGTTGCACGTTGTTTTTCCATAGTGACATAGTGCCTTTTGGCTGCGTGTCAGGTGGGTCCTCGCTTTCCTTGTTGTTTCTTCGGTGCTGAGTTTTGATAGATCCCCGGAGGGTGCTATGGTGCTATCAAAAAATTTGTGTTCCTTTCCATTAGCGACATAGCACCCAAACAAAAATTGTTACTACGGTGACATCAAAAGGAAGGTGGGTCCCAATTATGCCCCATCACATATCGATGATAAAATTTGGAAAACATAGTGGGACACCAGGCAACATGGAAGGATGACTATGCTTGAAATGAGGCTTTGATTCTTCACCAGTTGGGAAACTCATTGATGTCAGCAGTTACCTAGACCCATGCCCCTTTCGAACGCACAAAGATTTCCTCACCCTTGGATCATTTTGAATCAACAGTGGGCGCTATCTCACTATGGAAAGCTGCAAGGATATTACCCATAGTGACATAGTGCCTCAGTGACATGTAGCAGGGTGGGGCCAAGTGTTATGAAACTGCAGGGATGGTACTAGTTCGGGCCGAGTCGGATGCCAGGTGTGCTAAGTTGGTTCGTGGGCCCAGAAGTTTTAAGGGCAAAGCGCAGTAATACGATGAGTCTTCACAATCATCAAATCAGTTTGGATCGATGGTGGGCGCTATCTCGCTATGGGAAATTGCTCGAAGGATATCCATAGCAACATAGCGCCTTGGTGACATGTGGCATAGATGACATCATGGGCCTTCCCTTCTCCAAAGTAATATTACGGTTCATCCTCCATGGCAGTGTCAAGTGGGTCATAGTACAATGGTGATATTTCATTGGTCCACTCAGCCAAGTAGGTGTGCAGTCGTGCATTTTTGTTGATCACCATAGGTCTAAGGAAAATTGATGGTGGGCATTATCTCGCTATGGAAAACTATGAGGATATTACCCATAGCGACATAGTGCCATTGTACCATGTGGATCAATGGGGCGAGGTCATGCCAAGATGAAGATGCTAGGTGGTTGCCAAATGATTCATGGACCCAAGTTTTCAAGTTTCTTTTAAGGAGATAGCGTAGTAATATGGCGAGTCTTCATGATTGTCAGATCAGCCTAAATCCATGGTGGGTGCTATCTCACTATGGTAAATTGCTCAAAGGATACACATAGTGACATAGCACCTTGGTGATATGTGTCCCAGTGGGTCCGCTAGAGGCAGTAATGGTTAGATGCGCTGGCAATTAATGTGATCATCGTAGTTGGAGTTTGAGGAATTGGTGCAGTTAGTAAAGAAAGATTGGTCAACCTCATGAAGACCTTGTGGGTTGGCAAAGTGAAAAGAAGTCATTGGTCCACGTAGCTCATTCCGATGCCAGGGTTATGTTGACCTATTGACCACGCTGGTTCGTGAACTGGGAACAAGGGATACTGAGGTTTTTTGCATAATCTGATCCTATGATTGATTCCAACCACCCTGGAGTAAATATGAAAAAAAGAGGAACACTCTACCCCCTGATCCAACCTATCTACCTAGTTAGAGCACAGTTATGGCACCATTTCTATCTTTTTGAGGCCCTATTTTAGTTAAAAATCAGATTTCATGGTACCAAAAAGCTATATTCAGATCAGATTTTCTTCTGGATCCCCATGATTGTTCTTTGAAGGACTTCAATGTAGTGGTTGGGGAGTAACTTCAGTTAGAGGAAATCTTAGTTATGCCTAACCTATAAAGAAAACTTTTAAAAATTTTGAAGGGTCGACCTTTCTCTATTTTCTCTGCTATTGCTCTACAAATTCTTAGTGTAAATTCCCCTGTGCCTCTGAACTGCATGATTTTCTACCTCATCTCTTTTAGCCATTGGTACGAAAGTGCAAGAACTCTTTGCCTCTTACTGGTGTTTTGTAGAGATCTATGATCTACATGACTGTATCTTCTTGGCCTATGAATGATAATATAAGTGAATCTCTCTATCCTTATGTCATTCATCTTGGTCTTCTGATTTGCATGTGATTATTAGATTAAAGCAAGTTTGAATGTGTATATCCTTAGTTTCATTATGGTTCAATAGTGCGTATATGGGCAGAGTTTGGTCCGAACACTCTATTTTGGTGCATCACCTCTTTAGATTAGAATAGGTAGATTTGTTTTCCATGCATTCCTTCTCCCTTTTCTTTTCTAAGAATAGTTAGGTGTGCCCTGAAAGTAAGAGGAAGCTGGCCTTCTCCAGAGACTCAACCTTATAGTTCAAGTCCCATAGCTTGGATGTTGTTTCCATGTTTCACTAGGTTGTCCTCATGCATAGGCTTTGGACAAGGGTGCAAACCTTAGTGACAACACTTAACATTATTCCTAAAGTGATTTAGGATAACAAAGTGATATGTATAAACCCTAGAGAATCTTCCATCAAGGGTAATGTCAAAAACAATATCCCTAAGACTAAACCTCCATAATTTCTTCAGAGACTTGGAATGAAAGTAGGTAATACCTTTTTTCTTTACAATTTCTTCTTCTCCTTGGGCACCTTTAGGAAGGTGTCCACAATGGAGTCAAAGATCTTCATCTCTCTATAAAACTTCTTGTCAACAATTGGGATTCCTGTGACCTTGGAGATATACTCCTTAGTGATAGAGTAATTACTATCATTCACTATCAAGAAATCCTCATTCCAATTCTATAGAAGCAATTGAGTAATTAACTTGGGGATTTCCTCCATGCAATTTCTCTAGGAAAGTAGCAATACCCCCTTTACTCAACACTTTCCAAAATTTGCATTCTCTTCCTCTATTTATCACATCTAGTAGGCTCTCAATGTCTTCTTTGGCCTCCCATTATTTTTAGAAAAGGTTACAAAGCTAATGCAAGAGATTAAGGGAAAAGCAATAGATAACAAAAAACCTAGAATCCATGTGAAAAAATAGCATAGTAATGGCAAGTACCACCACCACCTCTACCACTCTTCACAATAAAAGAACATATCCTTCTTAGTGTACATCACTATCTTTAATGATGACCCCTTCAACTCCTAGCATCACATCATGATTGATTTTTGAGATGACTAGATCAAGAGGTTTTCATTCCATTTTTTCAAACTTTGGCACATCACAACCTAGTTGGCCATGGCATCAAAAACCCTATTGGCTTCATGATAAGTGTGACTAATAAAGTAGTCTTCAAAGGTATTGAGGAAAGAAATATTTTCTTTTATAACATTTTCAATGGTGCAAGAGGGATCAAATTGTCCTTTAAGGTATTTGACAATGTTGAGTGAATCTCCCTCTAGCCAAAGTTTAGATACACCTCTCTCTTTAGCCAATTTAGTAGTTTGGAGGGAAGCCATGGCTTCAACAAAATGGTTAGTTTGGACATCCAAGGAGAGTTCCACTCCTACCTAACCATGACCCACAAAATCTCTAGTCACTCCCACACATCCAAAGATTCCCTTGGCTGCCCCATCAAATATATCTTTTCTCCACCCTATAGGGGTGGGGGCGGGGGGTGTGGTCTATTGAAAATTAGCTTTTCCCATAGTAGTATCTCTCCCTTTTTTCTTCTCCTAGAGGATCTCCTGCCAACCTGAGCATGAGACCTTTCCCAATTTGCCATTTTTCAAAATAACACTTTGGACCTTAGAGGACACAATGTCAGGGAGGAGGAATCATGAAAGTTCCTATTATTTCTTTCTTTTCAAAGACCCCAAATAACATGAGGAAAGGAAAGGCCCCGCACAAAGGTGAACATGGGAGAAATAAAAGGGGGGGATCCATTGGATAAAGCAATCTGATATAATCCTCAGGAAAGACCAGAGCACCCCAAATTTTGTCAGGATCTCTGCCCATATTTGTGAGGCAAAAGGAAATTGAATGAATAAGTGGTTAACTAATTTTGCATCATCTTTGCAATGAAAACACATATTAGGGATCATGATACCCCTTTTATTGAGATTATCCACAGTGAGAATCCTATTCTATAGTGTCAAGCAAAGGAAAACATTGATCTTTAGAATGAGAATAGAGCTCCAAGCTTTTTTCTAATTACATGAATCATTTTTCTCTCCAAGACTAATAAGATAAGTCGAGGCCACTAAGAATAATCTAGAATTATTGCCATCCCAAATGACCATGTCTGGTTCCATACTTAAGAAAATAGAGTTCAAGAGAAACATAATTTGGTTGAGGGAGGGGTCAATAGTTTTCAGATTTATCTAGGCCCCATCCATCGAATAGCCCTCCACTTTCATTCCAATTTTGGCTTCACATATGTCCTTCCAGACATTGAGATCGTTGAACTAATTTAGAGGGCCTTTTGTCAGCTAGTTATTCTCCCATAATTCGATATGTTTTCCCTTTCCAACCTTCCATTTAATTCCCAACATGGAAATTTTTATAACTTTCAAGAGGCTATTCCAAATATGGGAGCCATTTGGGATATCTTTAGAATATAGATAATCAGTCAGTCTTGGTGAATTAAAAAGGTATTAATGCCAAAGCACCCTGGACCATTCACCATTCCCTTGAAAAATTCTCCATATTTTTTTAGCAAGGAGGGAATTATTGAAGAGCCTTATTTTTCTAAGTCCCAATCCCCCCCTTGTCTTAGGTAGGAAAACTTTATCCCAAGAGATAAGGGGAATTATTTTGCAATCTTCAACCTGTGGCTAAAGGAACCTCTTTTTAATTCTTTTGATGGCATTAACATATTTATTTGGCATCTGACTTAGAGAATAAGTTGGGATATTTTGAAGAGTAGACTTAATGAGATGAATCTTCCTCACTTGACTTAGGATGACCCCCTTCCACCTAGCAAGCTTCCTATTGAACCTGTTCACTAGAACTTCCTACAAAGAGTCTGTAGGTTTGGCTCCTAGAGGAAAGCCTAAGTAAATCACCAGGAGATCTTTAACTTCACATGATAGGATGTCATGAATTTTTTTTTTCCAACCAAGAGGAGTGTTGATAAAGAACAAATCAATTTTTGCCTAGTTGATAAACTAGCCTGAAGCCTTGCAATAGCTATGTTGGTGCCCAAAATACCTAATTAGGTCTCCTATGGAATGATGATCCAATTATGGGAAGTCCTAATAGAAATTTTCCAACTGACAGGTTCCACTCTAACCAAATATGAACCTCTATAATTTTGACTTTGTAAAATGAAGGCTAGTGGGCATATACCTCACACCTTAGAGGGTTTTTAGAGAAGATAACTTGTGAAAATTAACTATTTTAAGAGATTTTAAAAGTTGATAATTTTTTTTAGATGCAATAAATAAATATATAATTAATTTTTCAACCTTTTCCACTTGGATGTATGTCCTTTCTGTAATCAACATGAATACTCAAAACAATCATCAATAGACCAGTGCCTTAAATGATGGTTTATTTATCATTCTTCTATCAATCATTCAAAATATTTAATGTAACCCTCAGAGACAAATAAGAAACCTCTTTGAGATAAATTTTTATCTCTTTAATGATGTATGAACCTTGTATACATAAGTAAATTCCAATACCCAGTCTTACTAAATTTAACTCCCCTGAAGAGCCCAATAAGACAACAATGAAGATTGCTTTATCAATACAATATTACCATTTTCCAGACACTGAAATTAGTTATTGCATTCAAGAAACTAAACAATCAATTAAAGAAAACTTTGAAATTTGATCTAAAGAAACAAAATGAATGAGATAGAAATGATATCACCAAAAGATAAATCGACCACATGAAATCCTTGTATAAAATTTGAAATGCTTTCACCACAAATACATGTGTTGTTGGTGCATATAGATAAGAAAATCCAAAGTAGACAACAAGACTGACCTTCTACAAAATGTATATGAAAAAGTATATGGTAGTGATTATTATATGATCTATATCCAAATTTAGTCCTTATAATTATAGGCATTGAATTGGTTACAAAATAAAAGGGTATGAACCTTTGTTTACAAAATTTATCATAATAGACTAACTAATTACAATTGTAGATTAAGAAAAACAACTTCATTGTATTTTTCTGGAGAGGCAAACTTGCTTCTTCTGGATATTGGCCTAGAAAAATCCATTTTCTCAGTCAAATCTTCATTCATCTTTCTGGGAGGGACTTCATCCTCCATTTTCTATTTCTTTTCTATCTTACTCTTCTTCACCTTCTTAGTTTTCCTCTTTTGCACTAAGCTAGAACCCTCCATGCTTCTCTTCAAAATTATCTCTGAATTAATTCTCTACAAACTTTTTATACTAACAAAAAATCCTATAGCTCCTTCTAAAATTCTCTATGTATAGAAAAAGGAATGATTTCCCTTTTAATACAGGATGCCCAACACTTGTGCATTTATTTTCCCACATGAATCGAAGCCATAAAGTTTTTGATTGTTGTAATACAACACAGACTATCAACAATCGCTTCTTACTATTATTTCTTCATTTCACAAAGTATTTTTTCAAATATTTGATCAATGTAACCCTTGCCAAAAAATCTATACATATCACTAATCATTATTTCTCAATTCTTAGATTAGCAATCTATTTTCATCTTCATTTTTATCACTATAGCAATGAAAATATCTCCATCGCTCATCTCTATATGGAAAACCCTTCATTTGCAACCTTTGATGGATGTGATTGCTATCAATTATAGTGATTACTAGCTCTAGTCTTCAATGTGGGTTTTATGCTTTGCTATAAGACATAGCGATATACAAAAGCTTATCACTCATCGCTATGTCTCATTTTCTTCCAATGCAATCTGCGATCACCCCTGATTAATTGCTATAATATATAGCGATCCCTTTTAAAATCTCATTACTTTATCACTATAGAAAATAGCGATCACCTCTCTCATCATTGGTCATAGTAACACAAATTACCTTACTTTGGTGACCAAAAAAATTGATCGTTATATGATATAGAAATATTGTCCATCATTAATTGCCAAAACCCAACTTTTACTTCTTTGACAACTGATGATCACTGAAAGTCATAGCGATATGCTTCCTTTTATCACTCATCGCTATGTATCTATTATGTCTTCCTCGTATAGTGATGAACATTGATCACTATATGTTATAGAATTGCACCACCAAACTTTTGTAGCTAACCCTACTATTATTACTATAAAATATAGTGATACTTGATGCTTCATCACTATAGCTCTAGTGATATGTGAATAAAAAAAATCTCATAGAATTTCAATAAGATCATAACTAGGATTGATTGATAGGGATTTCCATGTGATGAGTAAGCCCTAGGATTGTAATTTGAAATAGGAGCCTTTGAATTTAGTTGACAATTTGTAATTTTTTGCCAACACAAAGAAATGCAATAAGTGATTATTTTATTTGATCACAACCATATAATCAACCTAAGCTATGAAAATGGTAAGTAATTATCAAAACTAAAAGTAAATTGAAAAGATGCATAATAATCAAAGAAAATAAAAGGTGGAAGAATGTTTATAGAATATTGTGTTCCACCAAGCTATTTAAGCACTCCTTCAAGATAGTATCTTCTTTAATTGAATCCATGACCCCCAAGATAGTATCATTGATAAACTAGTGATGGGAGAAAACTTTTGGACCTAAAGAGGGTTTGATGCTTCCAACAGGTTGCTATTGATCTTATTTGAGATCATCCTCCCCAACCCTTCTGCAATAATGATAAAGAGGATCAAGGAAAGATGATCCCCCTGCTTGAGGCCTTAAGTGGGTTTAAAGAAGGAAGATGAGGAACCATTCACCAAAATTACCATGGAGGCCAAGGAGACCAGCTCAAGAATCATCTTATAGACTTTATCATTAAACCCAAATGTAGAGAGGAATATGAAAAGGAGACTCCAATCCTCCCTATCATAGGCCTTGGAAAGCTCTAGCTTTAAGGAAAAGCTTTCCTTGTTTGCAACAATCATAGAATTAAAGACTTCATGAACAAGAGAAATCGTTGCCTACCTGGGGTAAAACTAGATTGCTAGGGAGAAATTATCAAAGGAGAACTTTTAAGAGTCTACAAGTGATGACCTCTAATATAATATTATAAAAAGCATTACAAAGGCTTATGTGTCTAAAAAATTTAATGTAGTTAGCCCCAAAAAATTTTGAAACTAATACTTGGAAGGTAGCATTAAATTCTGTAAGAAGGTTCCTTGACACCTAGAATTCTTGCACCACATTCTCCCTGACAATGTCCCAAAAATATTGAAAGAAGACCAAGGGGAATCCATCTGGACCTGGAGCCTTGTCACCATCAAAGGAGAAGATAACCATAGTGACCTCTTTCTCCTTAGGGATGGCTTGAAAATCCTTATTAGCCTCACAGTCAATAATAGAAGAAAGATTCCTTAAGAGAAAATCCTGGTCATTCTCCAAGTGAGAAAGGTCTTTAGAGAGAAATGAAAGAAAGAAGCTCTTAGTATCCAATCTTATCTCATCCTCTTCCTTCAAGATTTTACCATTACTCATAAGTAAATTAATGCAGTTGGTTGCTTTGTGTTTAAGAGTGGTGAGATGGAAGAATCTCAAGTTCTTGTCCCACTCTTTAAGCCATTTAGCTCTTGACCTCTATCTCCAAAATGTATCCTCTTTGATTATTATGCCATGGTAATCTAAAAGAAAACCCTTTTCCTTAGCCATAGAGAAATCATCATACCCTTCTTTTTGCATCATCATCTAAATCTTGTTTAATTTAGTCCGTAAACCAACCTTAGTTTCAAAATATTTCCAAAATGCATTTTGTTCCAGACTTTGATATTTTCCTTTATGTTCCTCAATTTTTTGGTTACCCTAAACATAGTGGTTCCCTTAATATCAATAGACAAACATTCTAGAATAGTATTATTGATACAAGGGTACTCCAAACATGTTTTCTCAAATCTGAAAGGGAAGCCTTTTCTTCTGGTTAAAGCCTCTATACTTGGGGAGATAAGGGAGTAGTCTGAACCAACCCTAGTAATAACTGAGAGAGAGTAGGAGGAAACCCCTAGCCAATCCAAAGAGATAAGTTCTCTATTCGATCTAATTTGGATACACTCCTTCCATTATCTTTTATTGTTCCAAGTGAAATTTACTTCTTGAAGATCAATATCAAAAAGATCTAGGTCATTAATATAACTCATAAGGTCCATTCAGCTGGCTAAATCACTATTAGCCCCCCCTTCTTCTCTTAGAATTTCAGAGAGGTATTGAAGTCCCCCATGAGGATCCACCTTTCTTTGTCCAAATTCCCTAACAAGCCTCTTAATCTATCCCAATATCTAGCTCTCCCTTTTTTAGAGTTAGGAGCATAGACATTTAAAATGAACCAACATTCCCTATCCCAGGAATTGATAAATTTCATCAACATGATATTATCCCCTTCAAAAATTACATCTCCAGAAACTCGAATAGAGTTCCAAGGGATAGTTAACCACCCTAAGGCACCATCATAATTTGATCCAAAACAAAAATAGTTCTTGCAAATTTTCAATTCATCAAATTTTTCTTTCTGCATTTTGGTTTCTTGTATCATATAGATATCCGGCTTATGGTCCCTAATTAGGTTCCTCAAGACATCCCATTTATGTGGTTTATTTAGACCACTATATTCCATATATTCCAAGAAATGATCTTCATCGCTTTTTTTGAGAGTAGACCTCCCACATGGTGAGTTGGATCCATCCAAAATATTCCTATGTGCTTCCTCTTCTCTTATCAAGGACACCCTCTTTCTACCTAGTGTCTTGGACCTAGCTCCTACATCAACCCTATTCTTGCTTCTTGTGGTAGCTGATGAGATGGGGGAGGGGTCTTTATTTCTTTTCTTTTTATGTTTCTTGGAAGTTGAAATTTTCCACTCATCAGAAGGAAAGCCCCCTTCCTCACTCTTGATTCCCTAGCCCAAACTTGTGTCTCCCAGCACATTACACCCTTGACCATCCTGATATATAAACTAGGCATATCCATTCTCGTTAGGGTCTACTTGTTTCCTAATCTCCCCTTCTTCAAAGGTTTTCTTTCCTAAATTATTAGGGACCACCAAGATAGAGGTCTCTAAAAAATATTTGGGAGAATCAACCTTATCCTCCCCTCCATCATAGCTAGGGGGTTCACACTCTTTCTCTGATTGAGATTTAGAGTTTAGGTCTTGATTATCCCCCTTAGGTTGAGCTATAACTCCTAGATCATATTTTCATTTTTCCTATTCTAGCCTTGCCTCATTGCTATCTACCTTCTTCTTGACCCTCCATTTCTTTTTCTAAGCTTTATTCCTCTTCTTAATATCCTTCACCGAGGGGCATGCCTTAGCCAAATGTCCAACCTTTTTGTAGTGAAAGAAAACAAAGGGGACACTCTCAAAGTCCACTTTTTGGATCCTCTTGTCAAGCCTAGACTAGATTTCTACCACTTTGGGCATGTACTTTTCTTTCTCTACCCCAACACAAATTATTGCATACTTTAGCCTTCTTCTAGAGGTAGTAACTAGGTTAACAGAGAGGAGTTCCTTGAATGAATCAATAATTCCTTTAAAGAAATCCTCATACTAGTAGTCCATTGAGAGTTCTAGAAATTAGACCTAAATTGGAACTTGCTTAAAAAAAGAATCATTAAAATCAAGATTAGTGGTCTAGTGTTGCAATGAAAGGGAAGCGATCCCTATCACCCAGGGACCACCACACAATATCTTATCAAGATCTTCATGGAAAGAGATATATTAAGAGAGGAAACATTTCACCATAGCTGAAATCTCAATATTTCCCTTGAGGTCCCATTTTTTCTTCACAAAGATGCAAATAACATCTATAATAGGCCTAGGCACCAAAAATTTCCCAACTAAGGTTAGATCCATTAAAGAAATATTATGATCAAGGAGTTCTTTAGGGATAGCAATAACGTTCATACCTTTGTCAACTTTAGAAACAACCTTGATTTGGGGAAAGGATGACTTACCGGTAGGCTTAATCTTGAAGAGAGAAGACCATGGTTTAGAGAAAACATGCTCATCTTGAGATTGTAATGGGTCCCTCCTCTACCCCACAAAAGTAGACTGCCCAACGCTAGTATTTTCCCTAGAAATCTTAATGGGTACAATGCCCCTATCTTTTCCTAGGTCAAAAAGTTTTATGAAATGGACTCCATCAAAATCTATCTCCCTAAGACTTGCTAGCTTTGAATCTGTTGAGATCTCATCTCAAGACCTACTTGCTTTCCCTCTTGCACCTTTTTAGCCTATACAGGAATTCAAAAATCCTTCGACCATGAATGTTGGACTCATTCCCAACTACTATTGGTAATAAGCCAACAATATTGATAATTACTATAAAATTGGAAAAAAAAAATGTACTCATTTGTGAATGAAACTATTTAATATTTATATAGAAAAAATGTGTACTATAACCTAAAATTTAAAAGAAGGAAAATATTATAATTTACCTCTTCCCTTTTTTCAACATCAATAGTGTCAGGTGAATTCATCAACTCTACAAAACTCAACTATTTCTATGTATATTCAACAAACAAGTCAACACATATTCATCAATATTAGGTACATGTATATAATTTATTCATAATAAATTCCAAAAAATAAACTTGACTTGTATTTAATACCTTTTTTTTGGGTGTTCTTTCTGATTTCCTTCCCTTTCCTCTTGACCTCGAGCTATGTGAAGTACCCTAAAGCAAAAAAAAAATAACATAAGAGGAATCAATAAGACACATCATGAGGTCAACTCAAATTTTAAACTTGATAGATGTCCAAGATATGATATTGCATAGCTGTCAAGGCCAACATTAATGGTAAAAAGCATGACATCATCAACTTGAGAAATTTCAGCCCTAGACAAGCCCTATAAAATAGTAAAGAGTATTGTTATACATGTGAGATAATGTTGTAAATGGAAAGAAGGAGCAATAATAATAATAAGATTATAGGAGGAAAAAAAGATATAGGAAATACTTGAAGGACGAGATTGGAAGGATAGTTGAAAGATAGGAAAATTTGGGGATCAAAAAGGCTCCAAGGCTAAATTGAAAACAAAGAGATCAAGAAGGAAAAGAGAGATGCAAATGAATTATCAACACCTTGTCAAGAAATACAAGTGTAGATTCATGACCTCCATACTCTTATAAGATACCCTATGTGATACAGAGGTTGATAGGTTCTTCGATGGGGATGGGTATATGGAGGATGAACTCATGAGGTTCATTAGATGGGGTTTGGGTAATGCTAGGAGCAAGAGATGTGGATGGGAATTGGATGGATTTAATGAATGGGAGGGTTTCAATGATAGTAGGAGATGGAAGTAGATTTATAAAAGGGGTTTAAATAATGGTGGAAAATAGAGGAGGAATTATAAGTGGGGTGGATGAAAGAGAGATAACAATTATGGAACATGGAAGAGAAATGATGGGTGCAAAAGATGGAAAGGTTTTAGCATGCTAGAAACTTCAAATGATGTAATTGGATGACATGACTCATCAACTTAACTTGGACATGGATACTTTATTGGCTTCCTTGTAAAACTTCTTAGAGACTGTGTGTTCCTTGTAAAATAATTAAGAAACAACATTTAGGGAACTTTGTATTGTTAGTGTCATACCAATTAAGAAATAATATTTCAAATACAATGTATTATTTTACTTTTAAGAATATTTAAAATTTTTTACCTTGTGTGTTCTTGCTCCTAGCCTTACACCTCTTGCAGAATGAGTACTCTATGGTTTTCTTGTACATCTTGCTGCACCCTATGTTGCATATTGTTCACATGTCAATCTAGAGTGCTCTATAAAATAAAAAATATTTACTTTTATAGTATTTAGGTGATTAAATAATATTATCTCAAAACTCAAACAAACAAACATGTGTCTCCTCTCCATTGAAGACTATCATCATCAAATCAACAGTTAGTGACAAATCACCACGTCTGTACGCATAAATTTTTTTCCCATGATATACATATGGATGAGATGACACTCCATCTTGAGCAACCACATTATCTATCCCATCACATCTGCACTACCAACTAAAACAAAACATTTGATTGGGCTCTGAAAACTATAATGATGCACGTGATGAAAATGCAAGTGGCACAAGAGGGGATGCCACTTTTGGTGTAGGTGATGATGATGGAGTTATCTAATAGTACATTTGGGCATGAATTTTTATGGAAGGCCATCACAATTATGATGGCCACCTGTCACCCAAGTGAAACCATCATGATTTGGCTCCCGTCAAATGGGCGTCAGACTTTTGATGTCATAAATTTGAATAGCAAGGGAGTCTGTCACAATTGTGATGGATAAAGCTATCATGCCTTGGAAAAATACCATAGAAATAATTCATTTGTACATGGTCACAAGCCATTGGGGCCACTATTGCACATCTGACGAAAAGAGACAACATTTTTTTTTGGAGTGATGACTAGCCATCGACACATGCCATCATAATAGTGATGGGTATGTGATAGTAATTCGTTGGGAACAATGAATAGCTATTTGAAGAAGCCATAAAAATTGCAAGGGATTTTTGTATTAATAAAAAAAAATTGACTCAAAGTTAGCTATGATGCTCTCATAGCTCACAATAGATTCACATAGTTAGTTGTCATGCAATTATAGGTTAATATTGAGCTTCAGATGGTTTCAAGAATAGTTTAATATTCTCTACTAATCAAGGCCAACCACATGAAGGTGGAAGCTCATTTACCACCCCACCCCCAACATCTAAAATCTTTAAGAAAGGATCAATCTTTAAACTGCAAAAAAGGTTCCAAACCTGCAAAAGTGACACCATTTTCCCATCTTTTGGTGCATATGATTTTTCCATCGCATCCGAAATAAGATTCTACCACTCTAAATCAAGAATGCATGTACATCTACATTTTGTATTCATGGACAATATAAGGATCTTAAAAAAATCACCATGTTTACATTTATTTAATAGGTCTATGCAAACCTCTAACAAAAATGCAAACTTGTTGGGTTTTTTCAGCTCCACTTAATGTCATATGCATATGAATTGAGATATGATATCCTTCTGCATTGCTTGAAACCGATAGATTCACATAGTTAGTTTTCATACGATCATAGTTTAATGTTGATCTTCAATTGATTTCAAGAATATTTTAATATTCTCTACTAAGCAGGGCCAACCATGTGATGGAAGCTCATTTAAGCCCACCCCCACCCCCAACATCTAAATTCTCCATTAACATCTTTTTAAAAAAAAGAAATGATCAATCTTTAAAGCACAAAAAATGGTTCCAAACCTTAAAAAGTGACATCATTTTCCCATCTTTTGTTGCATGTCATTTTTTCGTCGCATCCAAAATAAGAATCTACCACTCTGAATCGAGAATGCACGTGCAACTATGTTTTATATGCATGGAAAATAAGTGTAGCTAAAAAAATGCAATATGATTACATTTATTTAATAGGTTTATTAAGTTTTTAAAATTATAGACCATCATGAACATTAGAACTCAAGTTTCTATGGCCAAGAGAGTGTTTGTAATGGTCTATAACTTAAAATACCTAATTAAAGACCTTTAAGAAAAAATACAAATCTGTTGCATTTTTCAACTGCACTTGATGTCATATGCATATGAATTGAGATTTCATATTGAACTATGGCATCATTCTAAATTTCTTAAAACCAAGAGATTTATATAGTTAGTTGTCATGCAATCATATAAGGTTAATGTTGAGCTTAACTTAGTTTTGAGAATAGTTTAGTATTCTCTACTAAGCAGGGCCAATCACGCGAAGGTGGAAGCTCATTTGCGTGCCTCTACCCCCCCACCCCCCCCCCCCCCCACCCCACCCCCCCACCCCCCCCCCCCCCCCCCCTTGACCAACATCTAAATTCCCCATTAACATCTAAAATCTTTGAGAAAAGATCAATCTTTAGTACCTAGAATGTCCTCATCACCTCTTGCTACTCTTAGAGGAAGCCCATCTTCATTGCTTACAAGAAATTCATCTCAATTATTTATTGATTCTCGTACATCGAACATGGGTACATCCAAGAATGTCCTCATCACCTCCTACATAAATGAATCCAATATTACAAAATGCTCCCTAAGGAACAATAGTTCAATTGAAATAAACACATGAAAAATGAGAGAGAGAGAAAGAGGAATATACTTACCAATAGGTGTTGCCATCAGATCTGTGGCCATGTTATGTGTTGAGTTATTTTTATTGTTTTTTGTTGCACCAAGATCTCTTTGTTTATATTAATTACATATACATAGACACAAACATATGTGTGTGTATGCATATATATACATATACATACATACATACATACATATGTACATATATGTATGTAGGTATATATACAAAGGGATATTTTTCAAGGTGCTTAGTGACTTACCTTAACATCCTCCACAAAAATAATGTAGACCGGGAAAAATGGGCAAAGTTCACAAGAAATTTTACAAAAATATACCATAATAGATATTTTTAGAAAGAAGTAAGCCATAACCCAGTTAAATGGGTCTAGTTACTGATTATCTAGGTTGATTACAAATTCCTATAGAAATTTCATCAAATTAGGTACAATAAAACAAACAAGATGCAAATCACTAGGGTACAGTATTGAGATGCAGAGATCACAAGGACACGAAAATGAAATGCAAATATCACAAGGGCACGAAAACAAAATCCTAGATCTCTACTGATATATACATACATGCATACAAATACATACATATGCACACATACATACATACATATACATACATACATACATACATACATACATGTATACATAGAGATATTTTTTAAGGTGCTTATTACATCTTAGCACAATAGAATAATTGATCTAGCTGCATACATATTCTAGAATCCAAATGATAAAACAATAAAAATCACTCAACATGTGCTAAGTGACTTACCTCAAAACCTTGCACACAAATAATGTAGAGTTAATGGGAAATATGTGTGTGTGTGCGTGTGTGTGTGTGTGTGTGTGTGTGTATAATGTATCTATATAGGGGAAATATAATGCCCATTAACAATGACATTAACTCTTCCTATTTTTCTTGGTCTGTATATATATGTATATACATACATACATGCATGCATACATATATACATATATACATATATACATACATATACACATACATATGTACACATATACATCTGCATCCTTTGCATGGTTTATAGGTAATGTCATTGTGACAGAGGCTTCTGCAAGGGAATGAACCTCATGATTATGACATTTACATAGAAGAAGAACTTGCTTCTTCAACTCTTTACACTCAACTCGTCATTGAATTTATTCTTCCAACAGTGATAATAGCTGCTAAAAATTCTTGGGAGCCAAGGGACCTTGAACCTATCCTACATTTTCTAGAGACATCTAAGGATTTTTTATAACATTTAGGATCATATATTGATGCCCAAATTAAAAGAAACAATAGATACTTAGGATCCTCACAGGGAGAGCATGCCAATACATGCATGGTTACATCCTTGGCTTCCATTATTGGGCTAGCATATAGAGCCTTCATATCCAACCATTTGTTATAAATTGGGGATGTGTTTCATGCCTCACATTCAAGTCATGCATCTGCATATGCAATTTTATCACCTTGGAAAATTGTATTTGATCCTACTAGCTAGGAATAGCTAATTGTTCATTTTATTGTACCGAATTTGATGATAGTTCTATAGGAATTTGTAATCAACCCAACAAATCACAACTAGATTAACTAGGTTATCGCTCGGGAAAGTATTATTTTCATTTATCATATGGTTGCAATGTTGGAGGCAACATTTTTTCCAAAGTGGGGGTAGGTTTTGTATTATTGGATTTGTTCAAAAATTGACTTTAATGAAGTAATAAAGTGTTTTTTAGGGTGGAAAGGACTATATAATTAAGAGGAAACTTGAAAAATTGAATGTTGAAATGCATAAATGAAAGCTATTGAGGATCAAATACCTATGCTAGAGTTACAACACAATGTGAAGTAATGATGGGTAAGATATGAAAATTATACAATTGAAAATGAAATAGGTGCCATGGATGAGATAGTATGCTATTGAATCACTCTAAAATCCCTTTACATTCAAGTCAGAATCTCCTTGGAAATGTATAATGTTTATTAAGTTATCAAGTCCCTTAAAATCAATATATTATTTGTGTGAATGGCCTTGATATTGGGCCTTTTCTCCCATTTTCTAAACATATAACTATACCCATAGGTTTCATCTTCTAATACAAAATGTAATGGATTCTTATAATTAAATTAATAAAGAAATGAATGATAACAAGAAAAATGTATATGGAAATTTAATAATGGAAATCACCTTGAGGAACTTGTGTATGCTCTTGGCAAACATGTCATCAAAAATGTTCATGACCTTTTTTTCTTCTACATGTTTTTATATGGAGCCTTCACACACCTAGTGCTCACAAATTCCTACGTAAGAATGTATGTGAACTTGTAATGCACTTCTATGTGGTGAAATATGTAGAAAATCATATAATCCTTCATCACACAAGGTCTTTCACTTGGTGTACTCATTCATTAAGTTAAGCACCCAAGTATGGAATACACTTAAGCATGTGATAATTAAAACTACTAAGTCTACACTGTGAAATATGCTTAAGCATGTGATAATTAAAACTACTAAGTCTACACCATAGAATGGATCAGTTAATGGAGCACACAGACAAAACTACCCCTTGTAAATGAAAATTTGACAACTAACTTCAAATGCTATGAAAAAATTACTAATTATCTCATACTCTAATAATGTTTAGCTAAAAATAAAAATCAACTATATAAAGATTAGATATAAGATCGAACAAGACAATGTTAATAAGTCTTAATTCATCTTGATTATAATAAGCTCATTGATTTTATCCTTGCAATTTCCAACATCTCCACCCTAAATGAAATGGTTCCACTTCATTTTCAGTCCACCTAATGGATCACTGAAGATTATACTGCATGTCCACCTTCCCATAGCCTCTCTTATATATGATCAGCTCACAGATACTCTTCAAGTTAGGATAGACATAAGTCACATAGCTCAACCTTACGCAACATACTCATAGTTGCCTCCTTGACTTTAAGGAAGATTCTATAACATATCTCCTTCAAACTCAACAGTTGTAAAATATTCTCTATTTTTAATGCATGTCATTGATACCACTAATTCACATGAAAATGATAGCCTTACTTCCAGCTAAAAAAATGAACTTCCTATTAAATTAGCATGTCACTTCAAACTTTACTCTTGTTTCTAAAAAATAAAAAATAGTTTGAAAAGGATAGCATCTACCTTTCAACTAGAATATATATCTTAGGAATGATTCAAAAACTTAGAATTCTTTTGAATAATAAATGTTTTTAGTCACTTTTGTTTCAATATTTCAATTCATTGTTTGATTCATGCAAGCAAGTAGTTGCGGCATTCATCAAAACACTGCCATGAAACTAATTTATATAGAAATGCTCTAAAGGGTTACATTACGCTTAAGCATGTATTCTGGAATATGTATGTAGCTGGATCAATTTTCTATTGTACCAAGATCTTTTTTTGTATATACACATGAATATATATACATATACATACATACATATACATAAATAATAGTAATATATGTACTGCATTTGCATTTGCTTTGCAGTTTCTTATAAGAGTGTTTGAAGTTTGGGAACCACTTCAAAATTCTTTTCATGGTTTAGAGGTAATTTCATTGTGGTAGAGGCTTCTACAAGGGAATGAGCCTCATAAGTTAACATATTTAATGTCTTAAAATAGTTAAGTGCTACTAACTATGTCCAAGGCATCTACACACTAGAGGCATACTCTACCAAATGCTCTAAAGGGTTACATTATGCTTAAGCATGTATTCTATAATATGTATGTAGCTGGATCAATTTTCTATTGTACCAAGATCTTTTTTTGTACACACACACACACACACACACACACACACACACACACATGTATATACATATATACATACATACATATACATATACATATACATAAATAATAGTAATATATGTATTGCATTTGCATTTGCTTTGCAATTTCTTATAAGAGTGTTTGAAGTTTGGGAACCACTTCAAAATCCTTTTCATGGTATAGAGGTAATGTCATTGTGGTAGAGGCTTCTACAAGGGAATGAGCCTCATAAGTTAACATATTTAATGTCTTAAAATAGTTAAATGCTACCTAACTATGTCCAAGGCATCTACACACTAGAGGCATACTCTACCTACTAGGCTACCTACATACCCGTATCCACAAGATCAAGACCCTTAAACTACTCACTCTAACGAATATATAGTTATGGTTTCTAATTTTTTTGATGTAGTTGTATTATTATAGCCCCTAGTGAGCTCTACTCACCCAATAGAACTCTTCTCTATCATACACCCACTCGAGAAAATCAAGCGGTTTTCTATAATTACAATACTGTAATACCCTGGTGCAACCTTTGTGTTGTAGTTGATAGGTAATGTAAGGTTAACCTACATACATTCTAACTCAATCCTTATATAGTTATGTTCAAAAGTGTGTGACAATAATCAATGGGTCTAAATAGACCAGTCAAGTTAATGTTGAAGCTTAGAGTTTAGCCTTCTATTTTCAAAAGCTAGGTAGGCTAGGTTACATCTGCTAAAATATCTTAAGATAGACCACAAATACAAACTCTTCATTCTATAAGGGGACCCTTTATTCAAATGTAAATTTTTTTATGCATGTATGATTCTTTTGTTTAATACAACGCTAGTTTTAAAGCACATATTCCTTTCATTAAATGTAAGGTTGATTACATGAAAATCCATACATGTATAAGCATGGTAAGTTACCTAGAATGTCATTAGATCAATCTTTAAAGTACCTATAATGTCCTCATCACCTCCTACCACTCTCAGGGGAATTCCATCTTCATTGCTCATGAGTAATTCATCGCACAGGTACATCCAGGAATGTCCTCATCGCCTCTTACATAAAATGAATCCAATATTAGAAAATTCTCCCTAGGAAATAATAGTTCAAATGAAATAAAAAAATGAAAAATAAGAGAGAAAAAGATGAATCTACTTACCAATAAGTGTTTCCATTGCATCTATGGCCATGCTACTTGTTGAGTGAGTTTTTTTTTTTTTTTTGTGTGTGTGCCAAGATCTCCCTATTTATATACATACATACATACATGCATATACACATATATACATATACATATGTATATGTGTATATACATACATATACATATACATATGTATATGTGTATATACATACATATACATATATCACAAGGGCATGATAATGAAATCATAGATCTCTACTGATATCCACAACCCACAAGATCACTCTCTCTCTCTCTATATACATACATACATAGACACACACATGTGTGTGTTTATGTATGTATATATACACATATATATACATATACATATGTGTATATATATGTATGTATATACATACATACATATATATATAAATACATATACATACATACATATATATACACATACATATATACATACACACATACATACATACATACATACATACATACATATGCATTATGCAATTTTATCACCTTGGAAAATTACATTTAATCCTGCTAGCTGGGAGTAACTGATTGTTCTTTTTATTGTACCTAATATGATGATTGTTCTACAAGAATTTGTAATCAACCCTACTAATCAACAACTATACCAATTTAACTAGGTTGTGACTTGTTTCTTTCTAAAACTATTTGCTTGATATGTTTTTCTAAACTTTCTCATGAACTCTGCCCATTTTTATTGGTCTACATTATTTTGTGCAAGATCCTGAGCTAGGTCACTTAGCATGGGTTGAGTAAGTTTTATTGTTTTATTATTTGGGTTCTGGAATATGTATGGAGTTGGAACAATTTTTCTTTTGTGCTACTATGTAATAAGAACCATAAAAAATATCTCTCTGTATATATAAAGACTACAAGTTGTGTAATTGTCATGTATTGCATCTGCATTTTCTTTGCCATTTCTTGTAAGAGTGTTTCAAGGTTGGGAACCACTTCAAAATCCTTTGTATGGTTTAGAGGTAATGCCACTGTGGCAGAGAGAATAACTTTGGGGAAAAGTTAAGTGTAAGGAGTTACTACCTTGAACCTATGCTACAAATTCTTGGTAGCCAAGTGACCCTAAACCTATGCTACATTTTCTAGAGACATGGGAGAAGCTACTACTGGCTTTAGTACTTTATAACATGTTGGATCATATAGTAATGCCCAAATTAACTTCAATACATGCATGGTTACATCCTTGACTTGCATTGTTGGGCCAGCGTATGGAGCCTTTATATCCAACCATTAATTATAAATTGGGGAATGTGCTTCATGCCAGGCATGTAAGTGATGCATTTGCATATGCAATTTTATCACCTAGGAAAATTGCATTTGATCCTATTGGCTAGGAACAATTGATTGTTCATTTTATCATACCTAATTTGATTATAGTTTTACAAGAATTTGTAATCAACCCAGATAATTAGTAAGTAGACCAATTTAACTGGGTTATGGCTCAGGCATGTGTTATTCCCATTTATCATATGGTTACAATGTTGGAGGCAACATTTTTTCCAAAGTGGCAGCAGGTTTTGTATCATTGGCTTTGTTCAAGTCCTGATTTTAATGATGTAACAAACTAGTTTTTAGGGTGGAATGGACTATATAATGTAGAGGAAACTTGAAAACTTGAATGTTGAAATGCTGAAATGAAAGCTATTCAGGATCAAAAACCTATGATAGAGTTAAAACACAATGTGAAGTTGGTTTTAGATATAAAAAAGAAAAAAAGAAAACATGACATAAATCATTCCCCATTTGTTTTGATTATCCAGAGTTGCACACGAAAGAGGGTGGAGAGCTCTAAACAAGGGTGGAGAGCTCTAAACATTGGTAGAGAATTCATTTCCATGCCCTTGTGATCACTGAATTTCATTTGTGTACCCTTATGATCTCTACATTTCATTTTTGTGCCCTTGGTGGAGATCAGTGGAGATCTACAATTCCATTTATGTGCACTTGTCATAACTATATTTCATTGTCATTTCCTTGTGATCTCTACATTTTATTGTTGTGCCCTTGCGATCTCCATGCACTCGCTCTATAAAAATTTTGTTGTGTCATACCCTTGTGATCTCTATGCCCTTTTACACTACAAAATTTGGGGTTAAATTGCGATGATAATTTGTGACAACAGTGTAGTTTTTGGTGTATTCGAGCCCAAATGTAGTAGTGCTTGCTCTACAATTTTCTTCAAGGGGAGAAGATATACCTATGTAAATGTTCTTTTCTTTTCCTTCTAAACATGTATCTCTTGATATTTCCCATAGAAGGTGATTAGAGAAGCTTCTCTTTATGTATATGTATGTGTATACATACATACACACACATGTGTGTATCTATGTATGTATGTATGTATATATATAGAGAGATCTCTATGTTTATATACATACATACATACATACATCTACTATATGCAATTTTATCACCTTGGAAAATTGTATTTAATCTTTACTCAATCACCAATAGATAATATAATCTATAAGTACAAATTTCTACATACTTAGTTTGATATGAATAGTTTTGATTGAATTCATTTGAGAGTGAGTCTACTCATGATGATAATGGCTCCATGTATTTTGTATTTAGAGGAGAGAGACTTACAAAAGATTATATATTGTTTATGGATATGGGATGATTCATTTGTGATGCCAATATATCCTCCTCCATATTGAATTTCTATATCATCAAATTGCTAGATACAAATCATTGGACTTGGTCTTCTCAAATGGTATGGGCTACTTGGAATAGTCAAACTTGAATTGTTGAATTGTATATTTAGATTGATGAACCAACACTTTGAATCACTAGTTTCATGTTTAGAACCTTTGGCCTTTGAAATGTGAACTTTGATTTTGATTTGTGGTGCATGGACTATTATGAACCAAAATACACCTAAATGTTCTTGGAGACATCTAAAAGCATATGCACAAATTGATATGAACCATTTAATGTAAATTAAAAATTCTTTCAATCTCAGTACTTTGATCCAAGCCAAGAGCCTTCTGAACATTCAAACCAATAAACTACCTAGGACATTGAACTTATCAAACATATGAACCTCCTTGAACCAATGGAACCATTTTGGAATATTTTCAATGAGGTTCAAAACCCAAGAGGGACTAAGATATAAACCTCAAACAAGGGTTGCATGCTATGGCGGGATAGGAGGAAGATGGTTGTGTGAATGGCTGATTAGGAAAGTTGCAAAAAATCAGGGTGTCTGCTGCAAGTAGTTTCATTAATTTGATAAGGGAATCAACTTTGAAAGTGGGATGATCAAAATTGGCATGTCCATCCTTATGATAGATGTCTCTATCTCAAAATATAAAATTACCTCAAACGACAAGAAAAAAAATATTAAATGTACAAAAAATCAAAAGAACATCCACCTATAAAAAATTTCAAGGACAAAACTATAATAAAAATATAATTTTGTGGAAAAATCCATGAGCTATGTGGCTCCATATTGTGGCTATTCCACTATCTAGTAGTGTAAATTCTTCACATTAAATATGAAGATCTTGAAATTAAAAAAAGATAACTATTAGAGATCTATATTTGTGTTTTGGTGATAACAAATATATAGTCAAATTTTAAGAAAAATAATAGTCTTAAATGTATATGATTAAATAAAATAAACAAGAGTACTAGCTATAGCTACATAATTCTAGTATTACTAATTATATTAAACAAAATGTTGAATAAAACAAGTATGAAGTAACATAAATGGATCATCTGCTCGATCCTATTATGACTTAATGTGAATGTGAATGCATCTGATCATTACCTAGATGATATTATGCATGAGATCTTTACTCAATCACCAAGAGATAATATAATCTCTAAGTACAAATTTTTGCATACTTAGTTTGGTATGAATAGTTTCGATTGAATACAAGGATAATTTCTTGTCTGAATTCAAGACATGAATGATTAATTTAATTTAGCACAAGTAATATGAAAGTGTGTATGTATGCATGTAAAGTAGTTCACATAGTGAACTGATATACGTGCATACATGCACATATACATACAAGCATCATAATCAATTATCCTTGAATCTGACGAAAGCTATTATATATGAACAAGAGATACATGTTTAGAAGGGAAAAAAAAAAGTTTACATAAGTACCTCTTCTACCCTTAAAGAAAATCAGAGAGCAAGAGAACAAAAATCACAAGGGCACGACATGAGAATAAAATACAATGATCACAAGGGAATGACAAAAAAATCCTAGATCTCCACTATTCAAAGCTCTCCACCCTCATTTGAAACTCTATACCTTCTTTCGCACACAACTCTCCACAATCAATGAAAACAAATGGGGAATGACTAAAATGTTGTGTTTTCTTTTCTTTTTTATTTATAATCCATAATCCACAATCCACAAGATCTCTCTGTATATACACATACATACATACATATATACATGAATATATATATGTACATACATACATACATACATACATACATACATACATACATACATACATACATACATACATACATACATACATACATATATATATATACATACATGAAAACAACAATGCACTTTCTAAGAGTTTACAATTGTTCAACAAAATTAATGTTTTACAAGAATATACACCTATTCCATAGTTACAACACACTGTGAAGTTGATTTTAGATAAAGTAGAGACAAATATTCAAAAGTTTAATGATCAAAATTGAAGGAAAGAGAGCGAAGAAGGAGCAACTTTAGAAAGAGAGGGAGAAAGAGCAGCTCTAGAAAGAGACTACACGATAGAAACAACAACTTGAAAACATAGAGGATATTATGGGAGCCACTGGATAGAATCCAGGAAAGTGTTGCAGTAGGTACTATGACATTGGAATCACTTGCAAGTGTCTTTGAGAATTTATAGTTCAAATATCAAATGCTTATAAGAGTGTTTCAAGTAATTCCACAGTCTCCCTATGATGATCCCAAGTATCAAATTCTTATAAGAGTGTTTCAAGGTTGGGAACTACTTCAACATCCTATGCATGGTTTAGAGTTTATGTCATTGTGGTAGAGGCTTCTACAAGGGAATGAGCCTTGTGATTATGGCATTTACACAGAAGAAGAACTTGCTTCTTCAACTTCTTACACTCAACTCTTCACTAAATTTATTCTTCAATTCCTTGTATATGCAATTTTATCACCTTGGAAAACTGTATTTGATCCTACTAGGAACAACTGATTTTTCATTTTATTATACCTAATGTGATGATAGCTCTACAAGAATTTGTAATCAACCCAGCTAATCAACAACTAGACCCATTTAACTAGGTTGTGGCTGGTTTCTTTCTAAAAATATCTGAAATGATATGTTTTTGTAAAATTTCTTGTGAACTCTACCCATTTTTCTTGGTCTGCATTATTTTTGTGGAGGATCTTAAGGTGAGTCACCTAGCATGGGTTGAGTAAGTTTTATTATTTTATTATTTCAATTTTGGAATAAGTATGTATTTGGATCATTTTTTCTGTTGTGCTAAGATGTAATAAGCACCTTAAAAAAGATCTCTAAATATACAGGTTTAGAAGGAAATACAAAGAGATACATGTTTAGAAGGAAAATAAAAAAACATTTACATAGCTCCCTTGAAGAAAATTGTAGATCTAGGGCATGACAACAAAATTGTAGAGCAAGGGCACAAAGATCACAAGGGCACGACATGGAAACAAAATTGTAGAGCAAGGGCATAACAACAAAATCATAGAGCAAGGGCACAACAAAAAAATGCAGAGATCACAAGGGCATGAAAATGAAATCACAAAGCAAGGGCATGCCAATGAAATGAAAAGATACACAGGAACAAAATTGTAGAGCAAGGGCATGACAAAAAAGTGAAGAGATCACAACAATGAAATGCACCAATGAAAAGGGCACGACAATGTTCAGAGCTATCCACCCTCTTTCGCACATAACTCCCCACTAAAAAAAATGGGGAATGATTTATGGCATGCTTTTATTTTGGTTTATACTCATGCGAGCATCACAATTATGACACCAACATCAGTATTGCAATAGCATCAAGGACAATTGCAAAACAAACATGAAAATAACCATAAATTACACCGCCATTACAAATTGTCATCACAATTAGACCCCAAATGTTATAGTGTCGAATGATTCTATATAGAGGTTTGTACATGCGACAACTACAATGGGATTTTTTGGAAAGGTGGTGGTGGTGGATATAGTAGTACTATATTTTGGGATTGTGTGCTTAGCTAAGGTGGCAACTGGGAGTTGTATGCAACCAAATAGTTAGTGTAAGGAAATGTGCCTATTGCTGGCACTAATTAGCATGGTATTGTTTGGTTTCTTTCTAGAGTGGTATGGAAAAATAATTTGTGATGGTAGGTGAAGGGTTGACAAAGGATGGTGGTGGTGGTTGGAAATTGGGTATTAATGGATTACCAATGAAAATATTTGAAGTTGGTCCTTGTGACTATGGAAAATTCCAAGGACCTATTGCAAAAGAGGTGGCAGTGTTTTGATTGGAAGAAAATGGATTGATACTGATATTGGGTGCGATAAAAGGTGGATTGATAGACCCTAATAAAGGCATCCTTGTGGTGTATTGAAGAGCTAATTGGAGGTGTTGTTGAGAGGGATTGATTGTAGCACTAGTGGATGCATATAAGGTGGAAGTGGAAAATAGAGGGAGGAAGGGTGCAACACTACTAAGTGGAGAAGAAATAGATTGCAAAATTGGAGTGGTAATGATGGAGGTGTTTGTAGATGTGGACAAGGTAGTAGTGGTATGTTGGGATGTTTTATGGACTAATGATTGTTTCATCGCGGGTTGATTACTTTGTGGGATGGGACCATTGATTTGGGTTGATAGTATATTTGGATCCATGAGTTCTAGTTGTATTGGTCAATGTCCTCTTTCAAATATAAAAAAGGGTTCAATAGGATCAAATGGACCAATGGGTGGTGGTATCCTTCTAAATAAGGGATGGGTGGGATCTGATATATCCAAAGTGGTGGTCATCCAAAGCTAAAGGCTCCAACATTGTCTCACAAAAATTTTGCCATATAGTTTCTCTATTTTTATCTATGATAGCATTGACAATGGTTGTGTGCCCTAGTTGATTCATAAAGGTTTCTATGTCGAGTGAGGGACCCAAATCATCTAGATTTTATTATGGTGGGTCATGTGTGGGTATAGATGCCATTGGGTCTAGCTGCATGCTAAAAGAGCCACTACTAATACTAGGATCCATGTCCTTCTTCCTTTTTTTTTTTTCCTAAACATGTGGTAGGTGGCATGAAATGATAATGTTCCTAATGATGAGATGTAAGTTGGTATAATAGTGGATGCAAGTATATGTGGGCGGATGGTTTTTTTTGCTAAAAATTCTAAGGATATGACAACTATGATGTAAGGATTTTCCAAGATGTAAAGATGTATGATAGATTTGAGGGGAAGTTCTTACTTCTAATGATATGATACCTAGAAGGCCCAAAGGATGAGTGATGTGATGTCAAAGTGAAAAAGGAAATGGTTTCCCTATGTGTAAGCCCAAGATGTGACAATGATGCCAACTCTAGGATAAACTAATGACCCTTTAGAAGACAAAAAATGATCAAGTGTGGAGCCCAACCTTTAGCTCAAGGTGATGAGGGAAAAAAATGAAAAAGATAGATTACCCTAGACAGAGTTCAATTTAGAGGGATAATAGTGATAGTGTATTGAATGTAGGATGTACGATAGACAACTCTCAAAAAAGTGACACCAAATGCTCAAGTATGATAGAGATGATGAAGGATTTTTATCTATGATTTGGATTTGGATGGGGATGGATATCTTAAGCATGATCTAAGGATAATGAATCTATAAAATTCCTAAGGAGGACAAGAACCTATATGATAACCCTAAAGGACAAATCTATGATGTGATAAGTGCAATGTGTGTGTGGAAGAAAAGGAACCTAATCAAAGTGGGTATAGCTAGTGTAGTTGATGAATCCTTGATTGACTCCATGTCTTAAGGTTAAGTTTTGAATCTTTTGGTCCCATTTGATTTATAGGGAAACCGCATACGGTCTTTCTCAATTTGATCTAGGTTATCAAGTCTTGGATTGGGTGTGTTTTTCTTGTGTTCTCCTTCTATCTCTCTATAGACTGCTAGCTATTAAATTTTGACCTTTTTAAACTTGGATTTTAGTTGGTCTGACATAAGGTTTCTAATAGGTTTATCTCAATTGTGGGTTAAGGTAGTGACTACGCTAAGTATACCTTTCACGTAGCTTGAACAACATGAATTTTTTTTGGATGGTAAATGGATTTAAGTAGATAAGAAATAGGTTTTCATCAAAGAATGATATGATGGTTTTAGTAAGAGATGAAGTAAAACAAGCTAAAATTAGGGTTATTGCAAATAGACTTGCTAACAACCATTTTGAAACAACAAGGATAAGACTATTTTGACAAATGGATATGGTGTATTATGAGAAAAAAATCTCTCAAAGGACAAAACAACTTTGAAAGAGACAAACAAGCGATCTCTTTAGCAAAAGGATTTGATAGTAACCAATGTGTATGTTTTACAAATGTTTTTCATGAGGTCTTTTTCACAAATAAGAAAATTCAAGCACACTTTTATACCTAAGGTCAATTTGGCTTCAATATGTTATTCCATGGTCCAAAACTTGATGTCTCTTGATTGTAGTGTAATATGTCCCTCTAATCAAAGAGGTGAGTCAATACAAGAGTCAATCGACAAATGATACACATCAAAGAATCTTCAAGCGCTAGAAAATAGAAGTCCCCCTTCTACAAGGACAAGGACTCTTGGAGATGAAACCCAAGTAGCCTTATGCCTCTACCACGGGAGCACAATGGTGAGTAATCTTGAGGGATGTTATTTCCCTTGCATCGCAAATGACATACCTATTAGAAATAGGGATTACTAAGATTTAAACTATGCATAACAAAGTAATAAAGTAATGTTGAATAGTAACAATAACAATGCACAAAGATAACTCATAACACCATATTTTGTTAACTAGGGAAACCCTAGCCAATTGAAAACCCTGGTGGGGATGATACCCACTAGATAATATATTGAGATATATGTTCCTTTTTAGAGGATGGGCCCTATTAGGAGTAAATGAGAAAATTTGGTATAAGGAGTCTCTGTTAGGAGACTTTGAATCCCTATTAGGATATTCTAACCCTATTAGGAGTTGTAGTATAATGTATGCAAGAAGAACCCACTGCTCAAACATCTAGTTTCAACTACAAGAAGAACTCACTTTTCAACTAAGTAATTTACTATTATTTTCCTTCCTTGCTTGATCTCTAATCTTTAACTTGATCTTGGATCATTAGATAGCTCATATAAAACTTGTTGGTCTTAGATTGGTTTTGACAATTAAGTGTCAACACACTTAAGAAATTTTCTTAGATAATGTCGAGTATAATATAGATGCCAAGTTACAATATGTACCGAGCCAAAAATTCAATAGGTGTTAAGTCATTTAGATGTTGAGCAAATAGACAATGTTGAGCAAGTTTCAGATGTTGAGAGACTAATAGATGTCAAGCTAGTATAGGAGAGGAGTAAACTATAGGTGCCAAGCAAGACATAATTTCTAGAGATGCTGAGAAAGATAGAATTCCTATATGTGCCAAGCATTAGTAATCAGTAAGTACCATGTAACATAGAATTAGCATAAGAGTTTTGCCCTCACAAACTAAGATGTAATCCATTTTTGAGATGACATATGATGAATCTCAAAGGATTAAAAGATAAGATTGAATCTTTTTTAATTCCCTAGAAAATCAACATGCAACCAATCAAAAAAATGGAAATATTTGAGTAGGAAAGATGGATGAATCTCATTCATAGATTCATACCTAACCATAAGTCATGAAACCTTTTTAAGAAGGTCAAAAACCCATAATTGAGCAATATAGTGTATGGGAATGCATGGTAGAATACTAGAAAAGTTTGAAGGAAGAGAAAGGGGTGTAAAGACTTAGAAGAAGAATAGCATTGCCATATCAGTTAACAGAACAAAGTATCAGTACTTTGAATAGAATCATATTAGATTAAAGAGGATCAGATCAAAATGGACTGAACATCAATCTGAAATCAATAATTAAGGATTGTAAGTTATCAGGTCAATACATTCTGCTATACTTTCTAGCCATTATATTAGGAGAATGAAAATCCTATGAAGATAGGTTGGTTTAACAACCATTTTTTAAATCCTTTAACAAGGTGACATTCCAAGTGAATGATTGTAAATCCTCTAGATAGGTGACTTTTAACAGAGTGTTGCAGCCTTTAATAGGGCAGGCCTCTCACAAGTAGACCATTGATGATGGTCAAACTTTGTAACCTTAACAAGTGTATATTGCTGCAGTGATAAGTTGTGGGTGTTATCCCCACCCCAATTTTACCTTCTCATTTTGGAGGGTTTCTAGGTGATCAAATATTGTGTTATCTATTTTCATGCATGCCTTCACTTTCATGCATGTATTGATTTCACTTAAAATTTGTATAGTTTAAAGTTTGGTACTTTTGATTCACCCCTCCCCTCAAAAGTATTCTTCCCACTTGTAAATTCTAACAATCAGTATCAGAGCCTAGTTCTAATAAGGAGAAGCTTTACAACTTGAAGAAAAGATCTAGAAATGGAGGTCTACAAGCTTGAGAAGATTATAGAGAATCAGGAGATTGAGATACATCTCATTCTACATTCTCTGGAAGAAGCTAGGGAAGAATTGAGGAAATCCCTAAAGAGAAGAAAAGAAATTGCCACAGTAGAGAATGATATATAGTATGAGGAGATTGACACCTCAAAAGTGTTTGCCAATGGATATTCTAAGGAGTTTGATGCAAAAATTGTAGACCAAATGGAGAAGAATAGAGCTCAAGTAGAAGATATCAGAACCCTCAAGATTGAACAAGAGTCACAAGCCATGATGCTTTTTGAAGTGACTGAATAGAAGAAGAGGGCTATTAAAGATAAAGATATGATAGAAGATGACAAGAGAAACCTTTCCAAAATACTAGAGGAAAATTCAATTGAGCTTGCAAGAATTTCCAACATGCAGCTAGACACCCTAAGCCAAATTATGAATGCCCATCATGAGCTAAACTTCAGTGACATTGAGATCTCCACACTGAAGATGCAAAATGAACAACTGCAAAATGACTTGAGAAGAGAGAAGGAAATTTCAAAAATCTTCAACAAACCTAATGAATCCATCAAGTACTTTGAACAACTACTGAAATCATCAAGATCCAACAATGACACTTCAGGACTAGGATACACCAGCACTGAAAAAGGAGAGTCATCAAAGACTATAGAAGAAAGAAGTGACAAAGGTAAGAACACAAACTCTACTTGTCATTTTTTTGGTTAAAAAGGGACATACCTCTAATGTGTGTAGGAGTAAGAATGCCAATCAACATGACAAACCTAAAAACACAGGTCATTGTCACAAGTGTAATAAGCAAGGTCATCAGGCACATGACTACATGACTAGAACCATTAGGAAACCAAGATTTGAAGGTCACTAATACAATTGCAAGAAGAATGGACATAGAGCCTTTGAATGTAGATCAAAGCCTATGTGGACACCAAACCAACCAGAAAAGTCAAATAGTCATGGACATCACTACAATTGGGACTACAACACTAGGCAGAGCTATCACTACTATCAAGAGTATGGAAACATCCCTGAGAATTGCATAAGAACACATTTTAGTGGGAGTTATAGTAGATGGTTGATCCAAACTACATGTTTTAATTTTTTGAAGACTAGTCACATCAGCAAGCACTACCCAACTAGGTCAAAGGCACCCAACTCAAAGTTCAACAAAGGAAAAGGCAAGGTTGATTTTGAACACATCAGAGGAGAGATGAATAGGACATGGAAAAGAAAAGATGAAAGCAACACATCCAATGGAGGGATCACTTCACCTAAAAGGTCAAGTGGTCACACTTCATTCAACTAAGCAAAAAAATGTATGTGGGACTGATATTTTAATGTTTTATCATACATTAGTTCCAAGATTAAATCAGTACTAAAAAGGATAATATCAACATGAATAAAGATGCAAGTCTACCCTTAAAAAAGTTATTTTTAGTTGCCAAGTGAAATCATAGTATATGTTGAGTTGTTGACAGAATTAGTGGAAGCCGAGTGATTAGTTGTTGCTGAGTGAAGGGAAATTCCTATTGAATATGAGTAAGGGAAACTCTAGTGTATGATGAGTGTTGGAAAATCAATGAAAGTTGAATGAAACAGAATTTCATAAGGAGCCGAGTGGACAGTTGTATATGCACTAAGCATTAAATGCTATGAAATGAAGGATATAAGGGTCAATTTTTCAGTCATTTTTCATCATCATGAACACAGAGCAAGAGTAAGAAGAGTGCATAAATAGTTTCCAAGTAGAGATTGAAGATTTTGCACAGATTTAGGCCAAGATTCAACATTGTTTCATTGATTGAAGGTATTTACACTAGTTCCAAGCTACATAGTTAAGCCATTTTTACATCTTGAAACCCTAGTTTGAAGAAATAGCATCTAGCTCTATAAAACCCTAGGTAAGGAACTATTTGAAGTTCAATTGGTTAGTAATGAAGTGAAATGACCCAATTTTAGACCAATTCCCAAAGTTGCATACAAAAAAAATCCTTCCGGAGCTTTATCTATAATCCCACCTAAAGTTGTGATGTTGCAAGATGTTTGGAGATGTTATAACTTAAAAAATTAGAGCTATTGGTGATATGGAGATTAGGGAAGCATACAATAAAATGTGTGAGAACGAGGTATTGAAAGAAGAGTTTCAAATTGTTGAAAGGAAGGGCTTAACCTATGCTCTAGATTTCCCTACTATATTCAAGACTGAATGGATTAGAATTGTGTTAAGTAGAATCCATGATGGACACCTATGGTTGGAAGATGAACCCATTAAATTGGATAAAAGAATTATACATAGAGTAACCAGGTACCCAAACCTAGAATGGCCAAAACCGTAAGGGGTGATTCTAAAGAAGCCATGGAGAAGAACATTGGGGAAAAGAGGAACAAGAGAGGGATGACCTTTGACACCATCAAAGATCCTCTTGTATCATTTTTTGTTAGGTTCATATCCCATATATTCTATTAGTCAAGCCAACTCAACAGTGTACCTTGTATTACAATAGATGTGGGATACATAATTGTTAAGAAGGATCATACTTATGATCTAGCTAAACTACAATTACAACAGATTATGGAGAATTTGGGAGCCATAAGAAGATCCAAGGGAGCCCAATGTAAATTTAGAGAAATTTTGATATGTTTAAATTTCTATGTACAAAATGAATTCCCTTTCTTTGGAAAGGTAAGTTGGAAAACAAACAGGTCAATAATGGTGCAGGTGAATGAATACATAGAATAGATGGGGGCAAATTTTGAAACCATAATGACCAGTTACTTTGAAGACTTTAAGAAGTGAATGAAATAGAGACTCGGGATACTTGTCTCTCTTGTTGAACAACATATTAATGATATTTTTTTCTTAGTTGACATTGATTTCACATACATCCAAGCAATAGTACCAAGGGTGAGATGGCTAAGGCCACTTAATTATGAAATCAATATTGATGAGGCATCAATAACAAACAAAACATTGCTAGTAGAAGATATTGATAAAAGTTCTCAACCCTTTGGCACTTATGATGTTGTTAGATCAAAGGTGGACATGGAACTGAAAACAACTTCAGTTTTGAAAAAGAAAGATAGACTAGTGAAGAAGCTTAAGGCTAGATTTGGTGAAGGCACTACAGAAGGTGAGGAGGAGGATGAAGAGGAAGATGAGGATGAAGAAGAGCAGAATAAAGGGCCACTTGCATTGACCCAAGGCATGGGATAAGATGTAGAAGAGGTAGAAGGTGCTAAGGGAGAAGAGGAAACCAAGGAAGCACATACCAAGCTAGAGGAAAAGAAAAGAAAAGCCTCCAGCAAACTAGCTTCCAAGCCCAAGAAAGTTGCTAAGCCTAGCCTAGCAAAGCCTCCCACAAGGGCCAGTACAAGAGCCACATCAAAGAAGGTTAAGGAGCAAGAGAAGAAGAAGGCCACTGAATAGAAAGGGCCAGCATGGAAGAAGATGAGAAGAAAATATGTTGCACCCCCTGAATCAGATGAAGGATGAACATAATCTGATGACAACAACCAATTCAGAGTTAATTAGAAATGTTTCATGCATGTATTGATTTCAGTTAAAAAATTTATAGTTTAAATTTTGGTACTTCTGATTCACCCCCACCCCCCCTTAGAAGTATTCTTCCCACTTGTAAATTCCAACAAAGCTTGACATATATCACTTTCACAAAAGTTTGCTCACTTTGCAATCTTACAAGATAACAATTCACAACTTCACAATCACACTTCTTATTGCATGAAGTCCTTAGCATAAATACCATGTCTTTACATAAATTGCTACTGGGTCATCTAAGACCACAATTCACTTTTCCAAGTTAAAGTAAACATCTAGGATGTCAGCCCTAATTGGACAAGTAACTGTTTTGTAAACAAAACAATTCTTTCCTTCAATTTTGTTGTCCTACTTCATCAAAACATGAGTATCTCTATTTTGTATAGTCCGTACAAACTTTTGAGGTTATACACATCATCATCAACATGTTTACTATCTCCATGTAACTTTGCATGTCATAATATGATGTCTGCAACATGTTATAAACAAAACGATACACTATTGTAAACCAAGTTCTATACTTAGACAATTTTTTGATTACTAAACAATAGGTATCTTTATTTTCGAGGTTTCCTATTAATAAGTGCATCATGTGTTGCCATAAATGACAAAAATTACATATCACTATTAGCAAATTGTCAACAATACTAAGGAGAAAATGGTAGCTGCTAAGTTGGTTTGTAATTAGATCTATGGAGTTAGCCAAATGATTATTACGTATGTGATTCATTTAAGAATCTATTTTGACCATGCTGAAATCCTGGGAAAGTTTTTCCAGCTCATGGTACCTTCAAAAATACACTACCCAAAATTTCCTGATGGAGGAAGAAGTTTACATTTCTTCTTATTTATATACCAGCCATAGGATTTTATTGGTTTGAGCTTCTATCCAAAGGGGACACACTTCCTAGAGGATGATGAACTCACTAGAAGCACTCCTAGGTTGTTGTGGATGATCTTGCTAAAAAAATTTGATACATGTGTCATGTAATTAAATGGTTCTATTTTGTAAGAAATAAAAGATAACTCAAAGATGTGCTAAAATGCACAATCTTAAGACACACAAGACACTTTGTTCATTCTAATTTTGAAGCTTTTAGTTGTCTTTCCTATCTATGACTTGAAAACACTTGTGATTAGCATGAAAGGTTTATTCCAACTTGACAACAATGGTCAACATAAGAAATCAAGTCAATATAAGAAATTGTGCTTGTGAAAACTTTGAAAAGGATGGGAATAAGAGCTATTTTCTTTAAGTCATTCAAGATTGTGTGAATTCTTTTTAAGCACTAATTTGAAGCATTTGATTTGAAATGTTCTTTGATACCCAAAACCAAATGTTTATTGCATTTGTTCTTTTTAACTTTAGCATTCAAGATGGAGTTTTCTAATTCTAGTGTCCAAGACGAAGTCTGATTTATAGGATGGATTCTTTGATCTTTAGCATTCAAGATTGTGTTTGCTACCTAACCAATCATTTCATCGAAAGTATTGTCAGTTTCCTTAGGGAAATCAAGATTGATTTTGAGTTGTTCATTTAAAACCCTAAATAGAAAAAATTATATTAGATTTTGCATGTTGTTCCATCTACAGGGATTCAAAATAAACAATTAAAAATAATAGCAAACCCATAGGAGCCAACTGGCGATCCTACAAGGTGAGAACACAGTCAAATTGGCAAGATTATTGCCAAAAACTAGTGAAGAAAAAGAAAAAATGCAAGTTGAAGAAGAGATACTTACAAAGTGAACTCACTAGGAAGAAAGCCCATAGATATTGTATATGTTCCTATCAATTGGTTTAACTATGGGTTTGAGGATAGAAGTCAAACTAGGTTTCAACGACTAGGTTTTTTAGTAGAGTGATCTTGCATGCATTGCAAGCAAACCTATGAGCATGTACAAGTTATCCCATTGAGAGAAGGAAAGAAAGAATAAAAAATGGGAATCAAATGACCATATGGTAGATAAGGTATGTTATGAAATTGATCCCACCTATGTGAGTTTGCATTCATGCTAACGGTTTCCTTCAAACTTGAGATTGTGGGTTCATGAAAAAAGAATTTTTGAGGTTTAGCTATGTGAAAATGGATGAGGTGGTTGGGAACACATTGTTTGAATTAGTGTTGGTAAACCTACAAACAAGACTAGAAACCTAATATGCAAAGCAATAAGCACAATACGTTAGTTTTTGGATTAGCGAACATAAGTGTAAATGATTGAGAATAACCCAAATGTGGGGTTCCACTGGGCATGCCAAAATGTATGCTATAATATCTTAGTGTGCAAAGAACATTAAAATGAATCTAACATTCACAAACTAAAAAGAATAACAAACTTATGAAAGGATGAAGGAGACAAAGAAGGAGAAGGCAAATTAAGTATGGTGAGCTCCCCAAGTGCGACCTTGATGATTAAATGTGTCCAAATAATGCTAGATGTATGATAAAATATGCTCAAGCTTGAAATGATGGATTATGGTTGAGTATGGTGGTGAGTGAAGGATTTAACAATGGGAGCATGGATGGATTTTCTCATTATAGATGGTAATTTGATAGTTTATGAGCTCTCAAAATAGTATTATAAGTCTACATAGTAAGTGTATATGAATTGTGAGAGGGGAAGGGTCCAATTTATATGCTAAGGGGTAGTGAGATGGATGGACAAGATGAAAGGCTGGAGGAAGGATGAGGGAAGGCAAGGATTGAAGGAAAAGGGAGCACATGGATTGTGTTGGGATTGAATGAGAGAAGAGGGTCAAAAAGGGTGTTCAAAGGGAGTTATGAGGGAGGAGTGTGGAAGAGAGATGTTAGAGTCTCTTGGGTAGGAATCTAAGAGGGATGGGATGAGATTTTGACTTTGGTTTGGGTTAGGAAGTCTTAACCCTTAGTTAAAGTTGCACACATGTTTAGGAAGGGGATTAGCCTTAGCTTAGGAGGGCATAAGGATGTGATTGGCATGTTAGAGGGATACAAGTGGGTTAGTATTAATGAGGTAGGTAATTAGTTGGCTAAGTGAGGTTAGCATAGGTGAATGGGTTAGATTTAGCTAATGATAGGGTTTATGAATAGTTAGGGGTTGGGAGTTGATTTATTTAATAAAAGGGGATGTGGAATAAAATTAAATAGGAATAGAGCAATTATTTTATTTAATAGGAGAATAAGGATTTAATTAATAATTAGACTTTGGTTTGTTATTTCATTTTATCAATTGGACTACAGTTAATCAAATAAAATAATTAACTAGGGGATGACGATCAATTAATTAAATATTAAATACTTAATCAATAATGTCCTAGAAGATGACTAAATAAAATTACTTAATGATGTACTCAGATTTAGGTGTCTACAATTTATAATGCTAAACATAAATGGTATCCACCACATAACAATTTGACATGCTTCTAGTGTCTTAAATAACAATTGAGAGCATGAAAACCCAAGTAAGAGGTTAAACTAGTTAAAAAGCCCCAAATCAAGCATATACAATTCCAAAACATATAATAGAAACATGTAGCATGCACTAGAAACCTTGGATAATATTACATGAAAAATATCACAATAAATCATTCCATGACTCGAGTTACCAACAACCCTCTAATAGAAAATAATACATCTCCAAAAACTAGTGGCTAAACAACATAGGAAAATAAATAGCAATTTCCACAAATAGGAACTCAAAAAAATCTAAATAACTCTAGGAATTAAATATACAATTATATTAGATCAAGAGAACATATAAATAGATCAATATTTAGTCAAATAAATAATGCAATTATTAATTGCAATCTGTACCTCAAGTCCTACGAATATTCAACGGAAGCAAGAGCAAGGAGACAATAAAGTAAAAATAAATCCACTTGAGATGAATCATTCAAACCCTCTCCACTTTCACTAATATCCATGGAAGAAAGATAAATCCAATGGTAATAAATCTCTCTCAACCCTTTAAATTCTCATATATAAATCTCTCTTCCAAATACGAAAAAACTTATAAATCTTTAAAGAATTATACTCGCAACCTCTTCCTCACATACGATTAGTTTTTCTCCATAAAAATAATCATAAAAGTACAACCAAGATCTCTTTTACCTTTCAACCATCCCCCCCCCCCCCCCCCTTTTATATTTTCATTTTACACCACCTATATGTGTTCCTGAATAGCTTTCATATCCCTTTAGGTGAAAAGGCACCACCCTTTCAAATAAAAGCAACTCCAATATCTAAAATTGTCTTTGTTTATGTAATTAACTACCATTTTACAAGTTGGTTAGGCATATTAAGAGTAAATTAAGGCTATTATAGGCGTATATAATGAATAAATGGTTAAAAAATGATGCAAATACCCTCTCTAGTGCTTTATAACCCATTTTTTGTGTGTCAGCCATTGATTTTATGCTCTGGTCTCATATTCTTCCACATGGGTAACACATATTACCTTTATCTCTTGAATTGATGAAGGGGGGATGAAGAACTAGGGCCAACATAACACCTAGCTATCCAAACCACCTTGCAAGAGTTAAAACAGTAGGAACACAACACAAAGAACAACAATGAAAGGAGGAAGAAGAGAAATCAATTTTATTGATTCATCAAATAATTAATATGCATGCCCAGCTATAGACCTACTAGATTACGACCAGATACAAAATACATTCAAATCCATGATCAATCTTCAAATTTAGATTTCCAGACACATATGGTTTCAAATTTCAAAAATCATCTATGTTATCTCTAAAACTCAATCCTAGAACTCCTTAAATACTTGTTTGGCCATGGGTCAGCCTATCACAAAATTAAACCTTACATTAAATTCATGCACAGTCAGAAGTCAGCTCACATAAAATATTAACTACCGATACTAAAATTAAATACACACAAGGTTGGCTCAAACTGGAACTAGACACATACAACTTGGTCATAGAAGGACCAAGAAAATGCTGACACTCAACATGTCTTGGGAAATTCATGAACAATCAAAATCAATAGGAACAATAGGCACCAACAAATTCACTCAGAATATGAAGGAGCACTCGGTCAACACTAGATTGCTACAATAACTTGACATCCACTAGAGCTACAATAACTCAACATCTAATAAACAACTCAAAAACAACAACAAAATTGGAAACTACTGAATTGGGATCCAACATGCAGAATGATCAAAGATGAGCTAGATAACAAAGCAACCTAGGATGCTCCCGCATCAAACAACTGGGATTGAAAGAAATGATTCTCTTGAATCACTGAGATGTCACAACCTGAGCTGAATCCAACTAAGATTAAGAAATTCATGAAATGTCCTCAATAGATATTTTCTTCTACTTCACCAAATATTCATAGTAATATTTTTCTCTTGTGCTCTTGCCAACTATCTAATCCAATATTTATTTAACTTCTTCCATCTGCTTCTTAGCATAATCTTTTGATACAACAACTTCATCATCTGACTCATGATACATATATAAATAATCAATATTGAATATATGATATATATCCATGTCATCAGGTAACTCAACTTCATAAGCATTACCACTTTTAAACTTCTTCAAGATCTTACAAGGTTCAAACTTCTCCATCTTCAACTTACTGTATGTTCCAATAGGAAATCATCCTTTCTTCAAATGAACCATCACCTCGTCACCAACTTCAAAATCATGATGTCTTCTAGACTTATGAACATTCTCCTTATACTTCTAATTAATTTGTTCCAACCTCAACTTCACGTACTTATGCAAAGACTCCATAAAATCAGCAAATGTTTCCCCTATAGAACTTCTCTTTTCTTCACCAGCAACATCTCTCAAATCTAATATACCTCTAGGCTACATTCCAATAACAATCTCAAAAGGTGTTTTCCCTATACTCCTATTCACAAAATTATTATATGCAAACTCATCTTGTGCCAACACTACTTCCCAACTACTTGGCTTATCTCTAATTAAACATCTCGACAAATTACCTAAGCTTGTATTCACAACCTCTATCTGTCCATCTATCTATAGATGGAATATAGAACTAAACTTCAACTCATTACCCATCTTCTTCCACAAAGTTTTCCAAAAATATCTTACAAATTTATTGTCTCTATCAGAAATAACACTTCTTGGTAATCCATGCAATCTCACAATCTTTTTAAAGAAAATTTCAACAATGTCCTCTTACATGGTATGAAATGAGCCATCTTGGAAAATCTGTCCACCACAACAAATATAGAATCATACCCATTCACTATCTTAAGTAATCCAAGAACAAAATCCATACTAATGTCACTCCAAGGTTTCTCAAGAATAGTAATAGGTGTATATAAAACAATATTATGACTTACTCCTTTTGTAACTTGAAAAAATCCACAACTCCTTATGAATTCCTGAACATCCTTATACATTTGTAGCTAGTAATACTTCTCCTTCAGCAAACTCAATGTTTTATCAATTCCAAAATGTCTAGCCAATCTACCATTATGATTTTCCTTAATCAAATTAACTCTCATGGAACCTCTAAGGATGCACAACTAAATTTATTTGAATAACATACCTTCTTGAATACAATACTCATCATACTTACTCAAGTGATTTGTTATATTTGGTTCTCTGCACTCTCTCCACGCCTCATAAAAATTAGGGCCTGTATCATACAACTCTTTAATGTCATCAAAACGAGGAATGTCAACCTTCATCTTAGTCAATAAAAAAAATCTTCTACTTAATGCATCAACAACTCTATTAGTAACTCCACTCTTATGCTTAATGACAAATGTGAAAACTCTGCAAGTACTCAACCCACTTCATATTTCTCTAATTCAATTTATGTTGACTTCCCAAGTACTGTAAGGCTTTATGATCAGTATATAACACAAACTCCTTAGGAATCAAATAATGTCTCCACTTTTTCAAGTCTTGAACAATAGCATAAAACTCTTGATCATACATAGAATACTTCCTTTTAGCATCATTCAACTTTTCACTAAAGAAAGCAACAGGTTTACCTTCTTGAATTAATACAACTCCTATTGCACTACTACTTGCATCACATTTTAGTTAAAATACCTTATTAAAATCAAGCAAATCCAATATAGGTAACTCAACAACCTTTTGTTTCAAAGTCTCAAAACTCATATCAGCTCAATGTGTCCACATAAATTTATTTTTATCTCCTCCCATTGTCTTAGTCATAGCATTACAAATATAATAAAAGTCCTTATAATTTTTTTGTAAAAATAAGCCAAACCATGAAATTATCTTAGCTCACCCACATTCTCAAGTGTAGGCCATTCCAAAATTTCTTTAACCTTCTTAGGATCCATTCGAAAACCTTTAGCTAAAATCACAAATCCTAAATAAACAATCTCCTCTTGCATAAAAGAACACTTCTTCAAGTTAATCACCAACTTCTCCTCCTTCAATCTTTTCAATATTTGTCTAACATGCTCAAGATGTTCTTCCTTAGTCTTACTGAATATCAGAATGTCATCCAAATAAAAAATCACAAACTTACCCAAAAATCTTTTCAGAACTTCATTCATGAACCTCATAAAAGTACTAGGTGCATTAGTCAAACCAAAAGGCATAACCAACCATTCATACGAATCATCTTTTGTCTTGAAAGAATTCTTTCATTCATCACCTTCTATGATTGTGATCTGATGATAACCACTCTTCAAATCAATCTTGGTAAAATAATTTACCCTACTTAAACATGTTGTGATGTGGAGCCTAATTAGACTCAGAGGTTTATTCAGCACAATTTCCCTCCAAATTATTTCTATGGGGGTTTGGGGGAAGCACCCCCAAGATGGGATCAAGGGGTAGCACCCCTGGTGCTTGAGCATTGGAATGTAGTTAAATAGATTCTCAGATATTTGAGAGGAACATCTAGTAAGTGTTTACACTTTGGGGGCTCTATTATAGATTTATAGGCTATGTTGACTCAAATTCGGCAAAGAATTCAGCTCTGCATTCAAAGACAAAACACATACAGTTACGGTACCATTTCATTTTGTCAGTTTTGGATGATGGATAGTTAAAGTTGGAGAAGATATATACAAATGAAAATCCAACAGATATGTTCATAAAGGTTGTGACAAGGGAGAAGCTAAATTCCTCTTCGGCTTTGGTTGGTCTTCTAGATCGAATAAAATAAAAGAACTAAAAAGTCCAAGGTGGTTTGATATTCTAGTGGAGCTACAGGTTTAGTAGTGCTATGATTAGTCTCCAAGTGGGAGGTTATTATTGTGGAGTTTGATTAGTCTCCAAGTGGGAGATTGTTTTGATGTAGAACCTAATTAGACTCAAAGGTTTATTTGGCATAGTTTGGGAGCAGCGCCCCCAAGATGGGGTCATAGGGCAGCACCCCTATGAGGGCTCCCTGTCACAGTACAGGGTGGGGTCGGGGAGCAACACCCCCACAAGGGTTTTTGGGGGCAATGCCCCCGAATCCAAAAATGCCCTTATATTGTAAAAGGTGTTAGCTACTATTTTTCTATTATTCTAGCCCTAATTTTATAAGCAACAAAAACTTGTATAAAAAGGCTTAGGGTTAGGGATTTTATTATGAATGGTGATATTGTAGCTTCTTGTGGTGGTATTGAGCTATAAAATATTATGGATTGTAATTAGGTTGTAATCACTGGATAATAATAATATTGGACTTGTTGTTGGTGGACGTAGCCCAGGGATTGGGTGAACCACGTTAAATCTTGGTGTCTTGTGTTCTCTTTTATGCAATCTACTATTTTATGGTATTGGTTATATTTGCATATAACTGTTATTTCTGTCTGAGGTTAATCCTAAAAAAAAATCTATTATGTCATCCATCCTTGGCATAGGAAACCTATATTTCACGATGTTCTTGTTAATAGTTTTGGAATCAGTACACATTCTCCATTCTCCATTCTTTTTACGTGCTAATACAATAGGTACAACACATGGACTCAAACTTTCTTTGATCAAACCTTTCTGCAACAATTCATGCACTTTTCTGTTAAGTTCTTCATTCTCTGTAGGTGTCAATCTATATGGTGCTTTGTTTGACAAACTAGCTCTAGGAATTAGATCCATACAATGACTTATACTTCTCATTGGAGGAAAACCATTAGGTATATCTTCTGCAACAATATGCTTGTATTCATTTAGCAAATTTTCAATTTTAGCTGGTACTTGGCTTGCATCAGTTTCAGTTGCTCAGTCACCACTATTTTTTGTCACTTGATTGCTACTAGCACAACTCAGCCTCATAGGAATTATAGAAAAATATACTTGATTCTTCTTCATCTCCTTTTCAAATATATTTCCATTAACCATGCATATTCTTATGGTAGTACAATTAACCTCATCTAGACTTTCAACCAAAGGAAACAATTTGCTTTCTTCCATTTACCCAAAGAGTATATTGATTCAATCTTCCATCATGTACACTATATCTATCATATTGCCAAGGTCTACCCAACAAAATATGAAAACAATCCATAGGCATAATATTACACAAAACTTCATCAAAGTAATGTCCAATCTTGAACTTCACAAGGCATTTCTCACTTACCAATATCTTATGCTCATCTTTGATCCATGAAAAATGATAGGGTTTAGGATGCTTTAGCCTCTTCAAATACAAGTTTGTAACCAACTCTTTTGATGCCAAATTGTTGAACTTCCACTATCAATGATCATCTTGCAACATTTTCCATCCATCTTACGTCTGGTCTTCAAAAGAGTTCTCCTTAAAATAGATCCCTCATCACTTACCTAATTACATAAGGTTCTTCTTGTAGACACCGAAATTTGATTACACTGCTTTGGTAATCTAATTTAGCCATCTCTAAAGGCATCATTAATTAAATTCTTATTTAATTAATCCTTTGCCATCCCTAGTTGATTAATTTAATTAATCATCTATAGTCCTAATTGATAAATCAAATAATCTATTATTTATCAATTAAATCCTATTCTTCTATCTAATTCCAAAAATCCCCATTTATTAAATAAATCTATTTGATATATGAAATCCTCAAATTCAAAAACCCCTAACCTATCTCTAATCCTCCATTTAGCCTAATCCACCCCATCCACCCATACTAACCAAGCTTAGCCACTAACTCACCCACCCTCATTAATGCCATCCACTTGCACATCTCTAACATCCCTAATCTAATCTTAAACCCAAGCCTAATCCAGGCCCTAATGTTGTCACATTCCTTAAACAAGTTTAAGACTTTCCTTATCCAAACCAAAGTCTCCCCTCAAAAAAACCCAACCACTAAGTCATGAGTGCTCTTACAAAACATAAAGACTCTTACAAGCCCACTCATGACTCTTACACCCATCTTCCACACTCTTCCCTCTTCCACACTCATTCCTCTTACATCCCTCTTACATACTCAACCCCACTCATCATGCCTTTAACCAACCCTTTACCCTACCCTCTCACACTCATCCTCCTTCCCATTGGTGCTAAACAAGCACAATCCGTGTGCTCCCCTTTGAGTGCATCTTAGCCCTCCTTAAGCCTTCATCCATCCTTGCATCTAAGCCCTCCATCCCTCTACCCTTTAGCCTATAAATTGAATCCCATCCCAAGCCATTTCATCAACAATCTTTGAGTTAAAGTTACCATGCTATTTTGAGAACCAAAGCCATCAATATTACCCTTATAATGCCAAATTGAGAGCTCACAAAGCTACCAATTTGCCATTACCCATCTCCATTGAAGCAACTTTTGAGCATCTTGAGCATACATCCACAGCAAAAGGACACATCTACAGAATCAAGAAAGCATGGAGTGTTTTCTCTTGTGAGGTTTGCACTTCTTGTTTGCTTTCTTTGTCTAAGCATATATGTGAATTTAGTTTTTGGTTTGTGAATGTTTACTTTATTTGTTAATGTTCTTTGCATACTAATTCTTGTTCTACATTTTGGCACGCCCGGTGGGACCCCACTATGGGTCATTTAATCATCTATTTTCATCTATATGTCATTTTTCTAACCATCTAATGTTTGTTGTTGTTTGAGTGTGTTGTGAGGGTGTTTTTCTTGTTTTTGCAAGTTAAAGAACGCACTTAGGAAGAAGAAATACCATCTAAAAAAAAAAAAATTGCATTTTTTAACTTTTTTGGCGCAGTTTTGGCGTTTGCAACCTGTTCTGTCTGCAAAAATCCGCGTCTGCAAAAATCGACATCTGCGCAAATCGACGTCTGCGAAAATCCGCGTCTGTGAAAATTGACATTTGTGAAAATCCGCGTCTGCGAAAATCCGCATCTGCGCAAATCGGCGTCTCTGCTTTTCACCTGTGTTCTATGCTGCAAATTTGTTTTGTCCTCTTCAAATACTAGCGTCTCTGTATTTCAGCGTCTTCGTATTTTGGCATCTCTGTATTTCAGCGTCTTCGTATTTTGACAGACTGTCTTCTCTACTTGCTTCCATAGGATTTAGACCATTTTAAGCATTTTTATGTGTAGAAAAAATAGCAAAAAAAGTTTAAAATTTTTTTCCCATAGTTAAGCTCTCATTTTTTGAAGATTTTGGCTAACTAACTAAATTGCTTTTTTTTGTCTCATTGCAGGTTGGAGCACATATGGAACCACTAACCATGTTTCTTGCAAGTTTTCATGTTGCTAAAAAAATGAACTTGAATGGTTAAACACATTTTCCATTGAATGAATGTTGCTCAAAACACACTCTTGAATGTCATGGATTAAAATCAACTTTCCTTGGAATGCATGCTTAAAACAACAAATCCAATCTTGAATGTCAATGATCAATTAACCATTGCAATATCAAACACTTCATTTGGAGCTTCTAAAATTGAACAAAATAAATCTCTTTTCCACATGCAATCTAGGTAAAGTTTGATTTTTGGACATTTAAGAAACTTTGTTAAGTTAAAATACAAGTTTACAAAAATCAATTTGAGCAGTTCCTTGGACTCACCTCTTTTCTAATCACCCATCAAATATTAACCATTGGTTGCAATCTCGGCGCCATTTATGGGGATGGGTCTACTTGAAAAAGGTGTTAAATGTTCCACAATCTAACTCACTCACTTGGTCTTTGAACGTTTGCTTTAACTTTATCAAAATTCTTAAATGGCCAAAACTCTAGATTAAATCGATCACACTTCAAGTTTGGGCACTAAAATTGAACAACAACTGACATGGAGAGCCTCCGGGCGCGCGCTTCAAATCGAATCTCACACACTTTTGTTTTGGGCTTAAAACAAACTCACACTCAATCTTGAATGCCTTAAAGAAAATTAATCGATACTTGACGTGGAGGGCCTCCGGGCGCACGAGTTTGCTTTTGTTGATCCTAACTCTTCTTATTCTTTGCATTCTTCGATCAATTTACTTTTGTTGGCACTTCAAGTTGGAATTGAACATTGTCTCTTAAACATGAGTGCTTGCAAAGTCTAGATTAGCACACATAAGAGTCAGTTGGTAAAAGAACAAGCATGTTTTTTAGCCCAAGGTCATCCAAGTCTTCTCTCCCCTTGTCGTCTTTTGAGGCCATCTTGGGTGCATAAGATTAGGATCCAAAACCTTATTTCTTTTTAGGAGGCCTTCTTGGGGATTTCATCACCCCTTGGACGACCTCAACTCCAGCGTTTCGGCGGAGTATAAGAATCGGGAGGTGAATTGAAAGACACCTCTCTTGGGATCAAGATTTTGTCATTCGGGCTAAGCCTCAAGGAACTTTATACCTTTGAGAAGTGAAAGAGGAGAAGTGGGTTACCACTCCTCTCGGTTGTGTGACATCCTTTTGGTCTCATCTATGGATTTGGGCCTCATGTACCTTGCGTATATCGAGGACTCCCTAGCAAAACCAATTGTCAGCCTTGCAGAAAACCATCTAGGATGTTAATGTGTTTGGAGTGACTGATCAAAACATTTGTAGAACATACACACTCCTTGGCGCAAGTATCACATTTTGAGAACCACAAACTTCTATCTGGGTGTTCCTATCTATTGCTTGTTTTTATTTATTGAATGAATGTTTTCCAAACTTGGTCAGTCCTAGCTTAGGGCACACTTAGCATAGTCGTTGCCTATTTTAGAAGTTGAACAAGTTGAAGAAAAACAACTGAGATTTTTCCCAAAGCCAAGCAAATTCAAGAATTTATGTCGGAACAACCCAAACCCAAACAGAAGTTTCACAAGGTCAAACTCAAGCCATCTGTAGCATACCAAGAACTTTCATCCAAGAGAAAAGAAATAACACCAAGCCCACGAATTGCCAAACTCCACAAAGCAGAGGATAAAGCTACCGACGAAGCACTTCAAGAGGCCTGGTTAGAGCGCACCATCAAATTTAGCCAACATCCAGGAGTTAATCCTGCTTATGCCTTACCAACTAGGCATGATTTCTATGATTAGACACCCTTGTTTCTCCACATCTTCTTGGATAAGCTTCACTTTAGAGTCATCTTTGTAGAAAAGCCAGCCATCTTAGGTTATCCCCTTAAGGATTATTAGCTCATCCATCTCATTTAGAATCAAACCATCTAGCCAGTAATCCCAAAATCTGCACATCTAAGCTTTCAAAATTGTTGTCACCTTGCTAAAAGTTTGCCATTCCTAAAATCTTCCAAATCCACCAATCTCACCAAGGTTATCCCTTTGACAGAGCTTTGTCTATGGTAATCTAGCTTTGTCACTTGTTATCCCTCATCACCTTGAGCTAAAGGTTGGGATCCACAAGTGGTCAATCTCGTGTTCTTCCTAAAGGATCATCAGTCTATCCTTAAGTTGACACAATCACCACCAAGCTTGCACATAGGAAAGTAGACCTTTTGTGCTTTGACAACATATCTTTGAAGTTAGAATCCCCAACCCAATCCTCCTTAGGTTTTGTCATATAGCTTTGCCTCAACCTAGGAAATCATTTGCATAGAAAAGCCTTCCCCCTTTTGCATCCATCAACATTATTGCATCTCATCCCTAGGAGCATTTTTCATGCCACCCGTCACTCGCTTAGCCAAGAAGAAAGAAACAATGGAGCCCTATCATTTGGATCGAACAACCTCACCCCCCTTGAGCACTCAGCCATCCTTCAGCCCAGAGCAAGCTATGCTGTCACCTACTGACATTGAAGCTTTCATGAACCAACCAGGAAATGCAGTATTGGTAAACGCCATTATAGACAAAAACAAAGAGATAATCATGGCTAATTTTCGAAGGGACAATGTAGGAACCTTTGAATTTGGAAGACCCCCTCCATTATCAGATCCATCTCACCCATTGTTTGGGTAGCTGCCACCACCCATAGGCTCTTATGATCCAAATTATCCTCAATATATTCCAAAAGAAGAGCCTCCAACCAATCCATATGACCCAACAGACCCAAACATACCATCATCCACCCAAGTTGAAATCTCCATGCTGCAAGCCAACCCAGCCACCACCACTCCATCCTTGGTTCATACCTCTCCGCTCCAAACCCCCTTTACTCAAAACACCTCACCGTTCACCCCCTTCACCATTGCTGCTGCTCCCCAACCCAGCCTTCCAAATCCACCCATCTCCCAAATCAGTGCTAGCATCTTTGGCCAACCTCAGCAATATACAATAGGGATGCCACCCATGGGGCCAAGTAATCAACCTTTCATCGCCCCCAGCTTGTTCACCACAGCCCAAAGTAGAATCCCATCATTTCCATTAAGTCTTGGGAGCTCAATACCACCAGCCACAAATCCACAAGCTACTACCTTCACTCCACAAAGCTACCAAAACCCACAAGCTACTGCCAATCTTCTACCAAGCTCCCAAGTGACCCCAGCTCCCACCACCACTCTACCAAGCTTCCAAATCCAGCCACAAAGCTATCAAACCCCATCAGTTCCATTCCCAAGCTTTCAATTCCCACCACCTCCACCACCAACTAATCCATTACCTCCAATTACCAACTACTTTTCAATGCCACTTCTAGGAGGTAATCCACCACCCCAGCCAACCACCAATTATTTGCAGATACCATCCCAAATGGGGGCACAACCCACATATATTGGTCAAACCCCACAATCCCTCTGATCCTTTCCCCAAGCCTCACAACCATCTTATACCTTACCTCCACAAAGCAATCCATTTATCCCACAGCCAGATTATGTTCCTCAATCCCAACCTCAAATCCCATATCAACAACAAGCCTCGTAGCACATGCAGCAATATGCGCCACCTCCCCCTCAATAACCCATCATCCACCATGCAGCTGCCCAAACAATGTACAATCCCTATCAGCAAATCCCTCACAGCCATCCATATTCAGTGGCCCCATCCAGCACATACCTACCTCAAGCACTCCTACATTGGGGGCACCCCAACCATCACCTATCAATTCAGAGTGGGAGCAAATGAAGACAGCTCTAAAAGCCATCCAAGAAGGGAATGATCCAAAGACATTCAAGTTTGAGAATGTGTGTCCTTACCCATTTGACAGAGCCATTACCACGACACCATTTCCCAAACACTTTGAGGTACCTAAATTTGACAAATTCAGAGGAAAAGGAGACCTTGTCACACATATCAAAGAATTTTACATGCATTGCCAGGACGTGGCATACAATGATGTCTTCCTCTTGCACCTTTTTCCCAAAAGCTTGGCTGGCCAGCTCTTGAATGGTTTTATAGAATCCCCTATGGCACAATTAAAAACTTTGCTGAATTATCTGAGGCATTTGTAGCCCAATATGCCCATCTTGTTGAAACAGAGCTATCAATAGTTGATTTTGTCCACACCAAGCAAAAAGGTGGAGAAATCCTTGCCGAATACCTGCAAAGATGGAAAACCCTTACCACACGCATATCCTGCACCTTGCCAAAACGCCATGTGGTGAAAATGTTTATTGATAATGCACATCCTAGCTTGGCCCACCATATGACCATGAACTGTTTGCAGACCTATAAGGATATCAAAGAGAAAGGAATGATCCTTGAGCAAGGACTCATCAAAGATGGTGTGGTAAAGATTTACAAAGAGGCCAACCAAAATCAATCACATTCCAATGACAAGTCTAGGTATTGGAACAAAAACAAGCATGTTGCAACAGATGGGGTTACTGACACCAGACATGTGAATATCGTTGGTCCTTCTCAAAACCAGTCTAACCCACCATATCAAACAAACAACCAACAAGCTATCAATTACCAACAACGAAATAACCAAAGCTATCAAAACCACAATACAAGACCCAACTTTCAAGGGTCTAACAATCAAGCTAATGCCATCAATGTAGCTGTAGGGCAAAAGCCCAGATTCCAACCTGCACCTAGAAACTATACACCCCTTGGTGAGCCATTGGATGTTATTTTTGAGAAATTGGCTAAGGAAAACCTCATCAAATTTCCTCCTACCCAGCAAATTGATCCAAGCCAATCCAAAGCTACATGGTACAAGGACAATGAGTATTGCAAGTTCCGTAGGGTAAACGGTCACACCACCCTCAGATGCATGAAACTGAAAGACTATGTGCAAGACCTCATTGATCGGAAGGAAATCACTATTGGTGCCCAAACCTCTCCCAATGCAGGCTTACAGATTTATCAAAATGCTTTTCCTCCACACAACAACCAAAATCCTGGAAAAGCACCTATCCAAAACAACACCAACAACCGCCAGCCAAACCAATAGCATGGGAAGAACAATGACCACACTTCATCCTATATAGACTATGGTAGCCTTATAGGTTGTATATCTGAGAAAGAGCCTTCTGTCAATGTTATCAATATCCAAGGACCAGACAATGAGTGTGCGGTCACCACTCGAAGAGCGCAATTTAACATCACAGGCCCACCAATTTCATCAACACCATCAGCTCCATCAAAAAGCCGGTACAATATCTTGGAACACCTTGGGAACATGCCAGCCCAAATATCCATTTTAGACCTTCTCTGCACTAGTCCTGTGTACAAAGACATCCTTGACAGTGCTCTCATAGAATCTCGTGTCCCTTCTGATATCAATGCTACTGATTTTCATAATCTTGTTGGACACCTTTCATCCTCATGTGCCCTATCTTTCAAACCCACCGACATACCCGCGGTTGAGCCAGATCACACCCTTCCGCTTCGCATAGCCATCATGGTATCCAATTTTGCCGTGAAAAGAGTAATGATAGATAATGGATCAGCCTTGAACATTTTCACCCTAAAATTCATAAAACAAGCTGGGTATACTGAGGCAGATATGATCAGTGAGGTTATCACCATCAAAGCTTATGACAACTTGGAAAGGACCACAGAAGGGACTATTTTGCTACCAATCAAGGTTGGGCCAGTCATTCAAGAGACAATTTGCCATGTTGTTGATCTAAACCTACCATTTAACATCCTCCTCGGTCGCCCATGGATTCATGCTATGAAGGCCGTTCCATCCACCTACCATTAGTGCATCAAATTTCTGCATCAGGGCACTGAGGTAACCATCCATGCTGATCCAGAACCCTTTGCTTACTGCAATGTGGTTGAAGCTTCATATACAAACCATTGCCCTGGAATAGACATCGGCACAACCATCGCCAGCTCATCCCACACTTGTAATGACGCAGAAACCATCCTTGCCTCCACCCTATCTACTGTAAAGATCAACAACAAAGGTTGTGGAGAATATAGTCTATCAGATGCATTTTCTGTCAGAGCAATCCCACTTGATCCACATACCCATGGATGGCCAACATATCACAAAGCTAAGGAGATTCCACCTCCTCAATACAAACAGTTTGGCCCAACCACCTTTGTGTCCTCAAAAACCCCTCTTCATGAGGAGCTCACTCCAGATATCAACAATTGGCTACATAAGGATGCACCTCCAAGAAATCAAGCACGCCTTGATCACTTCAGCCAGAAGTATCCCCAACAACATAAGCTCATCACTGAAAAATGGAACTATCAAGGAGGTGGACTAGGACCAGAAGAAAGTGGCATGCAATGTCCCATCAAAGCACATAATTGGGAAATAAAGTCAGGTCTTGGCTTTGGCATACCCACAACTGCGGGCACCAACGAGAATGGTCACACTTTTTCGAACATCCACCGCGACCTTGTCGAAATCGAAGACATTCCTAAGGAAGTTGAAAAGAGAGCCTACGATGATATCCCAGACCAAATCTTCCTAGGAGACTCTGTTCTTCGAGAACTATCCATCCATCTCATTGACCTACCACTTGCTCATCCACAACTCATAGATTGGGACCAACCAAGTGTCATACATATTGATGAGTTCACATCAAAGGAAGTGCTTCTAAGATTCATGGGAGCTGAAACTCCTCATAAGAAGACAAAGCCAGATTCTGCCTACATCTACAAGCTAGATCCCAAGGGGTATTTTGGAGAAAATCCCCAATCTAGTTTCGATACACCCAAAACTGGAACTAAGGTAAATCTGGGACTAGCTAAGGCAGTGAAGAGAACCCCTCAGCAAGAAAATCTAGAGCCACAAGAAGAACATGAGGATTTAGTATTGCCTCCTCAAGATAATCGACCAGAGGTGTCTTCTATTCTAATAGAGGATACTAGAGAAGTCAACATTGGTTCTTCAGAGATCCCTAGAATTGTTCACATTGCTGCATCCCTATCACAAGACCAAGCTGACCTCCTCTTTGAGGTTTTACGAGAGAACATTGGCCGATTTGCATGGTCATATCAGGACATGCCAGGACTTGATCCAAAGCTTGTAGTTCATCATCTTGCAGTCGATCCAAAGATCAAGCCCGTCAGACAAAAGCTTAGAAAAATGCACCCCAAGGTGGCATTACTAGTCAAAGCTGAACTAGAAAGAATGTTAGCTGCTAAGGTTATCCAACCTATCGACTACTCAGAATGGATCTCCAACATGGTCCCTGTCAATAAGCCTTCCGGTGACATCAGAATCTGCATTGATTTTAGAGATCTTAACAAAGCTTGTCCAAAGGATGATTTTCCCTTGCCCAACATAGATATGATTGTAGATCTTACAGCTGGACATGAAATTCTGTCCCTTATGGATGGATTTTCTGGGTATAATCAGATCAAGATTGCAGAAGAGGATCAGCATAAGACAAAATTCACTACCCCCTGGGGAACCTTTTGCTACACCATGATGCCTTTTGGCCTAAAGAATGCTGGGGCTACCTATCAAAGAGCTATGACAGCCATTTTCCATGATCTTATCCATAGCATTTTGGAAGATTATGTGGACGATATCCTGGTCAAATCTCACACCTTCATGGATCATCTTGCTGACTTGGAGAAAGTCTTTGATAGGTTGACCCAATATCATCTCATGCTAAATCCCAAGAAGTGTGTCTTTGGGGTCACATCTGGCAAGCTTCTAGGCTTCATAGTTTCTAAACGAGGTATAGAGATCAACCCCAAAAAGGTCAAGGCTATCTTAAACATGCCTCCTCCCCAGACACTGCGACAGCTTCGCTCTCTTCAGGGAAAACTTCAATCTGTCCGGCGCTTCATCTCCCAACTTGCAGATAAGTGTACACCATTTTCACACTTGCTAAAGAAGAATGAGAACTTCAAGTGGGATCTTTTATGTCAGCGCAGCTTCGATCAGCTCAAGCAGTACCTCACCAATCCCCCTATCTTGGTTCCACCAGTTCTTGGTCGTCCCTTAATCTTGTATATATCAGCAACACCTACTACTCTAGGGGCACTTTTGGCCCAACATGATGATTATAGCAGAGAGAGAGCCATCTACTATATCAATAGAACCCTAGTTGGTTATGAAATCAATTACACTCCTATGGAAAAAGCTTGTTTGGCAGTTGTTTTCTCAACTCAAAAGCGTCGGCACTACATGCTAAGTCATACCATCCAACTAGTCTCCAAGATTGACCCTCTCAAGTATATGCTCTCCAGAACAACACTTACAGGCCGTTTGGCCAAATGGGTTATGCTACTAAGTGAGTTTGACATCCAGTATGTGGACAAAAAGGCAATCAAAGGGCAAGCTATAGCAGATCACCTAGCTGATGCACCTCTAGTAGATGCATATCCTTTGCTCACAGAATTTCCAGATGAGCATATCTACCTAATTGAAGAACAGCCCCCATGGAAGCTTTATTTTGATGGCTCATACACCTCTCATGGATCAGGGGTAGGAATATTATTAGTTACACCTCAAGGAGATTACATTCCAAAAGCCTTCAAGCTACAATTCCCTAGCACCAACAATATAGTAGAATTTGAAGCTCTTGTAGCAGGATTAAAAATAGCTGCAGAATGGAATATCACTGAGTTACAAGTCTTTGGTGATTCCCAACTCATCATCAAACAAGTCTTAAATGAATATCAAACCAAAGATGAAAAGCTATTACCCTACAAAGAGCTAGTTGATCAGCTGACCCAACATTTTACAAAGCTTCAGTTTACACAAGTGCCTCGAATGCAGAACAAGGCAGCAGATGCCATGGCCACTATTGGCTCGCTCTTGGAAATTCCCCAAGAAGCTACGCAGTATGAGTTTTTAGTTGAGCAGCTCCTCACACCTGCCTATGCGAATGAGGATTCAAACCGTGTTTGTATCTTGGTTGGTCCCCAATCCCCTTGGTACCATGAAATTCACGCTTACCTTAACGATGGTATCATATCCCCTCACCTCACACGTACCCAACGCCAGAACCTCATCTAAAAATCATCCCGCTATGTTATCATAGCCAATACCCTATATCGTTGGGGTTATCACGATACTCTCTCTCGATGTTTAGATGAAAATGAGGCCGCAATGGCATTAAAAGAAGTACATTTTGGACTTTGCAGTGCCCACATGAGTGGTATTGTCCTAGCACGACAAATCCTTAGAGCAGGCTACTATTGGCCTACCATTGAAGAAGACTCTTGTGACTTTGTTAGAAAGTGTCTCCCATGTCAGCAGCATGCAAATCTTGTGCACGCTCCAACACAGGATCTATAGCCTATTGCACCACCTTGGCCTTTTGCTTGTTGGGGCCTTGATCTAGTTGGAACTATCACACCTCTCTCATCTGATGGACATAAATGGATAATAACAGCTACAGACTATTTCACTAAGTGGGTGGAAGCAGTCCCCCTAGTCTCAGCTACAGGAGTTCAAGTCTCCAAGTTCATCTTGTACCACATTGTTTGCCGCTTCGGCATCCCATCCACCATCTTCACTGACCACAGAGGTAACTTTGAAAATCTCAACATGGAAGAATTATGCACTTCCCTCCGCATCCATCACCGCTTTTCTAGCCCATATTTCCCACAAGGTAACGGCCAGGCAGAGGCGACTAATAAAACCCTCCTCAAAATCCTAAAGAAAGTTGTCAATGATTCTGGCCGTGATTGGCATCTTCAAATCAATCCAGCTCTATGGGCCTATCGAACTTCCTTCCGTACATCCACAGGCACAACTCCATACTCCCTAGTCTATGGTGCCGAAGCGATATAACCTATGGAAGTTGAACTTCCCTCACTACACATATCTTTGCGAGGGAAAATCTCAGATGAAGAATACAGAGTAGCTCGACTCACCCAGCTAGATCTCTTAGACGAGAAGAGACAACAAGCCTATGACCATCTCACAGTCTATCAAACTCATCTCAAAAGGAATTTCAACAAGAAGGTGCTCCCACGACACTTTCAGCCAAGTGATATGGTCCTCAAAGAAAATATGAAAGTCCAAGCAGATCGAGAAAAGAAAGGCAAGTTTGAACCTACATGGCTTGGTCCCTATGTGGTTACTGCCTCCTTTGGCTCCAGAGCCTATCAATTATCTACACCAGAAGGAGAACTCTTGAATGATCCCACTAACATCATTCATCTCAAGAAGTTCTATGCTTGAAGATCTTTGGCATACCCAGCTTTTGAAAAATACAAAAAAAAAATAGTAAAGAGAAATAAGCATCCAATGGTGAAAACTTGGCAATTCAAGCGCCTTGGATAGGTACCTTGGTGAAAACCTGGTAATTCAGGTGCCTTGTGTGCTAAAGACTAATCCATTATCTATCACTATCCTACCCCTCATCCATCCACCCACCATCCCATAAAATACCTGCTTGTTCCCTTGGTGTTCCAATCAAATATCCAAAATCTGATGGAGCTTGTCAATACCTCCTGTATAGCTTGTAAATCTTGTACCAAAGCTTGAATTATACCTTGTAAATCTTGTACCATACCTTGTATATATCTGAATCTTGTCCAAAGCTTGTACCATATTCCAGCTTGTAAATAATCGTGTATCCTAGCCTATATCCTATCACATGCACACACAGAATCCCATTTTCCTTAAGCTTTTCACAAACCATCTACCTATCCACCTATCAACTATTATAGACATCCCATCCTTCACAAACATTTCCATCTCACAAAAAACCAAAACATGAACAAACTTGTACATTTGTAACATATCTTGGTCTGTCAGCTTGTACATCCTCTTTAGCTTAGTATCATTGTATCTATCCGGCTTTCGTGTTAGTTCATCCTTGGTCAACATCTTGCACACATCGCACACTTTGGTTAGATATTCCAATGCATCCTTTAGCTAGATCTCCTATCACCAAAGTGTTATCCTTCTTAGTTCAGCTTGCCAGATGCATCACTCATCCAGATCCATTAGCTTAGGTGCTCTCTGATAGATCCTTGCAGGATATAGCTTTCCTCATGTCTGATCTTGGTCCGTTAGTACCTCGTCCTATCCATCTCGTTGGCAAATAGTTCTCTTTTGGATTTTCGCTTTCTTTTGATTTGGGATCTTCCCTTTTGGGTCTTGAAATATCTTTTCCAAGCAATCTCCTTGTTCCCTCCTCAAGGTTGCCACGATCTTCCATATCATGGTATGCTGCGAATGGGGCAATTAGAGCGTAAGGTCTTGATCAGGTCTTTTGCTTATTTTCTTTTTATGCTTGTGGGTTACCTAGTGTCGTTTCCATGCTGCTTCCTCTGGGATTCATGTGTGATACTGGGGCAATCCTTGTGTGTTTGTTTTGAGTCAGTTCGTTAGTCCTCTAGACGGTTGGTAAAAAGGCCTTGATGTTCTTGGTAACCCTGGCAATTAACCAACAGTCCTATAGCAAATCTAGTGCTCAACTACATGGTGGTACTTCTCTTTGAAGTATCCCCCCGCTCAAAAAGCTTCAATGGATTCCCTTCATCTCCATTATCCCCCATCCATATCCAACACCTATCTCAGCTTATGCATCAGTATCTCTTTGAGTCACTCCTCACGCTTAGCTTTAGGGATCCACAATCCTAGTCTTAGAGATCCACCAATCAAATCAATCCACCAAGCCTTATCTTTCGAGATCCACAATCCTAGTCCTAGGGATCTCTGAAACCCATCTTCCGCCAATCTGACTCTTTGAAATCCTGTTGCATCAGCTTTATCATTCTATCATCCATCTCCCTACCATGGATTCCTTTTATAGCGCTTCGCTCCTCCATCTCCCCCCCGCAATCCTGGAAAGTCTTAAGCTTGCTTTACTATTGTGCCTCTGATTTCCCTTTATCATTCTCCCGTAGTGAGAGTTTGAGCTAATTCAGCCCCTTCTCTTCGCCAACCTGCGTCTCAGCTCGTCTCAATTTCTTGTACTTTTCAAGAAGTCGTCAAGCCTCATTTCTCTCCCCGCCGCCTTCTTGAGGGGGCATCATCTAAGTCTAGTCTCTCCTCTTCTTATCCGAGACTGGGGCAACCTTGTTGCTAAAACATCTTCCGCGTGTCATCTTCATTTGAACTTCTTTGAAATAGTGTTGTCTCAACACTATGTCAAAGAGGGGCAAAATGTAGACACCGAAATTTGATTACACTGCTTTGGTAATCTAATTTAGCCATCTCTAAAGGCATCATTAATTAAATTCTTATTTACTTAATCCTTTGCCATCCCTAGTTGATTAATTTAATTAATCATCTATAGTCCTAATTGATAAATCAAATAATCTATTATTTATCAATTAAATCCTATTCTTCTATCTAATTCCAAAAATCCCCATTTATTAAATAAATCTATTTGATAAATGAAATCCTCAAATTCAAAAACCCCTAACCTATCTCTAATCCTCCATTTAGCCTAATCCACCCCATCCACCCATACTAACCAAGCTTAGCCACTAACTCACCCACCCTCATTAATTCCATCCACTTGCACATCTCTAACATCCCTAATCTAATCCTAAACCCAAGCCTAATCCACCCCCTAATGTTGTCACATTCCTTAAACAAGTTTAAGACTTTCCTAATCCAAACCAAAGTCTCCCCTCAAAAAAACCCAACCACTAAGTCATGAGTGCTCTTACAAAACATAAAGACTCTTACAAGCCCACTCATGACTCTTACACCCATCTTCCACACTCTTCCCTCTTCCACACTCATTCCTCTTACATCCCTCTTACATACTCAACCCCACTCATCATGCCTTTAACCAACCCTTTACCCTACCCTCTCACACTCATCCTCCTTCCCATTGGTGCTAAACAAGCACAATCTATGTGCTCCCCTTTGAGTGCATCTTAGCCCTCCTTAAGCCTTCATCCATCCTTGCATCTAAGCCCTCCATCCCTCTACCCCTTAGCCTATAAATTGAATCCCATCCCAAGCCATTTCATCAACAATCTTTGAGCTAAAGTTACCATGCTATTTTGAGAACCAAAGCCATCAATATTACCCTTATAATGCCAAATTGAGAGCTCACAAAGCTACCAATTTGCCATTACCCATCTCCATTGAAGCAACTTTTGAGCATCTTGAGCATACATCCACAGCAAAAGGACACATCTACAGAATCAAGAAAGCATGGAGTGTTTTCTCTTGTGAGGTTTGCACTTCTTGTTTGCTTTCTTTGTCTAAGCATATATGTGAATTTAGTTTTTGGTTTGTGAATGTTTACTTTATTTGTTAATGTTCTTTGCATACTAATTCTTGTTCTACACTTCTCACCATCAGATTTTCTCTAGCCTCAGGTCCACTTGGTGAACCCTCATCATATCCTTGAATCACAAAATTTTTGTTACCTTGCCCACTTTTAGAGGATCTACACTCAAAAGACCTATGCTCCTCTTTACCACATCTAAAATGATTACCATGAAAACCACCTCTAGAATAAGTATTACCTCTTCCTCAGTAAGAATTAGTACCTCCTCAGTAAGAATTACCACCTTTCCATTTGGTCTTGTATTTATCATCATTCTTCCATTCAAATTTTCCCTTATCTTGTATAGAATTATCAGATCTGCCACCTTCACCATAAGATCTTCCTTTGCCTCTTTGGAATGTACCACCTCTACCTCTTTGTCTTTGTTCATGTTTCTTTCTCAAGATCTCCTTAGCTTTCAAGGCATATTGATATGCTTCCTCCACACTTTCCAACTTCATAAAACTTATCTCATCTTGAATTCTAGATCTTAATCCATTTAGATACCTTGCAATTTTCTTAATATCATCATCCACATGTCCAAATTTGATGTCTAACCTATAGAATTCCTCAATATACTCCTTCACACTCATGTCTCTTTGCCTCAAATTTTGCATCTTTCTCAACAAGTTAACTTGATAATCAGTAGGCTGGAATTTGTTCTTCAATTTTTTTACCATCTTTAGCCAAGTCTTGATCTTCTCCTTTTCTTTCCTTTCATTTATTTATCAGTTTGCAAATGCTTCCGCCATAGTCAGGTATGACCCTTTAACCTAGTAACTACAATTTTCACCATCCTTTTATTAGAAGTTTTTTCATACTCACAGAACTTCTTCATATCAAAGCTCTAGGTTCATACTTGTGGAGATTGGATTGTGTAGAACCCTAAGTGAATTTGGTTATGGGGTAGTAGATCTAAGGATATTGACCTACAACTTGCAACCTGATGCATGGAGGATGAAGAACTAGGGCTAATGGAACACCCAACTATCCAAACCACCTTGCAAGAGTTAACACAATGAAAACACAACACAAAGAACAACAACCAAAGGAGGAAGAAGAGAAATCACTTTTATTGATTCATCAAATAATCAGCATACATGCCCAATTGTAAGGCCTTCTGAGTTATGACAAGATACAAAATACATTCAAATCCATGATTTAGCTTCAAATTTGGATTTTCAAACACATATGCTTCCAACTTTAAAAAATCCTCTCTCTTCTCTCTAAAACTCAATCCTAGACCTCCTTAAATTATTGTGCGGCCATAGGTCGGCCTATCACAAAATTAAACCTTACATTAAATACATTCACAAGCATAAGTCAGCTCACATCAAATATTAGCTACGAATAGTGAAATTAAATATGTGAAAAGTCATCCCAAACTCGAACCAGACACAAAAAACTCAATCAAAGAAGGACCAAGAAAATTTTGACACTCGGCATTGCTCGGTAGATACAGGAAGACTCGGTACTGACAAGAAAACTTGACACTAATAGATTCACTTGCCACATAAAGAAGCACTCAGTCAGCACTAGATTGCTACAGTAACTCGGCATCCACTAGAACTACAATAACTCGGCATCCACTAGAGCTACAATAATAAATAGCTTGGCAGCAACAAAAAATTAGTAACCATTGGCACTCAGCTCCAACATGCAGAATGAACAAAGATGAACAAAATAACAAGGCAACCTAGGATGCCCCTACATCATTAATGCATGTTATTAATCCTCTTCTAAATACTTGTGACTTTTATTTTACCACTTTTTTTAATCTCTTTTTAATTTTAATTCCATTAAATTTTGTTTTATTCTAAGTGTATAAATAAATTGCTCACATATAATTTATAACATATACAAATACTTAAATACATTAACTATGCAACAATGTATATTTATATAGGTACATATGTGTGCACCCATATATGCTTATATAAATATACCAAACAATATTGTAGACAGTTTACATGAAAATACAAATATCCAAATCATGAACATATAACTCTAAACACTAGAATCAACCAATCAAACCATCAAAAGAAATAATAAAAATATAAACCCTGGACTAGGTCACTGGCTTCCTATTAAATTTATAAGGATATAAGGATTCCTATATGGATCATGGTTCCATCTCCTTTTTAAAACTTGGTTTGAGGATTTTGAGGCATGCTCAAACCTGTATAGCCAAGTGGAGTTGATGTTTGGCACCTATATACACCTGTATCAACAACCAACAAGATACAATACATATGCATGTGTGTGTGCATATATCTGTATATCTACACACACACACACACGCACACACACACACACACACACACACACACACACACACACACACACACACACACACACACACACACACACACACACAATGACAAGCAGGGAAGGAGGAGTGTGATATCATGTAGATCTCTCGAAGAAGTGACTATAATTGCCTTCCCTTATCGTGAAGGCACACTAAGTAGAGTAAAAGTGCACACACACACACACAAGACACAATGCGTTATTTGGGTTAGGATGAAACCAAAAAATCACAATATTATAGATAAGGTAGTAAAAGAATAATTAAAAATTTAGAATAGTATAACAATCAATATAGAAATCAACCATTTACCTAATCTAAAAAAATATTATATAGAGAATGCAAAGGAATATCTAATATCATAAGAAAGAAGGAATGTATATGATAATTATATAAATGTTTCCAAACATATAATAACATAAATAGCTAGCTGATTGCTGATTTTAGAGTAGATAGATAACATTCTTTTGTGTTAAGAATGTTGGATGTTATCTTATAGTTTCACCTATGCATAAATTTGTCAAGTTGTTAAATCAAGGAGAACTAGAAGTCACCTTATCTCCCAACATAGTCCAAGTGTACTTATACTATCTTCAAAACCCTAATAATGTTAGAACAAGAGGGGTATTACAAGACAATTCCTAAAAACTTTGAATTAGTTCATCCTCCACCTCTACAATTTTGACAACTTTTTCTCCAATAATTATGATTCTCTAATACCCTTAAAATCCCCTTATGAGCCCAAATGAAGGCTTTCCTTTTGTTCATTATTTACATTATCCAAAACAACCAACTTCCACCTTGGAAAAATGTTTAATATACTATTTGAGGGGCAATTAATAATCTCTAAAAAAAACGTGGCATGTTAAGGGCAAGACAACTCCATAATAACTTTACATTTCCATAATCAACTTGCTTATAGAAGAATGATTAAAACAAATTACTTGGGTAAAATCATGTAGACTAGTTTTAAGTACTCAAGATGATTCTCTTACATTATATATCTTCCTTGTTTTTCCCCCATCTTGATTTTAACTCCCACTCTTCATTATTTGTTTCAGTAATACTGAAACCTCTATAGAAAAAGACACAAATCTAGCATTATATTCTTCTCAGAGAAAAAATTATTGATGAAATTTGATATGGATTTTTAAAAAATCTAGGAGATAAAAATGAAAATTAATACCAATTTAGGGAAGAACTCTCTTATGAGAAATATAAGAAAATTATATGAAATGAATGCAAATGGATGTGATGGGTAACTATACAAATGAAAATAAACACACAAATACAAATCTTAAGATAAATAGTCACATAGTCCAGTGGCCAAATATCTATAGATTATTTCTATTAATATTCAAAATATAATAGTACAAAATGAGAAAATGAGTCATGAAATCCAATCTTCTTTCTGATATCTCATGAGAGATAGAGCATCCTCACAAAGGATTTATTAGACTCTATGAGACTATTCTACAAGATAGATCTTTAAGATTGTAAGACTCAGTCCTCAATTTGTCCATGCCTCAAATTATCTCACAAGGCCTTATTTATAGCATTTGGAGCCCAAGGGGTATATGGAAGTGGTAGATGGTTAACTAGTAGATTTAGGTGATAGTTGGTAATTATCAATAATTATGAGTGGTGGTTTATATGGTAAAGTAGATAGTGGAGTGATAGTTGAAATTTTGGGAAGATGGGAAATTTGTAAGGTGGTGGTACATTATAGAATATAGTAGAGGAGTAGGTAAGTTTTTTTCTGAGTAAGCACTTGTAGGCCCATTTGAGTCTCTTTTTCTTAAAATAATTATAGGAAAAAATTTGTCCATAAGACATCATTGTCTTGTCTAAAAAATTATTTTAAAATGTACCTTTTTAAAAATCCAAAAAGTGAGAAAAGTCCACTTAACACTTGTAAGTGGCCACAAGGATCATTCTTTTAAATAGGCTTGCATCTTGTTTTCACATCATAATGTGGGTGACATCAAGACACAAACGAGCCCTTGTGCTAGTTGAATGGAATGAGCTCCATTATATCATCTAGATGTGGGGCAAAAGATATATTCCAATCCTTCTTCCTTTGTCAAAAAAATATAATCTAATTACATGACATAATCATCTACAAAATTATGATCCAACTCAATACGTCTGACCAAAGTTATCAACAAGAGGAGAATTTTTATTTCCTCAATTTCAACATTTTCTCACTAATTATCCATTACTGGATATAATTCTATTCTAGGGAAATCATAACCAACATTTGGGTAGTGTATTAAGTATTTAATTGTGTATTCTACTATTGTCCTCCATAACATTAAATGTATTAGAACAAAAATTATTGCATGTCGTCCTTATATGAAGCTCCTACTAGATTAACATATTGTTATATCATATCCTGAACAAATAGTAAAGCCAAATTTCAAGTTTTTTAGCAAATTCATTTTACACTTTTTAGACCAATTTATTCCAAAGAAAATTTTGATGTGTAAATATAAGGTTCCATAACTAGTACACCAATGTCAAATAGCATCTTCTAGTCCAGGGATTCCTCAAAGATCTCTTTCTTCTTCATCATCTATAAAAACATTACAATAGTGATAAGAAACTGATGATCTTACTCAAAGCAACTATCTCTCTAGATTATATGCTTCAATTATTCTCTCCACTATTGTTGAGTAAAATGGTAGGTTCATACAATTATTTGTCCTAGTAAACAATGTTGTAACCATCTTCTTGAATCCAATCAGGTTAACCAAATATAATTTTGTCAGTATAAATGGATTATGCTAATTCTCTAGTGAGGGAATATATAGATGTATCATTTTCCCCTTTGATCCATTCAATATAAAAGTCATAACCAAGGAATTCAAAATATCGTGGTTTTATTCTTCCTTGGGCTATATCTTTGTAAGGATTTGTTTAACAAGATTCTCATGGATTAACTATCTATTATGAAAGTAAATTTTACTCACTTAAGGAATATTTTGAAATTTTCAATACCCTTCTTCACAACTAGTACCTCATTTCCAAATATATGATATCTACTTTCAGTGTTAATATAGGTTCCTGACCTAAAGCCATAGATGTTTTTTCCCATCTTCATGTTCCTAGATCAACATAACATACCGAGTTGTGTTTTACGTATCAATATATATTATTAATGGTAGTTTCTTTTCTAGAATTTGTAATCAAGGAAAATGTTAGCATTTAGATATAATCCTTGTACAATTTCAATTGCCTTCAATAACCATCCAGCTTTTTTATCCTTCAAATGTTCCTAGATTTTTTTTTCCTATCATCTAGTTCATTCTACTGTATGAAATCAGTATTAAACATTTTTCCCATTATTTCAACATGAACATCAAGTACATACACCCATATTAATATTTACACCATTAATAGCATGGGTATTTGGCATTTTGGGCCATGTCTTCTAAAATTTTGGTGGTATAGCATTTTCTTTGGCTAGTTATATGCTCAAACCTATGTCTAAAAATGCATCTAATGGAATTCTTCTAAATCTTGGAAAATAAAAGTTTACTTTGATATAATTTCCATGATCTACAAGCAACAAGTAATGGGATTTATTACTTATTTCCATGATCAAGTCCTTACAACTACTAATACAACTACTTTCCATAGGCTTGAACTTAGGTTGTTGGTCTACTTCGAATAAAATGTATTGAATTTCTTCAACTGTGGTAAAAATATTTCTTACTTATTTATATTGTGTTTTAGTTATTTTAGTGATATTAGCAACATCATCAAATAAATGAATTTTTTTTTGAAACTAAAAATAAAATATATATGTTGGAAACATATATGATATGCTAAGTCACTGAGAGGGGAGGGGTAAATCAGTAACCAATAAAAATTCAATCATTTATTAGCAATTCATCCTTCATGTGTATTCTAATCTAATTGCAAGCATAAATAAATAAAAGCAATAAAACATTCGTAACACTTTGACACACAATTTGGTGACCCAGAAACCTTCCAAATAGAAAGTAAAACTAGGGTGGGGATGATACCCACAAACTTTAGTACTATAGTATAAAGTTGGCATGTTAAGTCTTATAGTGATTACTTTTGATGATCTACCCTATTAGGAGCAATAAAGACTGCTAGGTCCACTTTGCAAAAGGATGTACAAACATACAATGAAGTATGCACTTAGTAAAGAGATTTACAAAAGATTGTTAGGTCTGCCTTGTGAAAGGATTTAACTGATCCACCTGTTAGAATGAAATAGTAGTTGATCTCTGATCTGCAACTCAGTTTGTTGAATGAGATTCCTTTGAGTGTAATGATCACCTTACAATGATAGATAAATCTTTATTGCTCCTTATACTGTTGTAGCCTTTATAATTTGTTCTTCTGCTCTTCCCTGCTTTTTATATTACTTCATACTATCTCATTAGATATGATACAATACATTACATATATACCAATCCAAATTATAAATTACAAAGTCAGCTACAATACAAGTTTACATAGAATACACAAAGTTGGCCCAACTGCAGGAACTTGGGTTCTGAAGACTAGCTTGGTGAGGTTCTAATACTCGGCATCCACTATCAATGCTCAACATCGTCATGCACTTGATAGATATAGAAACTCAATCCATACTGATCACTTCCAAGTAGTCTAATCTTGGTCTGTACTGGTGACTCGGTGAATACTGTGAAACTTAGCATATAAACTGAGTCACTTGATTCTAACTACATAGCTCAGTAAATGCTATCACTATGAGCTTGGTATAAACTGAGTCACTTGGTTAACACTAAGTGGCTCGATTAACACTAGACTCACATCACTATAACTGCAAACTCGATAAGCACTACACAACTCAATTTTATCTGAGGAACACGGTAAACCTTACAAAGCTCGGTTTACACTGTTGATCACCAACATGGTAGAAATTACTCGGTGCAAACTAAATATTGTCCCTTGGACTCAGTAGCAACTATAGAACTCAGTAGAGTCTAAAATGCTTGGTTAACTCTGTTAATTGTATACTTGTCATATTTTCCCTTTTTGAAAGTATATTCTCCATTATGATGGTGTATGGAGCATTTCTTATGGTGGTGTTTTTTCCCTCTTCTATAACCTCTTTTCATAAATTGCTTGAGCTAGGTGAAATCAACTAATTGATTGATTGGTGAATTATGGAAAAATTCCCTTAGGTTAGAAATATAATTATACTTATCCTTATCAACTTGTAGAGCTCCTTGAAAGAATTGTTTTATCCAATTATAACCAACAATTTTTTTTAACTATGCAAATGTACATTGAGTTATTTTTAAATGTTCCTTCCTAGTGATATAGTATTCTTTCCATTTTCCATGTCCACAAGGAAAAGAATGCAAATAATATTGGTTCATTGTCAAATCATCCATTGTATTCATTATAATCATGTATGTTTCAAACAGTAGATTATATTAATGAAACTTTATTGAATTCTTAAGCCTCGTAGACTACAACATTTTAATTGATTCTAGTTCCTAATTATTAATTTCTCCACCAAAAAAATCAATTAACAAAAGCATAAAACTTTTAAGGATTTCAAAAAGTATATCTTTCTTCTTCATATCATTTTTTCTCACATATTCATAATCCTCATATTGGAAAGTTATCAGTCCAGAATCTGACAAATTATTCTACCAATTTCTTAATTTACCTAATCATGGTATAACTGTATAAAGGATTTTATCAGGTTCAATACAAGTACCACTCATTTTGTCAAACATATTTTTAAGGGTATCTTCCCCATGTACAAATAGAAAATCATAAGGTTCAACAATTCTACCAATATTTAAGATATACCCACTAATAGAATAAGATTTAATTTGTTCTAGTTTGGAGTTTTATGTAAAGTCACATTTCATTTATATGTCAATGCCAATTATCTTGACAAACTCCCATGGTTCAGTATTCTATAACTGATTATATCCTAAAAAAATCACTGCTAATTCTTTTAAATCTTGTATTGAATTCTTTTCAGAAGAGAAAATCTAAATTACTAAAAATAGTCATTTTAAAACTATTTACATCTAATGCATAACCTGTAGGTTCTTTATTTACATATTTGGGCTCATCCATATCTAAAGGTTCAAGTTACTCTTCATCAATATTTTGCTCTCAAAGTCAGTCCTTAAGTCAACTTCTTTTGTAGCCAAACTATTTTCTTTGACTTTTGGTAGAATAATTTTAGCATAATTTTTTGCTCCACGAGAAGAAGATTCAACTTCTTTCTCAATTGTCTTCATTTTTTAACTTCTTAACATTACTATGTTTTTCAATTTTTATTCAAGAACCTGGCTTTTCTAGTTCTCTTCTTTTGATGAATTGTCTCAGGCAGTTTGACTTCTTATTTTTTAACAACTAGCCAAATTTCATGTAACTTGTTCATTGTTGTATCTAAGAGAGTATTTTGTTCATCTACTTCTCTCCTTCTTGAAGACTCAAAGTTTTGTTGATTCTCATAGATATGTTGTAAATAATGATCTTGGTGTGAGAGCATAATTTTATTTTTGAAATCTTGGTGTTCTTGTCTAACCTAATAGCTTACACTAGCTATGGCATTCATCAGTGAGATACTATGTCTTTCTAATTTTGAGAGTAAAGACTTGATGTTATGGTGCAAGAGGACATCATGATCCTTGTGGAGACACATGAAGGCTCATGCTATACCATGAATATATGATGTAAATAGGTTTAGGATAATAACATGTGACCATTTGGCTATGTAATAAGACCCATTTGTAAGGCCATTGATGTGTTACACATTGATAAGCCAACTTGGTCAACAAGTCAATAGGATGGTAGGAAAATTAGATTTTGAGTATACAAGAGTTTTTTTTTATCATATTGGATCAATTTGGGTCAAGTCTTGGGTGATAGGCACCCAAAATGCAAAAGTTTTCAAAATGTTGCTTGACGACATTGACAAATTTTCAAATTTAGGTGTCAAACTCATGTTAGGATTTAACCACAGACATGAATAACAATTAAATGCAAATATAAACAATATTAGAAATTAAGATCACACAGAAAAGAACACAAGACACCAAGATTTAACGTGGTTCATCCAATCCTTGGGCTACGTCCACCACACAACAAGTCCAATATTATAACAATCCAGTGATTACAACCTGATTACAATCTGTAATCCCTTACAACTCAATACCGCTGCAAGAAGCAATTTTTGCATCAGACCTTATGAAACGATCCCTAACCCTAAGACCTTTTACACAAGTATTTTTCCTACTTTAGGGTTAAAATTATTTACAACATGTCAGCCATAAAATGGTGAATATAAACAATAGCCAATTGGCAAATATTAGCCATTGGTGAATAGTAGCCGACCATTGGCAAATAGTAGCCTCGAACCCCAAAGAATTTATGAAGTTTGTATAGTACTTCCCTAATCAGTCACCACAAACTAACAACTCCTAATGGTAAGGATGTTCAAAATTTGGTTGGGGGAGTTGACTTTGTTCTATTTAAGGCATGTTGGATCAGGGAAGTTTTTTTGTGTGACTTTGAAGCAATAAAACATTATGCATTTTCTCGCAAATCTAATGTTTTAACATGTTCCATTACCTTGTATGAATTGATCTAACTATGTAATCTATTAAATAGTGTAAACAGATTAATTAAGGACCTTCTAAATTCTGTTTGAATGAATTTGATTGAGTTTTGGAGGGTAAACATTCATTTTTTTGAAACTAGGTCTGAAAATTTCATCATAAATTTGGCCTTCTCTTGACATTTCACTATGGTAAATTAATTGCCTTTGGAAGAATGCAAGAGGAGGAAATGTGCAAATATGTTTGAAAGCACTTCAAGTGGGAAGATCAAGTTTGGAGTGACTACAAGCAAGCCCTAGTCGAGTGTTTGTATCTGACTGGCCTATGCAAAAGTAGAAATTGGTGAATAATTGTACTTGAAATATGGATCTACCTATTTAAATGGCGGATTTGGAGCATATGGAGTATGGTAGCATCTCTACAATCATTGTTTTGACAAGATCAAAGCATTGAAGACTTGTTGATGTGAGCCTATTAAGTCTAACCGGCCTAGTAGTGGTTTACCCATGAAATGGGATCAGGAAGTACAAGATGGTTGTCTTGTGCATCTCTAAAATAGGTATAGAGACTTTTCTTGTAGGTTCCTTTAGAGGCTTGAAGAGATAACGACATAAAATCTAATAGGTTGACCTAATTATGGATTAGGCTTGTCTTGAGCAAGAATGCTTGAATGGATCATAACCCTTCAAGAGCCCTTCAAATTGAGTCATTTGTAGCATGATAAATTCAATAGGACGTGCTTTTTCTTTGACCCACTCTCCTCAATTGTAAGTTAATCTCATGTCTATATTGAAATCTCAACCTATGTGGGTTTAGGTCTAGGGATTGACCTTAGGATCTTGTCACACAATTTATGTGTTGGATGATTGGAACTTGTCAAATGTCTACATTAAGCAATAAGTAGTCTATATTGTGGACTACTGGTTGTTTAAAAGAAATATTTGAGTTTGTTGTGGGTTGTAGCCAAGAAACACCTAGCTTTCATGTGCCTCTGAATCATATTACCCTGAATAAAAGATATTGTATTTAGTCTAACTTGGTTATCTAAACATGTGCTTTTAACATTTCTTATATCTATGACCATATCATCTAAATTATCTTGAGCAAAGTTCATTAATTGTGTCATCCAAATCCTTCAGGATTCTAACATTTTTGTTTTTTAGTCATATTCACATGAAGTCAGGCCTCATATTTACCCCACATTTTTTTTCTCTAATTTAACAATTGTAAAGGTTTCATGTCTAGGCCACCATCATGTTTCAAAGCCAACTACATCTTGTTATGTACCCTTCATTTCAAGTTTATAAATGGTATTCTTTTCATCATTGACCCTAGGGAGTCATTCTATTATTGATAGAAATAAATCATAGCCATTTGGCCACCAACTTTTGTCCCTATTCATCTAAGATTTGTATCTATATTTATTTTTACTTGTCCAATTACTCATCACATTGTTTTCCTTTGTTATGCATCTATTTCACATAAGTTTCTCATAAGAGAGTTATTCCCTAAAATTGGATGATCATCAAGGATCAAAAAAGTCATAGAAGGAAATAAGGACATGTCTACTACACTGGACTTAGAGCATTATTGTAAAGACAAGAAACTAGTTCAATGTGTTTACATCCCCTCAACTAATGAGGAAGATGAAGAAACAACATAATATTCAAATGATGAGATAGAAATCTTCTAAAAATATTAATAAGTAGGTCACATTTCATTCCAGATAGAATGACTTCCCTAAACTATTATATTTTGAGTGCCAATATAAATACAATTTAATAATATTGATACCTAATAAGGGATGTGTATATTTTCACGAAATGATTGTAATTGTGCATTTGAAATGTGGTAATGAAAAGTAAATTATCACTTTTAATTTATGTAATTGTACTAGTCAGTCATCTTCTCTTTCAAGGCTAAATCAATAAATAGCTAATTGGTAATATATGATACATATCGTGGTCATAGTGAATTGATATGATTAATTATTTCAATTTAACCATCAAATGTCATATATAAAAGTTCAATGGTTCAATTATTCTTAATTAAATACTTAATTTCATAGCCCTTAAAAAAAAATTATTAATTTGTTTTTTAAAGACAAATTATGTATTAGAATTCAAATCAACCAAACTTATAAGTAGATCAATATCTTTACATCTTATTTGTTCTTTAAATTTATTTCCCTAATTATTAATTGCATGCAATATTATTCATAAAACACAATAACTTCATTTAATCTTTACAATTAACATTTTCATTTATGTTATTTTAATCTTATGATGCCAAGGGGTCTTTAACCTCACATGTAAGCAAAGTGAGGATAACACGAAAGAGAAATAGTATAAATACATCTTAATTAGGCCTTAACCAATGATAGAGCATTATACCTCGAAAATAGGGAAAATAGGAAAAGAGGGATATAAATGAACTCAAATCATTCAATCTACTCACTAGACCAAGAGAGAACCATATCCGTTCATACCACCCAACATAAAGGTACATCCAACCTTCTCTTCTTTTTATTTATTCAACATATAATTTACATACTCTCCCTTATCATACTAGGTGTCATTTTTAATGTGTATACAAATAAACTATTGTTTTTGAAGAAAAAGAGTACTATTACTTAATAGAAACGTTAAGTAGATATTTTTGTTACAATTGTAAATGAAGATATACGCCAAAAATGCTCATTGGTAAAAATGACAAGTGTTGATTTCACAAATTTTAACACTTTTGCATTTAACAAACCTTGCACAAAATAACAATAGTGCATTAAAGTTTTGAAGTTTGTGAATGAGAATGAGAATGAGAATAATGAATGCAAACATTTGAGAGCGAATGAAGATCAAAGAACGACTAAACTCATTAGTAGTGTGTACTCTAGCTCCAAACTTATCTCCCCACTGTGATTTTCTCTAACATGGTAACATCCTTCAAAACTCTATGCAAATATTTAATAATTAAAACCACTTCTTCATAGACTACATTATAGCCTCAAAGTCCCCCTCCTAGTCCACATGACAAGAAAACTTTCAAAGTTGACTATAACATTTCATCTAGACACACACAAAGCTCACTTTGCAATTGATTTGAATGGGGGCTTTGAACCAACAAATTAAAAATGTTACTAATTAGAAGACTTTGGTTGCTAATGGTCACTTTCCTCCCAACATTGTTATGAACAAATATGTTTTCCAACTAAAGTAAATAGAGGATATACTTGAGTTGTCACTTTCACAATTTGCAACCATCTAGAAGAGTTCATTATATGAATTTAAAACCTAAGAGCCTTCTAAAAGGTTAAAAAAATTATTAGTCCTTATGCAACAAGGATTTTGTTTTATAAGATGTAGAATTATTATTTTAGAACGAATATTTAGCTTTGAATATATCTTGCTTACATATGAAATTATGGTTTTGAGACTTCAACCCTTTACAAAATATAGCAAACATTCAACCTGGTCAATATTTCTCAATCCATAATTAAATTTATAAACCTTACCTCTCCTTCAATTAGAAATTCCATCAAGAATTTGACTTAATAGCCAAATTTGCAAAACTCTTGATCAACAGCTACATTTCCCTAAATTCTTTTACAAATGAAAAATCTACCAATAAAAATAAGTCTTATGGTAGATGTCAAAATATGCATCTAAACATTGAGTTATCATCACTAGCAATCAAGCATAAGTGACTTTAAATTGTAATGCAAAAGACATGAATATCACAAACTTTCGTTTTCAACCAAAAAGGAAAAATCTCTTAAGTTGCTTGGTAAAAGGATGTCAATCCTACCCAACAACACATCTCTTTTATACTTGCAAAACAAGACGAAGACAAAGCTTCTAAATTCACAATTTCTACACAGGACTTTGTTCATTACTATATAAGCCCTTGTATACCTTATCCCCAAAGGAATTCATTTAAAAGGTCCTCCCTAAAATTAGATCCATTCATAGTGCTCACTATTTTACAAAAATTGCCTTCCCAAAATTCATACAACTATAAAGTGAATAAACTAAGTCATCTTACAATTTTTAAATTGATCAAGGTATTCTTCTTTTACCCACTTGATAAGATCGCAAAACAAGGATATAGTATTATCATTTTTCGGTACATGTACCTATCCAATAGAGTTAAGCATGTGAAATATATTTGATTGCAGGGAATCCCAATAAAAGACATGTTTCAATGGTGTTAACTACTTTTTTAGCCAACTACATATTTTAACATCACTATCCAATGTCCATCAAACTACATCTTTGTGTCAAACAATTAATGAAGGTGAAGTGTTAATTTGTTTCCACATATATATATATAACCAAGCAAAATCAATAAATGTCTATATCATTACAATCAATAGTTACAGCACAATAACGGAGGCGCTTACAAGCTCATATATCCTAAGATACACAAGTATGCTTTACAAGTAAAGTAAACATTTTCTAAGATTAAGATACAACATTCATTATTATCATATAACACAAAATAACGAATACAAAGGAGAATTTCAATTGAAGTTTACATAGTTTTTCCAAGCCTTGAAGTTTTTTGCATTTGTTGCAAAAGAATGTCTTCTATACCATCAATAAAAAGTAAAAGGCTTTGTCTTCTTGTCATATCGAGAGAGTTTGATATTTCCTAAAACAAAAATCAACAAGAACTAACTTAGCAAAAAAAATTGAAAACGAATAACTTATAAGATGAGAATTTAGCAAAAACAATTAATACTAAACAAGAAATTGTCAAAAAAAAATTGGATCTTAAAATAACTTTTCTATTATATTATTTTTGCACTTGTATATAAGCAAAATTTATGCTTTGGCAAAATGTAATGGTGTGAAGCTAATGGACAATTATTAACCAATGAAAATCTATAATTAGCATAGCAAAGTCCAATGACAACGACAAGAAAAATGGTAATTGTGTCTTACTAAGGTTGAGAATATTATGCAATTTAGTTGGCATTATCACCTCTAAGTTATCAAGAATTTAAACCAATATGCCCCTAAACCATGTTAATTCAAAGCAAACCTAAAGATTGACTCCATTTCTATATTATTCTACTCTCATTTATAATTTTACAAGATTCATCAAGAATATTTGAAACAAAACATCTAAGGTTTAATTATATAGAAATCTAAATATATTTTATCATATATAATGTGAAACAACTTAATCAGAACACCTTAAAATGCTCATAACAACTAGAGCTAGAGATTAAAGCAATTCATCTATATTTTGCATTTAATAGATTAGACAAAGCATGAGTACACCCTTACATGCCCATAACAACTATAATATAGATCAAAGCAATTTGTTCTAACTTTGCAATCGTTTAGACAAAATAGCAATACCAAGTCCTTAGAGCCACTATTGTATTCACTTAACCATCATTACAATTAAAGATTGATCTTTGAAAAATTAACTACACAAGATTTTAGAGAAAGGTCACACTAAAGAAAAGAAATATAAATTCATTCTATGAATGACAAGCTTGTGATCAAATAAAATAAAAGCCATGCCTTTTTTTTTTTATAGGAATTATGTGTTGATAACTAGATGAATATTTCTATCATATGTGGTCTCTAAAATAAATAAAACATTTTCCGAGAAGCCTTTACATAATACAAATTAGATGATTATTTTCTATTTACACATATCCATGTCTCTAGGAAATTCAAACATTGATTATTATGTTCATTTTTGACAAACTTTATGCCTCTGGTATTTTTAAACTAATCTATTAACACCTATATTGATAAGATAAGTTTACACATATACCCCTTTTGATGCACCTATTTCTCTTGTTCCTTGAGACTTATGATCTTTTTTGTCCATTAACAAGGCATGGGAGTCATTTGGACTATTCTCAATAAACCTCTCAACCTCAAGTTCACATTCTCTAACTAATAGTTGCTATGATAGTTTATAATGTTATTTTATCTGAGCTCATAATGGTGTATTTGCATGTTTTACGAGTTTCTATAGTTTCTGTAAGTCTATAATAGTATCTAATAGTCTATATTTTGACAAAATGAGGATGTATTTACATGTTTTCTGAGTTCATAACCAACATCCCTCACAAAGGTGGGAGCTATCATAAATGTGGATGATGTAAGCTTTGTTTTCATAAGTGCAACCAACTTGAAAATTCAGGCAAGAATAAAGTTCATCATTAAAAAAAAATCTAAGGATTCATCTATCACCATTCTTTGAGTCAATTTAGAGAGAGCAACCTTTCATTCATGACATAATTAACATTTACTTTCTAGTTAACAAATCTAATCTTACAAATCCATATAAAGATGAAGACAAGTTCACGAGACGATGTATTTGTTGTATCTTGTTACTAGAAGATTCTAGGCCACATCGTTTCAAACCAAACATCATGCATGATCCTACTTATCTACTACAGACCAAAATGGTGTAAAGATTGAATACCAAAACGGTGTTAGGTTTTGGACCCTGTTTAGATAAGCATCCTACAAATGATTTTCCACATGCCCTCACATGGCCAATTATGATACAAGGAAATGCCACAATTGATTCATCCTCTAGTTCAACATTTCTTCATAAACATGATATTAGTTTCCAATCCAAATTTCAGCATTAGTTTTTATCTACTGCTAAATATTTTTGGCAAATTATATCTATTAGTATTACGATAATATTGTATTAAGGAATTTAATATATAATTGCCTTTTAAATTTTGATTATCAAGTGCAAAGATTTTAAACTTCATTGAAAATCATTAAAAATATTAAAAATGATATATATACACATATATGTAACTTTCATAGTTTTAATAATCATTTTATTATACTTAATACTGCTACTATTTAAAGGCGGACAGAGATGTCTGTAAATCCGTATAGATTCAACTCATATGAATTCGTGTGACATTGTCGACTGGCCTTAGTGGCCTTGCATGTCATTGCTAGGCTTTGTCCTTTCTTTTCATTTTGTGTGTCATGTCATTCTGTGGTTGTGTTTAATAAACAGTTTTTTGTGTTGTTTGCCCTTGCCATTAATTTTTGTATTGTTTGTCTTTTATGCTAGTTTGATTAGGTAGTTTGGCTCCTTCGTTGGCTTGCGCATGTGAATCTGAGCAGATGGATGAAAGCAATGATGTTGTTGCAAGTGAGTCGTTGGGTGAGGTTGCAATGTGTTTAAATGATGAGAAAGCGGCAAAGGCAATCACTTCAGGCAATGATAAACTAGACGATTCTATCAATGATGGAAAGGAAAGCCTCGATGAGGGTATCGTTGGCAATACAGGCCCTAAGAAGAAGAATGAGAAGCCTTCATATAAGGCAATTCTTGCTGATATTTCAGTTCCAGTGTGTCCTTCTTTGGCGTGTTTTGATGGTAAATTTGAAAAGAAATTAGTTTCAGAGTGTTCTAATGGAGTGGGAAGAACCCCAGCCAATAAAGATAGACAAGATGTCAAAGATGGTGGCGAAACCGCTCTTGGCTCTTGGAGAAGGAGATGGTAGGAACTCTTCTGATGGTTTGAAAACCCTAACCTTGTCTCCCAATGAGGATATGGTTAAAACAGTTAGAGCAAGGCAGAGCAGAGTCAATTAAGAAATATTGCTATATTTTTTGTTTGTTTAGATATTAATGCTTTACCTTCACGTAAATTTCTTGATGAATGGTTGAATGTTGTATGGGGAAAGAAATTTGGCTTACATGTTAGTTTTTGCAGAATGCTTCAAAAAGGGTATTTTCTTATTTTCTTGAAAAATCATAATATGCAAGAAAGAATCCTAAAAAATGGATTTTGGAATGTTGGTCATTCCTTATTTAGAGCATATGCATGGTCAACAAATGGTAATTTTGAAAAAGTTATAAAAGGATCCACGCCGAATTGGGTGGAGATTAAGAATCTTCAAGCAGAGTTTTGGCCTTTTATTTAGCATATTTTAAGTTTGTTAGGTTCTATGTTGCAGATTGAAGAATCTAGAGTTACTCTCCCCCATTTGAATGCTCGTATTCATGTTGCCCTTGACCCCGATGTCGTTTTTCCTGATGTTATTTCTTTAGACCTAGAAGGAGAAAACTTCTCATGGGAAGTCTCTCTGTTAGGTAATCTTCATGCTTGTTTTCATTGTAAGCTTAATGGGCATATCAAGAAAAATTGCCCAGTTTTTAAAGTGCATTTTGATGGAGCTAAAGTTAATGTTAATAGTGTTAAAGAATCAATTCTAGAGATGCTTAACAGAGATGAGGTCGCGACTAAGGAGGGCTTACGACCTACTCCTAGAGATAATTTAGATAGCTATCCTCGAAGATTTCTTCGGAGGCTAATTCAATAGATTGTAGTGGGTTTGTTTCTTTGGATAATCCTCTATATGATAGAGATTTTGAGATGATCCCAGTTAGTCATGCCAAACATATTTATGGTGAAGTTCATCCCATGACCCTCGTTGTGGCCCCTCTAGTTGTTTCTACAGAGGCTATCCTTGGTAAGATCCCTACTAGATTGAATGCTCAGCAACTTGCCCTTAGGTCCATTAATGAGAAGGCTCGGATTATTAGAAGTGTTGTTGTTAATCCTAAGGAGGTCAATACTCGCTCACTTGTGATTCAGAAGACTTTGAATGAAAACCCGAGGTGAGGGGGAATTTATTTAAGCTTTTTGTTTAAAAGGAAGACCTATGCGAAGAGATCTATCTCTTCTAGTGATGGTAGCAAGAATGCTATACAGAACTATTTTAATAGACTCTATAAGGCTCCAAAGCCTCTCTCTAAATAATCCCCCTCATGATGATTAATCTGCACAGTTGGAATGTTAGAGGACTTGAAATCACAGACATAAAATATATTGTTAGAAAATGGTGTAATAAGTTTCAAGAATAGGACATCATATGTTTGCAAGAAATTAAAGTTGTCAATTTTCAAGCTTCTTGTATGATCAAACTTCTATGGGACAAAGCAATAGGTTTTCATTTCGAGCATGAAAAAGGAAAACGGGGTGTGGCCATTTTGATAGGCCCCAAGTGGGTTGATTCCATCTTTCAACATGGTTGCTCACCATGTCAAAGAGCACTTTGGGCAACTTTTAAACATGATGAACAATTAATTGGGGTATGTAACATATATGCTCCAAAAGGTTACAAAGAAAGAGCTAAGTTATGGGATTGGTGCTCATCTGAGTTGCCCAAATCTTACTAGAATTTTATAGGAGACTTTAATATGGTGGAATTTGATTGTGACAAACAAGGTGGATTGGAACACTCATGGAAAGGTAATGAACAATATGTTTGGTTAAAATTCAAAAGGTGTTTCAATTTGATAGATACTCTAGAAAATAACAGGGAGAATTTCAAAGACATTTGGTTCACTTGGTGCAATAATCAAGGAGGTTGTAATAGAGTTTTTTGCAGATTGAACCGGATATATTGTGAATCTTCTCTTTTCTCCTTTCAAGCTGAGGAAGATCACTCTCCAATAATTGTTTCACTTGCTGCAATGTCGGATTACTCTCCTATTTCTAGGAGGATCTTGATAAATAAGGATGGAAATGTAAGTAGTAATAGTAATAGATGCAAAGTATCTAAGTTAAATACTTCATTGCTCAAGGATCTTGACAATAAAGAAGCTATTAGAATGGTGACATTCTTGTAAAAAATGTGTAACCAAACTCAAAGGCCAGTTAAACAATGGTGCCAATTAGTGGAAACCTGGAGGAAAATGTATCAAATTATAGGAAAAGAAGTGGCTAAAGATAGAAATGAGGAAGAGAATGATCTTCAAAGAAAATTAAATGAAGCAGAATATGCACTTCAGAATCAACTAGATGACCCATTGCTTCTTCATGAGTTGGTCTCTATCAAGCATCAATTAAGATTTCTGCAAAGATAAAGGATCCAAGGGCAAAGGGTTCAAGCAAAAATGAATTGGTTAAGAGGGGGATATTGTTATGATCCAACAATTAAAACATTTATCTTCATTAAATAAACTTAACCATTCAACCAAAGTAAACAGCAACCATAATAAGATGCATTATTCATCGTTCATTAGCTTAGCAACAACATCATCATCTGAATTGTAATCAACTATTCTCTTTTGTATTCTTAATTTCTCATCAATTTTCATATTTGCACTTTCCATAATAGTCTTAGTTCTCTGATTATGACATCTATAAGCCTTGTTTTTCAATGAATAATCAAGAAACATATCTTCATCACTTCTAGCATCAAACTTACCAATGTCATCATCTCTCTTTATGTAACACTTCCAAATATTTTGAAATACTTAACTGTAGGTGACTGACCAAACCATAGTTCATAAGGTGTCTTATTAGTGTCTTTCTTGACTAGTACTCTATTCATAGTGTAGACTGTTGTATTCACAACTTCTCTCCAAAATGTTTTGGATACATCATTCTTCGCTAACATAGCTCTTGCAACTTCTAACTGACTTGTTACTTCTCTTTGCAACGCCATTATGTTCAAGGGTTCTTGGAGCTGATAGCTTTCTTTTGATTCCATTTACTTCACAAAACATGTAAAACTAATTTGAAGTAAATTCTCCTCCTCTAATTGATCTTCACACCAGATTCATTCTCAACTCTATTCTTGAATATCTTGAACTTGTCAAATGCCTCAAATTTCTCTTTAAGAAATGCAACCAACATCATTCTAGAAAAATCATCAACTAGAATCATAAAATACCTTTCATCATAGAATCCTTTAGTCTTTGTGGGACTGTTGAGATCTGTGTGTACAATCTCCAACTTCGTTGTAGTGGTAAACTTCTTGCTGGGAAAAGAAGTTTTGTTATGCTTTGCCAAAACACATTCCTTGCACATTGTGTTAGTAGGCTTTACAATCTCCGGCAAATCTCTAACTGCAAACATTCTAGTAGTCCTCACAATACTGTCAAAGTTTATATGACAAAATCTCTTATGCCATAACCAACTGTCATCTACCTTTGCAACCAAACATGTCATTTCAGTAGGATTCAACTGAAATACATTACCCCTAGATCTGGTTCCTATTCCAATTACCTTTCCATCCTTATCTTTGATCATGCATGTCTTTTCTGTGAATTGCAACTGATAACCTTTGTCTACTAATTGTCCAACAGTCAAGAGATTATGCTTTAAACCATCAACAAAGTATACATCCTCAGTGTTAGTTTTACCATCAAGAGTTACAAATCCAATACCTTTTACTTGGCATGTTGCATTGTTTCCAACTCTAACAATTCCTCCATCTTGACTTTGAAGTCAACAAATTTGTTCATATCACCAGTCATATGATGTGAACAATCACTATCAATTATCCAATTAGATTTCTTCTCAACTTGTGACACCAAAGCTACTTTCTCTGGACTTTCTTCTTTAATTGCCACAAATCCAATTTCATCATCACTAGCACTTAATGCTTGTTCATCAAAATCATTATCTTCATTTGCATACAAACATTCTCTATCTTTTCTAGGCTTATGATTTCCCTCATTCTCTATATTCATCACAAGTCCAACATTTAAAGATTTTCTTAACTCCTTTTTCTCTTCTTACCAGAAGGGCTACTCCTTCAATCTTTCTGTCTTCTTTAGATTTGTTACTGCTAGCAAAATCTCCTCTAGCACTTGTGCTCCTTGATAAGTTAGGTCGAATATTCAAGGCACTGAAAGTTGTCACTGTTATGGTCGATTCTCCATACTGTCTAAGTTCATTCTTAGCTGCTTCAAGTCTTCCAAGCAATGTCTCCTTTGTGAAATCTTTGGTACAAGATATGAACAACTATATCATCTTAACTGTTGACTTAAATGGCAGTGTTAAGAGTCTTCAAAATCTTTCATATAACTTAACCATTCAACCAAAGTAAACATCAACCATAATAAGATGCACATAGACAATTACACCAAATATGTTGACTAGGGAAACCTTTGATTAGAGGGAAAAATCCGATGGGAATGATGCCCACAAGATGATGTACTAATATAAATATTCCTTGCTAGAGGATGGACCCTGTTAGGAGTCTATTACAACATTTAGTACAATGAGTCTCTGTTAGGAGACTCCAACCCTATTAGGAGTTGTGGTATAATGTATGCAAGAAGAGCCCACTGCCCAAAAATGCAATTTCAGCTACAAGAAGAGTTTACTGCTCAAACAAGTAATTTATTGTTATCTTCTTCTTTTCTTTGTTCTTTTCTTTGTCCTGTCAACCGAACCAATCACTATCAGACCTTGTAGACTACGTCACGAACGTCAAATCCAAATACCAAACCTCGGATCACTCAGCAAGACCTTGACAATGAAGTTTCCTTCACTTCTGCACTGCTCTACTCAACTTCGCATTCTGCACTCTCTACTGTTTATCATCAATCCACATTACATTCATTCAATACCATGATAAAGGAAAATGTCCTTCCTTTATACCGAGTCCATAAAACAATTCCCTGAGTCGGTTGTTAGACCTTCTCAATTAATTATTATAAGACTACATTACGAACATGTTACACTTAGCGATAACCTTACTTTTTCCGCCTTATTTATCTCCTCAAGCTCAATCCTCAAGATATCAATTATGCTAAAAGATATAACAAATTTACCACAACATGCCTCTATAAACTCTATCTTAGAACAGACATGACCAAAACTTACATAACTTCTTCTAGACTTATCATTTCTACTTCCAACGTTACCTACATATACCAGATACTCAGAAGTATCTCCCTTAACCTCGGGTGGTTATAATGCTCAACTATCTGTCCATACCAACTTGATCTCTATGTTGTTCTTCTGTCAGATTCCACAAAAAACTTGCTATGTTGACATCAACGACAAACTCAATCATGAATGTAACATATCATCATAGTAGTACTCCCCCATAGGAATATCATCAACATTTATACTTCCAACCAATCTTCCAACAATCTTCCCAATCTTCCAATAGATATAGGATCTAGATTTATTTTTTAACATCATTAGGGCTAAACAAAAGGCATAAATGATTGAAAATAATTAAGTAGAGGGTGGTAGAACAAATGAACCAAAGGTAATTAGAGAGGCTTTCTTAAATTTCTATTATGAATTGTTTTCTTCATAGTTTGGTCAGGATTAGCAAAAAGTGTTGAACGATTGCTTGAAGATTATTCCTAAGAAGATTTCTGAAATGGAAAATGATAAGCTTAACAGAAGCATCTCACAAGAGGATATTCAAGATGCCATCAAAGCTATGGCTAATGACAAGTCCCGAAGATTGGATGGGTTGCCTGTTGAATTTTATAAAGATAATCTAGATTGGATTGGGGAAGAACTTTTGTTGTTTTATAATGATGCCTTCGAGTATGGTTCTCCGGGAAACACTGTGAATAGAGGGGTCATTAAATTGCTTCCTAAACCGAGGGATGGATCCCTAGTTAAGAATTGGAGGCCTATCACCCTACTTAATTTATCTGATAAAATTATAGCTAAAGTGTTGGCTAGAAAAATTGCAAAGATTACAAAGAATATTGTCTCAATCACTCAAACTGGTTTCATAAAGGGGAGATATATTTTGGAGAACCTCGTTACTAGTTGGGAAGCTATGAATTGGGCAAAAGATGATGGGCAAAATGTGGCTATGATTCTTCTAGATTTTGAGAAACCATATGACCGAGTTGAGTGGCCCTTTGTCATTGGAATGTTAAAAGCTTTTGGGTTTACTCCTTAGTTCTACAAGTGGATTGAAATATTGTTTCAAGATTCTTCTACTATTATTGATGTCTATTGTTCTTTAGAGGTCTATTAGGCAAGGTTGCCCTATTGCACCCTCCCACTTTGTGATTGTTGTTGATGCTCTCTTTTACATCCTAAGGGACTCCTCTCTGGGGCCTCCTATTAAGGGCATTACTCGCCCCAATTCAGAAGAATTGATTAATGCTCAGTTTGTGTATGATACTGCTCTCTATTTGGAATTGTTTGAGGACAACTTCTCTTTGGCTCTCAAATAGACTTAATTTCTTCTGATGAGGTCACTAGCCACAACCAAAATAAATGCAACAGAAGAAAAAAAAAAAAAAACAGGGAATATGATTATCAGTAAAATTTGCTACTACATTCAGTACATGTAAACAGACCCAAAGACATGCCCTATGGGCTTACAATGGTCAGATCCTAAAGAAAAGTCCTCCTCACAGTACCCTCTCTCAAACTCCACCAAGAACTGCCTTTACAATGCCAGAAATGTTCTTAAATAAACCTCAATTAGGTTTAGGGTTAGAAATACATTCTAGAATATGCCATTTGGCATCCACCGCCAAAATAGAAGGTCCTAGAAATCACGTTAGAAGCCAGTGTAAAATTAGAAGAATCTAGAAATGGTAGTCCAACTTCCAAGAGGCATAACTTTTGATCCGGGACTTTGATTGACAAACCGTTAACATTTCTGTAAAGCTCTCGAAGCGCTCTATAGCCCTATGGACCAGCTTCGCTTGTCCCCCATTTTTCAGGCCCATACAAGGTCGTTTAGTGCCTCAAATCTGACTTTAAAGTGCTCATAGGAGGTCTCCAAGCAACTTAAAATTGCAATAACTTTCAAACAGTAAAGCCTTTTGACCTGATTCTTTTTCTAGAGTGTTTTAAATTACAATTATAATCATCCCTCCAACTTACACCCTCTAACTCATAATAATTATGGCTCAATAACCCATTTTTTGCATTGCCACGTATCCCAAGGTGCTCAAACACTTTAACCCATAAAACCAATAGTGGAACTATGAGAGTTGCAATCTTTACTTGACCCAAATGGGTATCCAGAAATGAAAACACTTTAAACAAAAACTAACACTAAGCATATTTTTGGGTGATACAGGATTGCCCTTACACCACTGGATGCTCCTGCATTATCTTCTATGTAGTATTTGGAGCCAAAGTGGCCCCCCAAAAGTCATATGTTCTGGGATGGATGAAGATACCTCCTAATTGGTTACTCAAGATGGGTTGAAAATGGACTAAGCCTAAAACCTTTACTAGATATTTGGGTATTCCATTTTCTCTATAACCTTCTTTTCTAATATGTGGGAGTGGATGTTCAACAAGATTAATTGAAAAAAACAAGTGGCAAACTCACTCCCTTTCGTTGGCAGGGAGAGTTTAGGTTGTTCAAAAAGTCTTTTTTTATCATCATATATATTTCTCTTCAACTTGGATGTTTACTATGTCTCAGTTTGGTACGCTTGAAAAAATTCTCACAAAGTTCAAGTGGTTGGATGGCATGGGATCCAAAAAAAGACATTGTGTCAAATAGGAGTGATGTTGCCTTCTGAAACAGTTTGGGGGCTAGGGGCTAAAAGATATTAGAGTTCAGAGGACTGCTCTTGCGACTAAATAGATATACAAATCTTTTTGGGAGAATGAGCCTTGGAAGATTCTTGTGAGAAACAATGTCGAATAGTCGGTAATTAAGAAAGGCAAGCAATGTGCTAACATTTCGTTTTGGGATATCATTATGGGGTATTTTAAGATAAAGATTTTCGGATCTAAAGTATTCAACTCCCTCTGGTCTGCATGGTCACAAGTGAGGGAGTCCATCTCTTGCAGGAATGCCATTGGGGGGTCTCCTAATTATATTGTTGCCGACAAATCAATTTGGTGGGGATTGTATTTTAATAATAAACCTTTTGCTCTTGCATAGAGTTGTTTTGCAAAGAAGTGGCATAGTAAAGGCATTTCTCTAATTAGTGATTTACTAGTAAATAACAAGCTTGGGTCATGGGATGAGATCTCCACCAAGTATGGTACCCCCAAATCTCAAAAGAAGACATACTCTTCTGTCCAAAGTGATCAACAAGAAGAAAGTTGGGAAAATCATGAATGGTGATACTTTTATCAGAAATACAAAATGGAAGGATAGTATTGTTATTGATAATACTTCTACTAAGAAAATATATGGAATGTTTAAAAGTGATCACTCTATATTCTTGCATATAGTTAAATGTTGGGGTCTTGAGTGTCCTTTCTCAAATTGGCATTTTTTCTTTGATTATTTTCTGGAAGGGTCCTTGTAAGCCTAAGGTTATTCATTTTAGATGGTTGTTATCGATTAAAAAGCTTGTTGTCGAGTAAGTGTTGTCCTCCATTAATGTTGAGTCTATGATTTGTAGATTGTGTAACAAGCCTAAAATTTTTGAGTGTATTTATGCAAGAAAAAATCTAGGCCATTTTCTTTGGGTCTCAAATTGATTCGAAGAATAGTATTGGCTTTTCTTGATGTGAAATTTTGGTTGGATATGTTAGATCTTTTGACTTGTTTTCTAACAGATTTTGTTTTGCTCTTACTAGTGAAGTATTGTGGTTTCTTTGGAAGGAAAGGAACAAGGAGATATTTCAAAGTGTCAGAAGGTGCGCTACTAAGTTTAATCTTAAACTCATACATTTCTACATAATGTTGCAGGTGTCCTTTTGCTTGGATATTCCAAAGTCCAGATTCATGAAGTTGATGCACGATGGAGTTCTGCAAATTTACAAAGATGAAGTTAAGGTAGCACAGTATAATGAGAAATTTCAAAGTTTTCTTACACAAGCAGAGGTTGATGAGCTTAGTAGTCATTTGGAGAATTGACATCTAGATTCCAATGGAAAAAATACTGAATACAGGAATCATTACATAGAGAGCATAAGTGAAGTAGGGGCAAACACATGTTTTGTCTCTAATGGAACACCTACTGATAATACTTTTTAGCCGTGACATGGTTATCAGAGATCTTAGACTCTGTTCCTTTTTGTGTATGTTGGTATTTTGAATTCATTGTTGTGTTGAATACTCATGTAAAAAAAAATGTGCAGTTCCTTATGGGCTAACCCCCTAGATGTTTAAGGCACCTCCCTCCATTTTCTATCTTGGTGAGGGATGGTCTAAGTTCATACTGAAAGTACTCACCAATAGATTTCTTTTTTAAAACATAAACCCCTTATACCTTGACATGTATTTTCATTAAACATGATTGCAGGTGAATTTGATTCGATTTGTAGATCATTAAATATTTACTGTTCTTATAATAATAATAGTTTTATGTACACTATGTCCCCCACTTAAACATTTCATTCATCTAAACAAACCACATGTATAAATGCATAAACATGTAAATTTAAAATAAACCTTCCCTTCAATTCCAATCCATAAAAATCTAACAAATATAGAACAGTAACTATTGATCATCAAGCTCCAAATCGGCATAATATATTAATTGCTAGAATGAAAATTTACTTACCATAGCTTTGCAAAGCATAGAAAATGAAATGTCACTAGCAGACTCATCTAGAGGCTTCAATGAAATTAGTTTTAGAGGACTCGTGGATACTGGCCAACAATTAGCAGCTTTAATAAATGCTTTGATTCCTCCGAACACATGGACAGTTATGACTTGATCCCTCTCTGAATAATGAAAAGAATTCCTGTCAAAAATATAAATTAACAATAAGAAAATTTGTGTAATGTCCAAATATAAAAGATTGCTTGATGCATAGGTTATATATATATATATATAGAGAGAGAGAGAGAGAGAGAGAGAGAGAGAGAGAGAGTACTCAAACTACATCACACTTGCATTTGATAATTTTAGTTTTCGTAAGATATTTACAACATTTAAGAGTTTCCAATTTAATCATGTAGCTACGCATTTAATCTACTACTATGGTCGATGCACTAGCCAGGTGAATCAGCCTAGCTTTGTAAGGAACGAAACCTACACAACATTCAGCATAAAAAAAACTTTCACCTAACAGAGTAAGGATTTTAGTCATGCAGAAACCATTTAAGAATGATGAAACAGTCTAAATTTCAAACTCGCCAATTTTTGTTTGCCCAGAAACCAAAATAAGGCAAGTTAGTTGAGATTTCGACCAAGGAGATGAAACTCTGAGATGTCAAAATCTAGAATCTCATAGAACAAAGAATGAAGGGGAAACAAAGTTCTGATACAAGCACACACTAAAGAGATAGTCATAAAAATTATTAACATACACTTTAATCAAAAAGCGTTAAATAGATTTACAATATAAATGAGGCTTGATAATGTTAGCAGTATATGTTGATGCACATCTAAAGTACAATAACTTGGGAAGCAAGATACACCTCAATCAAATTGGTTCTAGATAGCAAAAACTGAAATTTTTGGCGAAACATATATCTACACATTTTAGAATATCCCAACAAGAAAATGGCCGAGAATAAGAAGCAATCAAAAGTCTGGTTGGCTAAATTAAACAAGTGACTTAACCATAACTTGTCAAAGCCCATGAAGTGTGAGGTACATGTGGTCAGACTACAGAATAAAGAGATAGATGCCAATGACTGAATGTACCATTAGAGAGGTTACACCTAGATAATTGAAGAGGGATACAATGAAAACAATTTGTCCAGCCAAAAGATTGAAGCAATTATTCAAATAAATGTGTATGTGGTGTACAGTCAAACATCAAAAGAAAAAAATTATTAAGTAGTTTATAAATTAGAAAAGTAAAAATGGAAGTATAGCATAAACAACATTAAAAAGGCAAACAATGAATATGTGCACATATGTGAATGGGGAATGAGGCTAGTTATTTAGCTTTAGGTAGAAGTGTTGGGGAGAATGAGGTTTCTACTCTAAGTCAAATAACACTCAATAACATGAAAAAGATCAAATAATGCTGAGTGGTCAGAATGAACTTGATCAAAGGAGGAGCTTATTTCGCACAAGGTGCAAATGTGAAGATAAGTGTTGTGATGTGATCATTGATGGTGGAAGTACTGACAATCTCGTGTTAGAAATGACGGTCACCAAGTTGAAGTTGAAGAGATAGAAACACTCATGTTCATACTGTATTGCTTGGGTGCAAGATGACCACATGGTCATGGTCAATGAGCAATGCTCAGTGAAGTTCAAGATTGGAAGCTACCAGGATGACGTACTATTTTCATATCATACCTATGGACATATGTCATATGTTGTTGGGTAGGTCATGGTAGTTTGACAGGCATGTTGTACACGATGGGCGAGAAAATACCTACACTCTGACCAATGATGGAGTGAAACATAATTTGAAGCCATTGAAGGAGAAAGAAGAAAAGTCATGTAGTGCTATCAGAATATGTTTTGTTGATGGAAAAGAGTTTCTCAAATGTATGAAGTGTGAGCATATGTGTTTAGTTATAATTCCAAAAAATAGTAAAGAACAAGTAAAGGAAGTACCTGCAGAAGTTGCAGATATGTAGGGAGAGTTTTGTGATATTTACCTGATGAATTACCCCCTATGAGGAAGGTAAGTAACCAGATGGATTTAGTTCCAAGACCTAGTTTGCCAAACAAGGCAACGCACAAAATGACACCAACAGAAAGTGAAGAGTTCAACAGATAAGTTCATGAGTTGTTACAGAAGCGGTTGATTTGAGAGAGTCTGAATCCATGTGTTGTACCGGCAGTATTAGCACCAAAGAAGAATGGAGAATGGAGGATGTGCATAGATTCTCGCACTACCAACAATATCACAATCAAGTATAGATTTTCATTGCCAAGGATGGATGATATTATGAATTGTGAGTGGGGATGACTATTTTACAAAGATAGATTTTAAGAGTAGGTACCATTACATTCGTATCAGAGAAGGTGATGAGTGGAAGACTACTTTAAAGTCAAAAGAAGGATTGTATGAGTGGTTAGTCATGTCTTTTGGGCTAACCAATGCACCGAGCACTTTCATGAGGCTCACGAGTGAGGTACTAAAGGAGTTTCTAGGTAAGTTTCCATGATACTCATGAGTGAGGTACTAAAGGAGTTTCTAGGTAAGTTTGTCATTGTTTACCTAGATCATATTTTGATCTCTAGTAAGACAGAGGAGGAGCATTTGATCTATATTCGCAAGGTGTTTGATAAGTTGAGAAAAGAAAAGTTGCTGATAAACCTAAAGAAGTGTAATTTTGTAAAGGAGTTGGTATACCTAGAATTTGTAGTCTTAGTAGAAGGTTTGAAAATGGATCTAGAGAAAGTGAAGGCTATTGAATGGCCCACCCCAAGAAGTTTGACAAAGGTAAGATCTTTTCATGGACTGCCTAGTTTTTTTAGAAAGTTCATAAATGGTTTTACCAGTATTTGTGGACCCTTGACTGAAATAATAAGAGGGGATAGGAAAGAATTTAGGTGGACTATATGAGTAGATAAGAGTTTTAATCTGTTGAAACAAAAAGTTACTAAGCATTTTGTATTAGCACTTCCTAATTTTAACAAGGTGTTTCAAGTAGACTGTGACGCTAGTGGTACTATAATAGGAGTTGTTATGAGCCAAGAAGGTAGACCTATTGCTTATTTCAATGAGAAATTGAATGATGCAAAAAGAAAGTACTTTGATTATGATCAAGAATTTAATGCTATAGTTCAAGCATTGAACAAGTGGAGACACTATTTTCTTCCTAAGGAGTTTGTTTTGTATATTGATCATCAAGCTTTGCAATATTTGAACAGTCAAGGAAAACTAAACAAAAGGCATTTGAAGTGGGTTGAGTTTTTGCAGAGTCATACATTTGTTTTGAAACACAAGACTGGGAAGTCTAACAAAGTTGCAAATGCTCTTAGTAGAAGATAACTTTTGCTGACAAAAATGCAGATAGAGATGGTTGGGTTCAAGGAACTCAATACTTTATATCCAAATGATCCTAATTTTGGTGAAGCGTGGAAGGCTTATACAGAACCTGTTACACTTGACTGGACAAAATGGTTGGATTTCATGATCCAAGATAGTATGTTATATAAAAGGAAACCAGTTGTGCATTCCCATGAGTTCTATCAAAGAAAATCTCATCAAGGAGAAGCATAGTGGCAAATTGGCCAAACATTTTGGCAGAGATAAAACAATAGCTTTGATTGCTGAGAATTATTATTGGCCATAGTTGCAACAAGATGTGAAGAAGTTTGTACAAAGTTGCAAAGTATGTCAAATGGCGAAAGGAGTGAATCAAAATACAAGGTTGTATCAGCCATTACCTGTATCAAAGAAGTCGTGCGAGGATGTTAGCATGGATTTTGTTCTTGGATTACCGAGGACACAACGCGAGCATGATTCTATTTTTCTGGTGGTTGATAGGTTTTCAAAGATGGCACATTTCATTCCTTGCAAGAAAACTAGTGATGATGTTTGTGTGGCAGAGTTGTTTTTCAAAGAAGTGGTGAGACTACATGGTCTGCCAAAGAGTATAGTCTAAAATCGAGATACCAAATTTGTTGGGTATTTCTAGCTTACATTGTGGAATAAGTTGAAGATAGATCTGAAGTTCAGTTCATCACATCATCCACAGACTAATGGACAGATAGAAGTTATGAATCACAGTTTGGAATACTTGTTGAGATGTTTGGTTGGAGACAAGCCAAAAGGATGGGATATGATTTTACCACAAGCGGAATTCGCATATAATAATTCTATCAACGGGAGTACTGGTAAATTGTCATTCCAGATTGTATATGGGAGTAGTCCCATAAATGCTTATGAATTAAGGCAATTGGATAAATGAGAGATAAGTAGTGCTAAAGCAGAAGAATTTGTTAAACATTTGAAGAACATCCATGAAGAGGTGAGGAAGCACATCATAAAGATGAATACACAGTACAAGGCTAAGGCAAATATGAAGAGGAGGTATAAAGAATTTCAGATTGGACATGAAGTGATGGTTAATTTGAGAAATGAGTGTTTTCTAGTGGGTACATATAATAAGTTGAAAATGAAGAAGTTTGGACCGTGCAAGATAGTGAAAAGGTATGATTCTGGAAATGCTTATGAAGTGAAGTTGCCTATTGAATTGAATATTTCACCAGTATTTAACATTTCAGATTAGACAAAGTATTATGAAAGAGGTAATGAAGATGAAGTTGCAGAAGTACAATCGAGTATTCCAACAACTAGTTCGGCTACAAAGGAGATTGAGGAGATATTGGACAATCGTATACCTAGTCAAATGGGAAGGGAGGCCAGTTGAGGATTCATCATGGCTAGCAAGAGAGAAAGTTAACTATCTTGGTTTTCCTCTGAACAGCAGAGACGTGAGGGAGTCACTTCTCAAATTACCCCAAGTGTCTGATGTAGAAGCATCCTGGGTGTAAGAGCAATCTTGCATTACCCAAAAATATTTTCTTTTTAGTCTTTTCTATTTTAATAATGACCAGAAGATAGGGTGGTTACTATTTATGAAAACTTGCAATTTGTAGTAAGTTTATCATTCAAACTCGGAATGTTCCCATTTTCTTCAAGCTCACCATTGGAGGCCTTAGAGTGCCCAGATGAGGTTTGAAAACTCGACAGGAGGGCACTTCCACCATTCTAGGTATGTAGATCACGAATTGGCGCTTTTGAAAAGTGGTTACAATAGCCAGTCTGAGCAACGGTTCAAGAGTTATGGCCGACTCTATATGTTTTGTTAGGGTCTGTCGACCCTAGGTATTAAATTTCAATGTCTAGAACCTTCTCGAGCGGCATAAAATTGTCTATTTAAGAAAGACCCAAAGATTATCTATGACAACTTTAGTTGGTAGTTCACAACTTGTATTGTTGATTATTGTAATGAAGGCGCCCATGTGGGTTAGTGTATTGTACTTGTGAATTCTACAATTCCGCATTAGCGATACAAATAAGAAGTCCATATTTTGTTCTCGCATTTGTTGTTGACTTCTTTGTTTCTGTTATGGTTTATGATTTTAAGGGGAGCACCCTTCATCAATTATTTTACTCTTGTAGCAACTATACAAAGATAGCCAACCTTATTCCAAGCCAAGTTTTGTAAAAATATGAATTTAACAAATCATAGATAATTTTATTTTAAATCATGAATAGACATTTAATTAATATGTTGACCTTTTATGATAGTCTGGCTTCTATCGAGCATAAATATAATTTGAACATATACATCTAGTTTTTGTCAAAGCCATATCCAAAAGGTATTTGAAGATGAACAAAGAATAGTGACATCTTAGAGAAGATAAGTTAAAATGAAGTGTCCTCTCAACATTTCTTTGGCGGTCATATACAATGGAGATTATCCCAAGAACAACTAAACAATGCAGAGGATGTTGCTAGTGACATTTGCCAACAAAAAGGTGCACTCATGCTACTATAAAACAAATACGTGTTAAATCACAATTAAGCTCAATAAATTTTCTTTTCACAAATGTTTGTGACTTTTTGAGTCCTTGTTATTATATCATAAGAAACAAACAAAATAAGAACAAAGAAGAAAATAATTTATTAAATTAAAAGAATAGCAATATTTCAATTTGTAAATTGTCAATCCCTCTTTCCTAGGTCACATAGTTCACCAAATTTTAGGCATCATGTTCGAACTTCGAGTATGAAAAAAAAAATTGGAAAAAACTCACCTTAAAGTTTTTTATGGCAAAAATAAAGTTTCTCTTTACAAAAATATATTTTATTATGGTGTTTTTTTAGGGTTTTCAACTATTTTCTCTACAAATAAAGCCCTCCATTTACTGAAACTAGATAAGCCTTTTCTAGATGGAATGACTAGGGTAAGTCTTCTTGTTTCACAAATGAATGCAACCACAATATGTTTGTTCATGGTGTGAGGATGCCTATCTATTTGTGTTGTCTATCTCTTCACCTAAAGCATTTTGGTCGAAGCAGCCATAGTTTTGTGGTTGTAACTTTGTGTTTGTGGCTCTATGCTTGCTACCTATTCGTCATTCTTCTATTCTCACCTCTCTTGACAATCATTATTGGAAGGTTTACCTTAGCCTCTCGCCTCTCTGACAACCATTATTGAACAACGTGCACTCTGCATTATCACAACACCAAATAAGAATCAAGATCGCGTGTATTATTATCTTTTAATAATTTTTAAAGATTTTTGGTATGTCTTTTTGGGTTTTAATAGTTTATTTAAATGTATATTATTTTTATTTATTTGTCAATATTAAAATACTTAAGTTTATTTGTTAGTTTATAAGTTTTATATATATTTTTTATTAAAACATTAATGTTTTCTATCTTCATTCATTATTAATTTATTTATTATTAAATCAAGTGTAATAAATGTTAATATTTTTTATTTTATTTTATTTTTATTCTATTTACATAAAGAAAAAATAGTATATTTTTATTCTATGTTTCAAAACATATAGTTCAATGGTTTTATTTTGTTTTTTAACTTTTTTTAAACATTAAAATCTTTTTTTTAGTCTAATAATAGATTATTTTTATTTCTAGTAAATTTAAATGAAGTTTAGGTATTTTTGCATTATAGAATTTAAAATAATTATTTCATATATTTTGTTTTAATGTTTTTAAAATAAATATTGAATGATTTAAAAATGTATTTTGCATCTTTCAAATTGTAATTGAATGGCACTGAAAAGATCAAAATTTGAAGTATGGAAATATGTGACAAAAACCGATGTTGATCTCTATTTTATAGAGTGTAAGAAAGAATTTACACGAAGTTTTTAGCAATGGCAAGAGACCACTTGCTATGCTACGGGTCCAAAGGTGTTAATGCATGTCAAAATGTAACTGAAGAAAGCAGAGTTGATATAGAGAGACAACTATCCATTTTGAATATCCTAAAGATCAAGACAACAAAAAAAACAAAGAATTGAAGAGAATGTGTCCAAATTAACATCTATGATTTCTTCTAGTTTACCCAAGACAGTAGGTGTAACAAAACAAAGTGGAACATTAATGGTCTTTGCAAATCAATAAAGAGACAACAAGTGAATAATGTATTAGCTGATTATTTTTATACAAGTTCTATTCCATTCAACACAACAAGAAATCCGCATAACCGTAATGCATTTCAGAAGTTGCAAAGATTGGCATAGAGTGCATACCTCCATCTTCATAGGCTTTCAAGACAACTCTTTTATAGAGGTCTAAAGATTGAGTGATAGGAAAATTAGTTGGGATCAAGGCCTCTTCGAAGGCAACAAGTTGCACTACATTGAACGATGGATGGTCAAATATATGTCAAAGGTCATTAATTAATGTATTAATGTTGTTTTCTAAAGGTGTTTTGCTCAAAGCACCCCAAACTCATATTTCCATATAAAGTTAGACATTTTATGCCACAGTTGAGCTCCGAGACAAAAAAAAAATTTGTCTTCAGGTCGTACACCACTTGACACACATTTTGGTACAAAAGAATCAAAAAATAAAATTGAACTGTTGCTTGGTCTGTCACTATAGTCTTCACTACCACCGAACTACTCGATCTATCGTCATTGTCCATTCATCAACCATGTACCACTATGGCATCATTGGGCCTTTTTTGATGAATTGCATTGTTTTCCCGGTGAAGGAAATTTCTTAAAGCATCAAGTTTCCTTTCTGGCAAGTTTTTTCAAGCAACTAGTTTTTTAGCAAGGATAGCCATATGGTTGTCAATTTTAAGCTTGCAGACCGCTAACACATCACTACATCAGCAACCCTTCAAGCCCTATATGGGCCCCTTGGAGCATTGTTTGGTTTTTTGGCCCTATCTTGGGCATTAAGAGGCTTTTTTCAACAAATCTTATATCGTCGAAAATCTCTTTCTGAGCTCTGTTTAGTTTTAAAAGTTTAATCTTCTGATTTTTCTTTTTTGATGGTTTTGTGTTGTCAAAGCCAAAATTTCTTTTTCGCACTCAAGGAGACATAACTTGAGCATTCAAGCTCTGTTTTTCAAAAACTTTATATCATTGAATAGTTGATTCTGTGTACTTTGCAATGGTATCGATCATTTTCTAGATTATGATCTAGGTATATTTTATTCATGGTTTTATATTTTCATTCACTCCTATGAATATCTTGGATGTTTCAGGTTTGGAGATCTCTTTCTTTTAGTACGATGACTCGTCTTTGGCTATTATTTTTGTATTTCCAACCTTTTGTATCTTATAATCATTGTAGACATCTTTTTGGAAGCATCTTGTTTATGCAAACACATCGAGATAAAGTGCCACTATGCAATGTATACTTGGAATCTAGCACTTCTTGTGCCTTATTATACATGGGCTAAGTTAAAAAGTGGCACTAGGGTTTATAATTACCTTTATTTGTCGTCTATATTTGCTAAGTGAATGTTCCTTCCACGACATTACCCTCATGGTATGTGTGAAGAGAGTGATCCTTCCACGACAATGATGTACTTCTTTTGCACCTTTGATGTTCCTGGTTCTTCATCATGAAATTCTTATTGGTTGTCGTTTTCGATGTACATGTCACCTTTCACTTGTCTACATTATGGGTGGGTTTCTTCTATTGGTTCTAATGCTTCCTTAATTCACTTGATCAGCTCTTCAACCTTTGTTGTTTTATATTATTTTAATCTTTGAGTTTGCATGTTTGCCTTTATTTGCACTGTGATTCTAGTTGTTTCATTTGAGGCACTAATGTAGATTGTAATCTTCTCTACCTAGTCATGTTTTGTCAATGGAGGTTCTTCAAATCAATAGTTCCTCTTTGACAGTGTCTACGACTTCTTCATGTTGTGGTGGTGTTCTTCATGATCATTCCTTTGTTCTTATTTTTTGGGATATTCTCTAGTTCGCAGGTTTCTTCAGCCCTTCTCTAGTCTTCTTGTTTTGTACTTGGGTATCTCATCAAGCCTAGTTGTCAAGACCCATTATTACTTTCATACATTTTATTTACATGCATTTTTATTCCTTAGTTGTTTTTTAGCTTCTCCCTAAGTTCATCTTAAGTGGGGTTGTGAGATTTATCATGATGTGGGTAGTAATTATTTATTTAATTATTAGGTTATTACATTTTGCACTTAAGCTAAACTTAGGCATCTTATAATTATTTAGGTGTTTCTTCTTTCACGTTTCTAGTATCCTTTTTATAAGAATTGTCTCATTGTAATTTCATAACAATGTGTAATTTTATATTTGATTCTTTTTTGCACAATCAATATGACTAGTCTTTTCTTAATCATTAACTTCTAGCCTCCATGGATTTTTTGCTTCTCTTCATCTGTGACAAATTTGCACACAAGTGATGCTTGGGAGCTATGGAGTCGATTTTTCCTCAATTATTACACAAAAATGTGGTTCAAGTGGTTACTAATAACGCAACAAATTGTGTGGGAGCTAGGAAGTTAATTGCAGAGAAGTACCCATAGATATATTGGAGCTCGTGTGTAGCCCATTGTCTAGATTTGTTGCTTCATAACTTGGCTATGTTCCCATGGATACATGAAGCAATTCATAGAGGGAGAGCAACAACAAATCTCGTTAGAAATCATCATCTGGCATTGAGTCTTTATAGGCAACGTGCATTTAGGGAGTTGTTGAGGCCCTGTGACACAAGGTTTGCTTCATTTTACATCACTTTGAAAAGAGTGGTTGAAGAGAAAGAATCTTTGAGATCTGTGATTTGTTTTAATGAGTTCGAAAATTCAGCACATTTTACAAGTATCGAGGGGAAGAACATAGAGAAATTATTTTTAAAAACTTTTGGGAATGTGGAGCAAAGGTTTGAATATATGTGGGCCAATTATCGAAGTTATCTATATAGCGGATGGTGGCACTCCTTGCCTTGGCATGCTTTATTAAAGCATGTACCATTGTAAGGAATCCATTCAGAGAGCACTAAAAAATGTTGAAGCAAAGTACATGAAGATATCAGAGGCAGTTGATTCCAAATCCAAAATGATGCATACACCTTTACATGCAGCAGCTTGCTATTTGGAGCCTAAGTTATTTCCTATTAATAGAGAAGTTCATCGTGAAATTATGACAAGGCTGCCATCAGCAAGGTTGAGCGAAATCGAAATACTATAGCTCCAATTAGAGACCAATGTTGGAGATACAAGAAAGCATAAGGGATGTTTGGATTAGAAGAAACACAATATGATTTGACATGAGTTGAGGTACTTGGCTATAAATAGTGGACGAGCGATGGAGCACAAACTCCTAAACTGCAGTGCTTTGCCACTCTCGAGTATTGAGTCAAGGAGCAAGTTCATTAGATTGTTAGAGACGTTGAAGTTTCTTTGACCACATCCATTCTAAAAAGGGGAACAAGTTTCTGTTTAGAAAGTTGGGAGAGCTTGTCTACATTCGCACCAATTTGAAATTGTTTGTGAACATATTAGTAAATGACTCCACATCTTCACAACAAGGAATTTCAAAAGACATAGCACCTGAAGCTATGTACAAGCCTAACTTCATGGTTGATGAACTGAGTAGTGGTATTGATGATGATTCTATAGCTAATCAGCCATGTGCTCTTGATGACTTGGAGCTTTCCCGAAGTTTCATAGTCTTGACTTTTGATTGTAACTTTTTGAGGAAAAAAAATCTTCGCACTCTTGATGATTTGGAGTTGTTTTGAAGTACTAAAGTCTAATATGTTGATTGTATCATTTTGACAAAAAAACATCTTTGTAATCACGATTTCACATGTTTCTATTAGTTTATATCTTATAAATGTGATATCTCTTTGTAATGATTTCAAATTTATTTTGTAATGTTAAACTACTTGGCTCATTTGTTGGATAAGGTGATTTTAACGCTGATTTATTTCAACCCTGTCAAACTTCATATAAGCTTCATCATTGTCGACCTCAAACTTGAACTTAGGTTGTTTCTGTAACCTTTACACTGTTCTTTTCATTCAATCTCAATTCCAAAAACAAAAGAAAATTATTTTCCAACATACGAACCTCAAGTTTGTACAAGATAAAAGAATCACACAGTTAAATTTTGTTTTGATTTTTCTACTAATATTAACCTGATGTCTGCAAATTTTATACATTATTTACTTTCTTTATTAAATTTTAAATAATTTATTTCTGAATTTAGAAATACAAATTATGAATGCATGAAATTGTAAATTGTATTATAAATTTATAGCCACCATCCCCACATCTCCAAATTTGGGGAAATGTTTATTCCTGAAGCTCAACCGTACCTCCCTGCCTCCCCTTTATCTCAGACTCTGCGGAAGATTGTTTACTTCTCAAATGGTAATGAAGTCACTCAAAAGGGAAAACAAATGAAGGTAAAGACCAAGAATTGCATGCCACACTAAAAATTAGTATTAACTACGTGCCTTGTAAGTTGTGATAATGCCAGAAAATGTCGTTGCTATCATAGTTGTGGAGCAATGGAAACTCTGAGCTGGTTCTCAGGATGAGCCTCACCCAAGGTAGTGTTAGCAAGTTGGAAATCATCTGCAACCGACGGCGAATCTGCCAAACCCTCACTGCATCAATAGGAAACTTAATTACAGATGAAGAGTTTCTTGATTCTTCTCACTCCCGTCTAGGCCCTATGTTACCTCTATTTGAGAAGCTTCCATTGCTCCACACTCCCCTCTAGGCCCTATGGTACCATACGCAGGTTGTTTCAGAGCATTTATGGTTCAATAAATCGATATCTATGCCTATTGTACTTCTGCATATGTAGTATATAAGTGTCATTAAAAGAACATTACTTATTGTGCAAATATGTATCACAACTTTATTCTGCATGTTGTCTCTTTACTTTTCAGCAGCGAAAAAAAATATTAATGCACTCGATCCTCATTACAGCATCTTAAAACTTTTCCACTCATACGAAGCAGAATATATTAATTGGGACTATTTAGCACTTGTGAATATACGTTTCCAACCTTTCGATTTTAAGCTCACAACACTTGATAGGACAACATAATAATAACAAAATTCTAGCAATTATTAATCAAAGACTGCAATATCATTGAGCACCAATTACATTTTCGACAAAAGAAATGTTTTAGGACGAGTTAGTAAAAGAAAAGAGCATACCGAGAAAGCTTTGCATCGTGCTCCAGTACAGCCAACCTTATATTATGGCAATAAATGCGAAACTGAATCTCTTTCACCAAAAACTCAAATTGACCTCTAAAATCTGCTAGGGCGATTGTTGTCACTGAATCACTGGAAGAATGTGCACACCACTTTAGCAATGTGTGACATCAAATAAAATCATAGCATGAACTTAAATAAGAAAATGACAGAGAAAATGTGCACACTGTTAAGCTAAAATATCACCAAGCGAAAGATTAGAGAATCTATATACACCATGGCGAAAGTGTATTAAGCTCATTAGCTTCCTTTAATGCTAACTACATTTACTACATTCTGCAATGTTTAAACCAAATATAAAGTGTTTCATACAAAACTAAAATATATGAACATCTACATGAAAACTACTCCAACAAAAACCAAAACTAATATTTCCAATAAACAGCTATTATCATTTCTTAAAGGATATTTCCACGACTACTGGCAAGTTGCTGCAACTTTTCATATGCATATAAGAACTAGATTTTTCACTTTTTGTTACTTTAACAATGTTATGTAGAAAAATACCCAAGCAAGCAATACCATGTAACTAAATGAAATGCATTTCTCCAATTTTACAAATAAGTTTAGCTTCAACGTCTCAAGTTATCTCATGGATATATAGTCAGGGACTGATATTCAGATCCAGAAGGGCCATTCGATGAATAAATATAAGCCAGACAGAAATGACTAAACAATTATACTAGATTTCACTTTAGTAAGATTTAATAATTTGACACAGTCAATTAAAACAACTCTTGAACCAAAGTATTTAAAAAAACAGAAACACACAACACTATGATCAACCTTATAATATAATGAACCTCGGAAATACACTAGCTGAATCACCAATTCAGAAAATAAAAGGACAGAAAAAAAATTAACTACAGTTAAATTTTATCGTTATGAATGCAAACCAATTTACAAGTACCAGAAATTTTAAATTTTTCGAATACCTTTGAACTTGTTTAGGTGATTCCAAAATTGTTTACTCTTCAATCGAATAATACTAGTAAAGAATATATGCTAAATATAATAATCAAAATATAGCATTGTTCACAAGAAAATCTCACATTAATAGACCAAAAATAATCAACCAACTACCGAACTACCTTTCCTTAATTGCAGAGTCTATATAAATAACCTAGCAGTTCTTAATCAATCCACAACTAACAACAAAGCATTCAAACCTGACAAGCCAAAAACACATAGCCTGATACAAAACATAACAAAGGCGTATTATGCTAACTATATCGTCCCAAAGAGGAAAAAAAAGGTTCAAACTTCCAAATAACAACGACAAACAATCAATCACATAAAATTGTCCAAATACATGATGATACTCTCAAGGAACATTGACCCTCAAGCCAAGACCTCACTTACTACAACAACTTGATCATACCTTATTAGTTCCACAACTACGAACGTTCCACAACAAAACCGCGAAGCTACAGTGATTGTTTCTATTGGAAGGGTAGCCATCTAAAGTTGTCCCATCGCCATTGCGCGATCTTAATAATAATTTGTCTTAATTAGTTAAATGATATAATCATTTGATTAATGTGTCATTTTTCTAATGTAAATTTAAAATTGTCATCCCCCCGAACTCCAATAATTGAACGATTTGAAACAATTATTTGATATTTGGCCTCTATTAATATTGCTTCAATATCTATCTAAATTTGCTTAATATTCTTATAATTTTTTTGTTAAATAATGTTATTATTTAATTTGTTCATTATCTCTGACGTTAATTAAATGATTATTTATCATTTAATTAAATTAACATTCTTCCTTTTTTGGCAAAAAGGCTATAATATTGCGTGTAAATTTGTCTAATATTTTTTTTTATTAAATAATGTTATTATTTAATTTGTTCATTATCTCTGAAGCTAATTAAATGATTTTTTATTATCTAATCAAATTAACATTCTTCCCTTTTTGGTGAAAAGGCTATAAACTTGATGTGTGCATGTGTGTGTGGGTGCATGCGTGTGAGTGTGGGTGTGTGGGTGTGTGTGTAAATTCAAGGATTCAAAATTGGGTAGTGTATGCCATTTCCCCACGTTATAACATAGCATTATATGCCATTGGCCTTTAGTAACACAAAATAAAGAACCGAATACAATATAACTCGACATCTAGTATAAACCTGATAAAACCAAAATCAAAAAATTAATCCTATTGCGAAACCAGTCACCTTACTCTTCCATTTCATCTTGGTGAACCTCATTTTCACAGTGGTGTTCTTGAGGGTCCCTAATTCAAGTTGAATTCAGTTTGTGGAATGAACTGATATTGTCCCCAATTTGCTTTGTAGCAACGACTTATCCAACTAGGACATTAAGGTTGGTTTTGTTGTTGAAGAGGATCTATAATTGATATTAAATTAACATGATCGTGGGCTAATAATACCAGAAGGCCATTTACCTTCCTTACATTCTTTCAATCATGTTTTCACCCAAAATAGCATAGTGTCTATCAAGCGCATGTTGAAGATACCTTAAACTCTACATCTCATTTGTGTTCTTGATGCTATCATAAATTGAAACAAAAGTGTGACCATTTGATAGAAATGTCGTGGGAAAAGACCACCTATATGGCATTGCCCTTTCCATAGGTCATATAATTACACTGCATGAAGAAGTTTATTGTCATGAAGAAAAACCTCTCTAATAGCCTTATTTGTTATTGATTGAAGCACCGAGAAAGATTGCAACATATCAAAAGTATTGGACAACAAAATGGAGACTAATTGTGAAGGGAATATTACTCGCCTTGCTTGAGAAAAAGAGTTTCATCCCCAATTACTCATTTGATGCTTTTTTTATACTAATAGCAATGGACCTTGAAGACTTGTTCGAGATCCTTATCAATAAATTGCTTAATAAATGCTAACTCCCAATCAAAAACTAGAGTCCAGACTCTATAATTCCTTGACAGGTACCCTTTTGCAAGTCCTACACAAATGACAGCTACAAATTTTCCCTTCTTCAAACGAGGAATGTTGTTGCATTTCAACTAATTATATTTCCTTCTAATGTACTAGTAAACAATCCACGAACTTGCAAATAAAGCCTTGCTACAATAAATTGAGCTTTTGCACGCTTGGCTGAAGGAACCAAATGCCATTCTATCTTTTGGTTTGTTAATCGTCAATCACACCATGCTCTTCCAGTTGTCTTTAACAAAAGTAAAATATTATGAAAATACAGCCTGCATTAAATGAAAAGCAACATTAGCATTAAAAATTTAAAACACAATCCAATGCTTGCTTGAGCAGGACAAAAAACTTCCTTTGCATGCACTAAATGAAAATCAATGCACCACTTTCTTGAAACTCCTAAAATAGTTAATGGTTACACGAGGCACAAATGCCTTCAAATATTTGGCTGATGAAAATGCAAGTGAAAACTTATTCTTGTGATTGTGTCATCCTGGCACAGTATTGATGGAGATTATCTTGTCATGAAAAATAATGATTGAAAGGCAAGTGATGCTCCCATACAAGTAAACTTTAGATATGCCATTTGAGCCTTTTTGTTTTAAATAATCATGATTTTTCTTGCATCGCTCTTTTTGCCAGGTCAAGGAGATTATCAATACTACTATCTCCATTCATAAATTTAAATTTTGCTTTTGACATCCCATGTTAGCAAGTAGATATGCTAACAAATTTCCTTCCCTGTATGGATGTGTTAATTGACATGACTCAATTGAGTTTGGTAATCCCCACACCTTTTGCAACATATATATTACATGTCAATTCTGGCAAATTCTTACTTTCCAAGAATTAATAACAAATAATGAATCACCCTTTGTGTGTACCTTAAGAAATCCATTTTTTTTACAAGCAGTGAACCATGTAGGAGAGTCGTTGATTCTTCAATGTTATTTGTACTTGGGAGAAGTCTAATTGATTTAGCTACCTTTAATTCTCCTAAATGATTCCAAACACAAATCCCAATACCAAACTCTCCTAGATTCCCTTATGAGGTCCCATCAAAGTCTATTTTGAAGAAATCTGGAAGCAAAAATTGCTATTTGATCTTGCTTCTATCCACCTTTGCCTTAAAACATACTACCTTTAAATGAAAGACAGAATTTTCAACTTCTTCATAATGGCATCATCCCTCGCAATAAAGAGAGAGCTACAATTCTTACGATTCTGAAAATTCACATTAGCTATCTCTGAAACTGCATTTGCACTCACTTCTTGACCTTTTTGATTGATGAAGATGCTTTCATAGAGACTTGTTTGTTTCACTCCCACTAGATGGACCAAATTACAATAGCTGGAATTATGTGCCAAATGTGTGAAAAGAAGGAAGATTTAAGTAAGATAGGCCAAGATTCAAATAGCTCCCATATTGAGTTTGGCAATGGAGTTGAAAACTGCAATTTAGACACCATGAGTTTCTACAATGTTGAGAAAGGGGATTCTGAATGAATCGATGATCAACATTTTCATATTCTTCTTTACAAAGACCACATTTAAAAGGTTCTACAATTTGTAATTTCACTAATCTGCCACTTGTTAAAACTCCTTTTCAATGGACCAACCATCCACAATTCCTAGCTTTGGGCATAATCATGTTTTCCAAACATGAGTACGGACATTGAGAATTAAGTTCCACAAGGGTGAAAATTTCAAAGAATTTGACATTAAATTCGGCTAATATAAATTTAATATATTAAAAATATAAGAAATATATTTATAAAAATATCAAAACAGCTTAACATTTATAAAACATAAACCATAAGAAGTCACTTAAATTAAAGAAACATATAATTTATAAATATTATCATAATATTTTATTAAATTTAATTAAACAATAAAAAAATTTAAAATATTATTGGAAGAGCGTACAACACAATTGTAAATTGTGAGCCTCTTATTTAGAAGGTCTTGAATTTGAGTCTGTTAGAGCTTAACACATAACAATAATAAAATTCAACAAATAATAATAAATCTAAGCTTCCCCCTCTTATTTATCAAAAAGATTATAAATATAAATATAAGTTTATAAGTTAAAAAAATAATTAAAATTTTATATTTGTTAACTTTTATATATTATTAATTTAATATCTAAATTAACTATATCAAAATATTACATCTTGAATAATATTGAAAAGCAATAAAAAGTATTAATGATAAATCTATTAAAGTTTAAATGCTATGTTTTCATAAAAATCAATAAAGTTCAATGATATTTAATTTTTAAAAAACTCTATTACCAAAAATAAAATAAAATAAAAAGCAATCTTTAGAACTTTATAAAACCACATTCATCGTGATAAAAATTCTAAAGGGAAAAACTTTAAAGAAACCATAAACTAAAAACGAGCCATTGCTACGTAGGATGAAGCGGCAATCAATTCACCTTGCCCAAACGCCCACCTATCACTTTACAAGTCAACAATGTCTGGCTCGTCTGCTCGGTCCTTCACGTTGCAGAAGGAATGATGAACTCAAAAGAAGTGGATAATCAGCTACAAAAGAAAATTTGCCCTGGGGTCTAGTTTGCACAGCTAAACAAGCTCTTGTTTCAGCCTTGTCTAGATTCGCAGACTCATACCAGCAGGAAAAAAATCTAAGCGAATTTAACATGCACAATTAAATAGTTATATAATGCTAATTTGTACGAACCCAGGTAATTCTCTGATCTTTTCAGGCAGTATGAATGCCAAAAGAGTATTTATACTTAAATCTGACGGTATGATTTTGATTTATTGTTTGAAATCAAATCTTAATGAAGCGATATAGAAACATAGTTGACAATTAAACAACCTGAACTGATTCATTAACTAGAATAATATTCTGAGAGACTATAGTTGATATTCTGATAATTAAACAATCTGAAAAAGTTCATCAACTAAAACAATTTCAACAATATTTTGAACCATAATGTTTAATATTCTTCCATCTTTACACAACAAAAACAGAGTTATTCTGAGCACCTGTTATATCTTCCCAATCGATGAAGAGCAGACAAACTTCTATGTGCAAACTGCTTACACGCGGCAATCCCCTGCGTTTAATCCTTACAGGATTACTTGAAGCGTGTGATGAATATTGCCGTGAATGACCAATCGGCTAATCCGACTGTGCCGATCCTCCTTGGTTTGGCGTGATTAATTTCCAACCAATCGCAACTCATGTACACATACACGTCATACTCCTTGGTCAGAGTCTCCCCGTTCTGACGAAAGGAAATTATCTTCAATATAATTGTTCTTTCCTCCTATTCCTCCCCCAACCCCTCCCTTACTTAAACTTCAGAAATTTGGTTGATATTCCCATGAACCGTTCACACCAGCAAACTGCCAAACATACTAAAAAATAACAATTGCTTACTGAAATATTTACTTTAATTATTTTATATTAATTGTAGCTTTGTGGACTAATATAAAATAATTTATTAATAATGTGTGATATATTTATTAATTGTCTTTATAAAGACAATCTGGAGGGATATTACATAACTGTATTCTTCAATTCATCTCCTCAATCAAGTCAGACTGCTAATTTAAGCAATCACTTATCAATCATGCAATTAGTTGCATATTCAATCTTTAGTCATGTTGTCAGTCAAGTATCAAATAGTCTCGCTAATTTGTCCAATTAGTCTTACCTCAATCAATCTTAGCCATATATTATTAGTCAGCACCCCTTAAACTGAATAGTCTATTGAAGTCCATAAATCTACAAAATGAAGGTGTTTTTTTATTGTTTTCTAACCACAATGCTCAAAGCTTTGTGCTATCATTATCAAGGAGCAAATCTGAGAGCCTACACAAAGAAGAGAGAAACAAGCAAGGAATTTGGGTGATATTTGTATTTATTTACTTGATTATTTTATGATGCTTATATCATGCTTGGCCTTTCTTTCTTGAATGAGATAGGAATTTATGCATTGAATAGAATCTTTTGTGGTTAGACCCTCTAATCTCTTCTACAAGCATGATCCCTTGATTACAAAGAAAAACTATCAAAACTTTGACCGGCACAAAAGCATCAACAGTGCTAACATATCCAAAACATTACAGATCAAACAAAGAACGTACTCGCCAATAGCCATAAAATTTGATTAATTGTCTCAGAGGATGAAACAAGCAAGTAGCCTAGACAACATGTGCACTCAAACAAATGACGTTCAGCCACATATGCATTACTAAACAATTACCACATCATCAAATGAAAATATTCCAGCACGCATATGATGGGCAAGTGATCACAAGTAAGGTGTTACCCAACAAAAAGAGAAAACTCCAAAATGAAAAATTGGTATAGTCATGCAAGATGTCCCAAAAACCAGCTATTTTGATAGTGTTTTCATCCTTCAAAAATCCAAAGAACATAGTTTCTCTCAACACAAGAAACTATGATTTCATACCTAAGCTGTCAAATGAACTCTCATTCTCCTCCTATAACATTTCTAGGGGTAGAATATTAATAATAAACTAAGTTGCGGGATTCACCATGTGCAATGCCTGGTACCAGTCCAGTTTGGACTTGGTACTGATCCTAGTTCAATCTGCCTGTGGATCTGGCCAAGATATACTCCAAGGTGCTCAATATCACCTAGGACAAACCCAATTACAAAATTGGAAGTCCCGTTTCTATTTGAACTCTAACATTCAAAATCTAGTGGAAATTTTCATCAAATGACGCTCTTGTGTATGTTAATACTAATAATTATTTTTTCTTATTTGTGTTAAAATTGATTTGAAAACTCTCTGGTTGATCAATTGTAACATTTTCTTGTAGGTAGTGTTTGGAAACAACACCCTACTGATGGAAAGTATACCTTTCATGTGCAAGCACTGCCATCTATATTGTCACCTTCGTCATTCATATTCCGATGTTTACTCTATAATGCAGCCATCATAAAAATGTCTTTGTTCTTCATCTGGTCCACAGTTGTTTTCTAAGCTATCTATTGCTTGAGTCATCAATAGAAGTATGTAAAACTCAAACTAACAAAATCTATGTTTCTTGATGAATCTTTTCCTTAGCCAATTGTGTATTCCAAACCTTAATCTTTTGATTCAATAAGAACTACATCGTAATCATGAGAATCATGAGATCTATTCCAAAGAATTGGCATACCTCTTCTCAACAATTGCTTTTACTATGTTATTCCTCTCTGATAAAATTATGTCTGAGAAGTATATTATTTGTCTCTCTAAATGACCATAGATTTGCAAATAGAGGACCCAATTGAAAAGAAGACATGACGAGGGCAATCAACTTGTTCCAAGGATCAATTTGTTTGTTTGTTATAAGATGATCCTTCAAATGAATATAGCGATGCTATAATTACAAGATAATGATGTTTTTGTTGTTTACATTGTTAAGTATGAATAGATTTTTTTCACACTGGAACATGAGAATCTTCTAATTTTCTTGAACAATAAACTGACTGACTCATTGTTTCATTTGCAGACTATAACCAGAGTGAATATGAGTAAATGTTTCACAATATTGAAGGAGTCTGAAACAAGAAAAACAATTCTGAATATTGTATCTTAAAATGCTGAATATGAATATAGAGATCGGGCTCTAAAAATGGCTCTTCACTTTAGTTGTACGTGTTTGTCATCTAGGCCCAATTGGACACAGTATATATATACCTTCATTTACAACTGGCATGCCAATGAATAGACATGTCTCCACGTGGCTGGAGACATGTCTGTTCATGCATATTAAAAATCGACACTTCATGCAGATTAGAAACAGTGATTTGGATATATAATCAGACTCGGGTCTAACGTGTTAATTAAAGCATTTTGACATATATTGATGCTCACATAAATGGCAATGTAGATCGATCAAAAAGGTAGATCGATATCTCAAACTTTGGAAATTGTGATCAAAATATTGTGGATGATTATTGCAATCAATAAAATGATTTGGTATTTGATATGTATGTATGTGCATTAATATACACAATGTATATTCATGCATATGCATACATATAATCTATGTGTCATTGTATTGGCTATATCATCCATTGTTTATCTGACTGAAGCTACTTATTTTAACACTGCCTCTGAGCTAGGGAAGATAAAATCTATCCAAGTATAGATCACAACAATATGACCTTACTTCGTGATATCAAAATATATGATATGTTCAAAGAACATCAAGTCACATGACATTCTTCATAACACAAACATGCATATTATGGCATGGCCACTGACATCAAGTCTCATGATGTCTAACATAATAAATCATTGTATGTCCATGGATATAATCCAGAATGATTATCTCTTAAGGACCATAGTGACCTCCAATTAATATCAAGTCTCATGATATCTATCAAAATATCTAGGAGATATTAACTATCATGACATGTGGACGGATATCAAATCACATAATATCCATCATGGTAGTAAAACAAATCATTGTAAAGTCATCACTTTAAAATGTCAAATACAAGTGTTCATTATTTGAGAGATTGTCACCTTTCAATAATGTCCACAAGGAGCCCATAAAGTCATGGAGTCACACATATGAGAAGGATAGAGTTTACACATTAAACATCTTTTATTTATTAGTACAAATAGATAATCATCACCTTACAATGTTAAATACAAGTGTTCATTATTTGAAAAATCATTACCTTTCAATAATGTCCACAAGGGGCCCATAAAGTCATGGAGTCACACATATGACAAGGATAGAGTTTACACGTTAAACATCTTTTATATATTAGTACAAATAAATAATAATTTTGAAACTTAATCTCAAATTTGACTTACATTCTCAAATTTGACTTACATTTTCAACCATACAAAGTTTATTTAAAAACTGTTCAACTTTTACCCTGGATAGAGGCTTGGTGAGAATGTTTTTTGTCTGATCACTTGTCCTAATATACTCCAATTGAATCACATTTCTTTCTACCATGTATCTCACATAGTGATAAGGAATCTCTATGTGTTTTGATCGATCCTGGAACACTTGATTCACTGAAAGTTTGATACAACTCTGATTATCGCAATGGATAATTGTAGGTTTCAGGGGCTCGCCAAATAATCACACAACTAATTTCAGTAGCCATACTGCTTCTTGCTCCCATAGAGGCTGCACTGTATTCGGCTTCTACAGAGCTCTGTGCCATTAATGACTGTTTTCTACAAGTCCATGAGACAAATGCTTAACCTAAACTAAAGCAACATCTTGATGTGCTTTTTCCATCAGTTATGCTTCCAGCCCTATCTGAATCAAGTATCCATGCAGATCTAGTTCTACATTTTTGTATTTAAGACCGTATCCAATTGTACCTTGAAGGTATCTCAGAATATGCTTTACAACAACAAGATGTCTCTCCTTTGGTTCACACATAAATTGGCTTATAGCATTTACTACATGACATATATCCGGTCTTGTGTTGACCAAATAAATCAATGATCCAATTATCTATCTATAGAGAGTAGGATCTGCAAATTTTCATTATGTTGTTCCTTCCTTCAATTTGTGCAAGTTGATTTCCATGGGGTGTAGACATGGGTCTACTCTCTAACACTTCAAACCTTTTTCGAATGTCAATGGTATACTTTTCTTAATTAAGGATGATTGCATCTATTTTCTACCAGACTTCCAATCCAAGGAAATAATGTAAAATGCCCAAGTCCTTCATGTCAAACTTTTAGGCTAGGTCCTTACATTGAGGGTTTGGGTGATCTAATCTTGTGATTAGAAGGTCATCAACATATAAAATAAGTATTAACATATCACCACTAATTACCTTAAAATAGAGGTTTGGATCTATATCAATGTAGTGGGACTCGACGAGTCTGACCAGGACTTTGCGAGTCCGAGCTAGAGTTGCCATTTCCAAGGCAATCTGCCTCTGGAATCAAACTCGGCCGAGTCCTGGCAGAGTCCACTTGGACTCACCGAGTCCAAGGACTCACGAGACTCGAGCCCAGGGCTCTCACCGACAGCCAACACATAAAAAGTTAAAAAAAAAAATTAAAATCATTATTTTATGTTGCCTTTTTTGGTTGTTATAACATCTAATTCACCTAAAAAGGTCATTCCACCATTTTCTTATGCTCACAAGAGAGAGGAAAGAGTTAGAGAAGAATATTGAGGTTTTGAGACAGAAATCATCAAACCAATTGGCTCTCCCATATCGATTGTTGATGGTTTGAGCAACCTTGTAGCTTGCACTAAAGCATTGAGAGGAGCATAAGGGAGCATTTGGAGGAAGCTTTTACAAACTTGCATTTCCATTGTTTGACTTTGTGCAAATTTGAAGAGGTAAGCTACAAATTGCATTTCTTTGTGTTGTTTTGTAATATGTTTTAAACTTTAACATTCATATATTTTACTTCTCTTTTTGTTTACATTTGTTTGGTCTATACTACTACTATCTACTATTTAGAATCTAAATTTATTCTAATTTATGTTGATAACAAAGTAAGAATGCCCTAAAGTTTAAAAACCTAATTTGATGCTAACTTTTTTCTATTTATAATATATTCATATTGCAACAAGCTAGCAGCAAACACACTGAAATTTGACATAATGTCTCAGTGTGAGGGAAGTAGAACTAGGCCTCCATTTAACCCTAATGCAAACCCAAGTGCAATAGCAAGGGATAGGACTTGGAAACATGCCACATCTTGGGGCACAAAAAGGGAGTTTTTACATGTTGGCATTGCAGTGTAGTATATAACGGGCGAGGAATAAATAGATTGAAGTATCACCTAGCAAATATACCTAGACATGATGCTAAAAAATGTAAAGATGTACCCCAAGATGCTATGCAAGAAATGCAAACTCTTCTAGAGGAAAAAATGGAGGAAAAAGAATTGAAAAAGAAGCAACAAGAAGAAATGGCACAACCAGCCCAACAGGGATCTTCTAGTTTTTGCTCTCCATTATCCCATACTCCACCTATGGATACCACTGCTTCTACGAGTGTGACCATTGGGCCTCGCATTTGTAAGCAAAGATCGACACTTGATTCCATGTTTGCTCCACGTACAGCCGTAGGTTGAGATCATAGGTTAGAACAAGGCGAAATATGATTATGCAAAATTGGCACTTGGAGACTTTTTCATCTACAACAACATTTCATTCAATGCAGCAAGGTACTTATTTATTTAAATTTAAATTTATGTCTTCTCTTGCTTTCAAAGTTTCAAATTTCAACTTTTAACTTTCAAGAGACAATAATATGCTTATTTTGTTTATTTTAATTTGTATTTTGTTTTTAAACTTATTTATAATATACTAATTTGTTTAACTTTAAATTTTATTTAATTTGTTTTAGGTCCCCTTATTGGCAAATTGGAATCGATATTGTTGTTGTTTGTGCTCCGGCGTTCAAAGCCCCTAGAGCTGAAGAGCTAGGAGGCCCTATTTTGAACCAAAGGGTGGCTGATGTAGAAGTTGCAATCAAAAAACAGCGTGAGGTGTGGAAAACGAAAGGTTGCACTATCATGATTGATGGTTGGACTGATAGGAGTAGAACACTCCTCAACTTTCTTGTCTCCTAATCAGGTAAACTGTAATTGTACTTAGAGTCTTAGACATTAAAAATTTATTAGCAGAACTTGTACTTAAGTGATTAAGTTTATAAATTATAAATTTATAAATTATGATTCATCATTAATCATTATACTAATTTGTTTCTTTTTCTACGATGCCACGATTTTTTTTTAAATCAACTGATGCCTCAGGAAAAACAAAAAATGTTGAATATCTTTGTGAGGTAATGGATGAAGTGATAAAAGACGTGGGTGAGGAAAATGTGGTGCAGATAGTTATAGATAATGCAGCAAATTATGCTGCTGCAAGAAAGCTTTTTATGGAGAGACACCCTCACATATTTTGGACCCCTTGTGCTACTCACTGCATTGACCTCATGTTAGAGGATTTTGGTAAACTCCCTTGGATAAAAACAATTATAAAGCAAAGAAGGAGTGTATGCAAATTCATATACAATCATGGATGGGTCCTCAACCTCATGAGGAAACATGATGGGCAAAATGAGTAGTCTCGTTCAAGGGTCATTAGATTTGCAACCAATTTTCTCACATTGAAATTTTTGCTTGATTCAAAGGGAGGTTTGAGACGCATGTTTGTTAGTAAGGAGTCGATTGCATCATCATATGCAAAGACCACTGCAGGGATTGATGCAACAGATCATGTTTTTTATGAGGCTTCTTTTTGGACACCGATTGCTGATATTGTGATGGTAATTTTCCTTTTTGTCATCATTTCCACTTTATTTTGTTTATGAAATTATGTTATAAATTATTGTTCATTTTTTAAAGATAAAACTTAAAGCTGATTATTTCTCTTCCAACTTTCATAATAATTGAAGTTTGTAAAATCGCTTCTTGTTCTTCTAGGAACTGCTGATGGAGAGAAGCCCTCAATGGGCTACATTTATGAGGGCATGGATAGGGTGAAGGAGGTCATTCGCTCTTTTTGTTGCAAGGAATTGAGATAGGTATGGGCCTATATGGGATGTCATTGATAGACGTTGGCACAATCTACTTCATAGGCCTATACATGCAACGGCCTACTTCCTTAATCCAGCATACCAATTCAGCCCACATTTCAAGGCTGATGATGAGGTGTGGAGCGGCCTCTACGATGTTGTAGAGAGAATCTCACCTGATTCAATAGTTGGAACAATTGTGGTCCGTGAGATTGAATTCTTTAAAAAAGCTCAAGGGGACTTATTTGCATGAGAGTTGTGCAACAAAAATAGGACAGAATTGATGCCTAGTAATAATCTTTGATTCTACATCCTAATTTCTAATTCTATTACCATTTTAATTTAATAAATTCAAAGTTGTTGATATGATTCAAAATTTTCTTGTTTCAGATGCATAGTGGGAAATGTTTGGCACAAAGGTGTCAAATTTACAGAGGATTGCAATTTGCATCTTGAGCCAACCATCTAGTGCATCAGGATGCGAACGTAATTGGAGTCTATTTGAGCACATATGCTCAAAGAAGTGCAATAGGTTGGCAGTGAAAAAATTGAATGATCTTGTCTTTGTTCACTACAACTTTCTCCATCGCCATAGGCAGATTATTGGAACCGTTACATCACCAATTGTATTAGAGAATGTTGATCCTCATACAGAGTGGAACATAGAGATGGCTTATCTTGTCTTCAATGATGAAGATGTGGAGTGGGTAGATTAAGTGGATCGGGAGAGTGAGGCAATAGCGATGGCAATTGAGGAGGCTAGCGCATGAGGAGACAAAGTGCAGGACCTTGAGGCTAGGAGTGATGGCTCCCAATCTAATAACAAGGATTCTGTGGGTGAAGATGAGGATGGTGATGAGGATGAGGATGAGGTTCAGGCTCAACCTCAGACACAGGGAGAGAGGATGGCTCTAGAGTCTTCCATGACTTATCTTAGACGCACTTGTAGGAGGACATAGACTACTATGAGCCTTAGTCTTCTAGTTGTTATTCTGATATATGTTTTGAACTTTTGAATTTGATACCATGGATTTCGTAATCCATGAATATTATAGACATTTGAGTCTTTGACACTGGAGTGACACTATGTTTAATACTTTAAGTTTATACTTTATAGTTTATAACCTTAAATATTGTGTGATTCAATTTTTTTCCTTCAAAAATTTGTTTTTATACTTATGTGATCTATGCAAAATTGTGTATGTGTATTAAGTAGCTTCTATTTATCTCAATTATTTTGTATTTGATGTTAATTGACTAAAAGATGCATAAAACGATCTTAAAATCGTTAAAAATCTTTGAATTTCATGGGCTTTTTGATTTTCCTAGTCCTTGTCGAGTCTGCTCGCCGAGTCCAAGTCAGAGGTGAGTCCGAGTCCCGTAACTATGATCTGTATTATTCTTGCAAAAGCCTAATCCCACAAGATGGTGATCAATCCTTTTATACCAAGCATTTGGGGGCATATTTAAGTCTGTATAAAGCTTTCTTTAATTTGTATACATGTGATTCAATATTATGTGTTACAAAGCCCTTAGGTTGCTCGAAACAGAATTCGTCTTAAATAGTCATGATTAGAAATGCAATCTTCACATCCATTTGATTGATCGTCCAACCTTTACATGTTTCAATAACAATTACTACTCTAACTGAGGTATAACGAGCCATCAATGCAAACACCTCTTCATCATCAATGCCTTCTCTTTCTGAGAAAACCCTTCCAACAAAACAAGCTTTGTGTTTCTCTATATTGTCGCCTACAAAATGTTTAATTTTAAAGAGCAATTTTGATGATATAACAGATTTTCCTTTTGGTCTTGCAATTATGTCCCATACATTATTCTTTACAATGGACCGATAATCTTCAGTCATGGTATCTTTCCGTACTTGATGTTTTGAGGCATTTGTGGCACAAATTGGTTTTGATTTGATGATTTCACTCATAAAGGAAACATATCTAGAAAATTTATGGGGTCTCTTACCTTCTCTAAAAGTTCCTTTGGGTGATGCATAATTTTCTGCTTCCTTAATCATCTTTCTGGCCCAAAGTGGTCTATTTTTGTTGTTAGGTTCTTCTACTAGAAAAGTCTGATTTTCATTTATGGTTTCTTCAGGAGACTCCTTTGAACTTCAACAATGTGATCTTCCTCCATATCTTTATGAAGATCTTGAATTTTTATCTCATGAGAGCTTTAGGATCTCCTGAAAGAATTGTCTTCCTCAAAGATGACATCTATGCTAAGTTCAATCAATTTATGTCCAAGTATATATATTTTGTAGGCTTTTGATGTTTCACCTTAGCCCACAATAATCCTTTTCTTGCCAGTGGTTCTAACTTAGACCTCTTTTCTTTAGGCACATGAATGCAGACAAGATAGCCAAAAGTTCTTAGGTGACTTATGTCAGGATTTACACTAATGAATGCTTCTTGATGAGTTTTATTATCTAGATGAGAGTGTGGACATCTATTTTGAATGTAGAGAGTTGTCCTAGAGGCTTCGACCCAAAATGAATTTTCTATATTTTGGTTGCAAAGCATAGTTCTAGCAACTTCTACAATAGTTTTATTCTCTCTCAACAACTCCATTTTGTTGTCGGTTGTAAGATATAGTAAACTCCCTCTTAATCCCAACATTTACACAAAATTCTTCTAAAAATTCTGAAGTGTGTTCCTTCACATTATCTGTCTGTGGTACTTTGATTTTCTTCCCGAACAAGTTTTCTATAAGAGATTTGAATTCTATGAACCTTTTAGGCATTTCCTCGGAATTTTTGAATTAATAAAGTATATCTAGGTCTTTCTAGAAAAATCATCCACAAAGATTACATAATATTGGAATCCTCCCAAGGATGGTACAGACATGGGTCCACATACGTCAAAATTAACCAATTCTAATACATTTTTTATTTTACTAACACTATTTAGGAAAGTCCCCCTTGTGTTCTTTCCTAGGGCACATCCTTTGCATGCTCCTTCATGGGATAGATTTAGTTTGAGCAACTCAATTATTGTTTTTTCAACTGAGGGTAGAGCACAGAAATGAAGATGTCCTAGTATTTTATGTCAAATTTCATTTGAGTCAAAAGTCTCATGAATTAGGACTTGATTTGAATCAGTGCAAAGTTTGTAAAAACATCCATGTCTTATTCCTAAAATTTGAGCTTTCTTTATAGTGGGGTTTTGTGGCCATGCGAGAACTTTTCCATCCATAAAGGTAATGCTATAGCCTTTGTGTTCAAGAGTAGAAATGGAGAATAGGTTTCATATTCTAGGTACATATAATATTCCAATGAGTTGAAGGGAGATTCCTGACTTCATATTTATGGTGCAAGTTCCAATCCCCTTTACTAGATAATTTGAATTGTCCACAATAGTTACTTCTTCGTCATATTCTTCTACCATATTCTCTGAATCCTGTAATGTGTTAAGTTTGTTGGACACTTGCCTTGATAAGGCTGAGTAGAAAACAAATTTCTTAGAATCAAGTTCTATATTAGCTTTTCCAGCTTAAGCAAACGATGCTTCTTATTTGTTCTATCAGTCACTTGACTGCATAATGTACATATTGAACATATCTAAAAGATTGCATTTGAGATGTCCTTCCTCTTCTTGGAGGATCCATTTCCATATGTATTTTTCTTCCATTTGAAATTCTTCGTCTTTCCTCTCTTATGAGACTTGGTATTTAATACATGAATATCCTCATCTATGGGATTTTGATTGTTTCTTCTAGTCATCACTAAGGATTCTTCTTGTAAGCAATAAGTTTTCAACCTATCAAATTTAGGGAGTTTTGACCATGCACTTATTCCTTGAATAAATGATTCCCATGGTGTTGTCAAGCCACCTAGAGCTATTAGGGTTAACTCTTTGCTATCAATTTGATTTCCAACTGTTGAAAGTTGATCTCTTAACTCAGTGATCCTCATAAAATATAAAGTGATAGTTCTCCCTTACTCATTTCCACATGGTGAAGTTGTCCTTATTGTTCAATTATCTAGGATCATTTTCTACAAATGTAATTACACTAGCATTGCAATTGGTGTGTTCAAAATGCAGATTTGAAGACTTATAAATATGAGAGGATACATGTCTCATGAAAAGACATGTCTCTATGATTAATCATTATTAGATAGTAATAATGTATTAACAATAATATAAATAACCATATATATATATATATATATATATAACAAGAATATTTGTCTAAATGATAATTTACCATCAACAATGTATCTCATGATTGAATCAATCTGACTGAAGCTACAAACTTAACAAACCCTCGCTCTTAACTAGGGTAGAGTGTTATCTAATATAGAACACAGTATGCTCTCAAGTATATGAAGAGATATCATCTCAGTATGATATTCCTGGAATGGCATATTTAAGGATATCAACATATATCCATCAACTTAGATGTTATCTTTCAGTATAATTCGAAGTATGTTTCAACAAGAAATATCAATCATATGATATTCATCATACTTATATTCTTTTGGTATGTGCACTGGCATCACACCCTTGATGCCTACCAAAAGAATATGTTATATCCTAGTAGGATATGAGTTATCTAATTTTTGGCACTCCGAGACAACAACTTAATTTAGACAATCAAATAAAAAGTAATCAACATGTCATGAACTCTATCATGACAAGTATCATGATCTCCGATATTCCAGTACAGCAAGTTAATGTAATCTGATCATAATAATTTCATTATCATGACTAACGGCACTCTGAGACAGCAACCTAAGATCACCACATTACAATAGCAACCATTCAAATATATATATATATATATATATATATATATATAGACACACACAATGAAAGATCATCACCTTTCATGACATAATCCACATATGCAAAATAGCAACCACAATGAACCAAGTCAGAGGGTGGAACAAGGGCTTTCACTTCAAGTTCTCTCTCACTTAAAAGAATGCATTACAAGTAATTTCACTTAGAACTTCTCCCTCATAGAGAAGATATCATTCACAAGGGACTGCACCTCAAAATTCTTGCTTTGAACAATGATCCTAGGAAGTCATGTCCTGTAGTTACTACCTTAAAGGCTCTCTTTGCCCAAGGATGCATGTCAAACTCCCTCTGAATCTGATATCAAGCTCCCAACTTTTTGGTGATAAGTCATTACTTCCTCATGATGTACATAGGAGTAGGCCCATCAAAATCATGTAGTCACACACATGTATTTCTAGACTCCCTCAGAGTATCAATCTTCCAAGCTCCTGCGTTGCCTTTGAAGAAGTGATATACTCCCTCTTAATGTAGATGGATACTCATGATCTCAATTGTCAAAAGTGAAAGCCTTACTTTATCCATCCTAATCACAACTTCTTTGAAGCTACTATCATAAATAGCCTAATGTACCATTCTTTTTTCGCTACGAGAACAACTTTAGATACAAAGGAAAAGATAAAAGAAAAAACTCATATAGTACATATAAAAAAACATATGACAAAGAGACTATAATGAGTAGATAAATGACATACTTAAGAATAATAAATACTTATCTGTACATCAACATCCTTTATATTCATGAATCCAGTAAAGGCTTATCACATCAAAAAATGCCTCCCACAGGGAATGAAACATTGGTCAAGGTAATTATCCACCAATTCCTTAATTTAGACCTATCAAACTTTGTGATATTGCTCCCTTTTTTCTTAATCATTAAACATAATATAGTGATAGTTGTGTAGTGATTTGCTACATTTAATAATAGATTGTCTATTCCTTGCTGACTTATATTGATAATAGACAATCTCCTCTACAATTCATATCATAAGCCTTACATTATATTCATGAATCATAGAGATGCAATAAATTTGGCAAGATCAAGTATATTTGGCTATTTTTGATAAACTAATGGTCCACCCTGGACAAATCCCACAAGCTTATGAGTTCTCTTTGTCAACTAATTATTTTATATTGGCTTCATGCAAAATATCATCACTATTTTATCTTGTCTTTGTCAAAAATTCCTTGATCTTCCTAAAGTAACACTTGATAAACTACACCATTAAAGGAGCTTATACATTTGAATATCTATATGTTATCCATATGTATATGTCGTCAATATTGCTGACTGTATAATATAAGTGTAGGATTTGGTGCTTCAGAGTCTTGGTGCTTCCCTCTTACCCAAGCATCGCATCCCGGTTTGTCTTGAAGATAACTCTCCATTCTCGACCATAGAAAAATAATATACATTTGCAAAGTAGTTTATGGACTATAAATAGAACCCCTTGATATGTTGTGGTACACAATCTAGAGCTACCACCCTCAAAAGTCGCAATGCCTCTCCATCTTGAATCATCAACTCCCGAAATTAAAAGATACATTGGGATCTTACTTGCATATGACATTAATCATGTCCAATCCTCTCTAATTATTGGAAATCACTATTGTGGGTACTGCAAGAATGAATAAGCTTTTGGCTTCCAATAACGTCTTTACCGTTGACTGGTGATCCATGTTTGATGATGTATTGTGTAATTCCCAATGTTGTTAATTGGATGCTATAAAAGATGTTTATTCGTTGTTTCATAATCGTTAATGTTAGGTTGATTCCTACGTGAGGCCTCTTTATTAAATATCACAAAGTTGTTTATTAAAGACTAACGCATATCCCTTTGGTTATTATAGTTTCCTTATGCTGTTGGTCTCGGTCTTGGCTATTTGATTTATGGTCATCATTTACCATAATGTAAGAGCACCCTATCGAGTATCATAGTTATCATGACTTTGTTATAATTCTTTATTTTCCATATCTAAATAGCTCCTTGTTCCTGACATATTAGTCATTATCAATCATCAACGGTGAGATGCTACGTACTACAAGTGCTCGTATCAGAAATTTCTATAAAAAGTGCTAGCAGTTATGTCGACATGGCCAAGTAACTTCTTGATAGCTTCTCTATGTTATTTTTATTATGCATTGACTATTGTTTGTTGACAATTTGTTTCTCTCTTAATTTTGATTTGATTTGACTCTTTTGTGCTCAATTTAGTTGAGAAATAGACTACAACCAATAGATGAGTTTCTTGTATTAACCGTATCATCACCCTCTGAATTGAAAGGTACAACTTCCTTATGCAAAGATTTGCAATGAACTTTGTTTAGATTCCTACTCCTACTTCTAAACAGTGCTCTTAACCAGAGAACACGAGAGGTGAATTCCAAGTTACCCGTAGCCACAGAAAACTCAGGTGAGATAGAATTTTGATAGTTTAAGGCACCCACAACTATTAACACCATAAAACTCTTTTCAACTTCCTACACTAACTTCTAGTATGCATCTACTTAAGCGTCACTCCTACATGCAACACTAAACTAACAGAAGCTAACAGCAACAAGGTAAAGAAATATAAAATTGAATTAACAGCTAACAAGGTAAATTAACAAGGTAAAGATAACAATAACACTCAGATTACCGTAACTTAACAGCTTTGCCCATCAATTATATTCCATTTCCAAGCGCATAAAAGAAAAACATGCAAGTTAAATGAACAACCAATTTCAGAGCAAATTAAGAGTCTTACTCAATTATCTTGGTAACAGGGGTCAGTTCACACCAAAATTTTGCCAACCTTTCTATTGATTTTCAGCGTTACATATATACACCCTTTAGATTCCCCAGTCGTTACAAGATTTTACCAAACATTTGAGAGGAATGCCAAGAGGCAACAAAAAGGAGAGAGACATTTGTCAAAAATCATCAGAGGAACAATCATGGGGGAGGAGTTGTAATGCCTCAATTCTTATCAATTTTTTCTTTACAACAACTGACTTGGCCTTATGCGCCTTTATCACATCGAGTGTTATTTTGAGCTCCTTAACACCTGGAATATACACGTTGTCGGTTCTAACAACCCAATAATCATGATCTTCAGTCAGTTCCTCCACTGTGTAAATGTGGGATTGCATCTTTTCCAACACCTTCATTACAGTACCATCAATCGCAGTCAACACCTGGATCTTCAAATTCTAATAGTTGGCTGGACTGATTGCTCTATATACACTAATTGTCCATTCGGAGCCACCTATGATTCAGTGTGCAATCCTTCAAGTACACATAAATATTCCCTGTGACTTTCTTCACAAAGTCATACAAATTCTTCAACTCTTGTTTAAATTTCTCCAAACTCTCCTTGAACTCCATGGATTGCTTCCAATGAAGCAATGGCTCTTTTCCAATTCTCAAAATTCCATGACTAATGGCAACATCAGTCTTCATATCTAATATGTCATGTAAGAGCGACAGATCCCCTGTTAACTTCTCAAATTATGTTTGCATCGAGACCTAGTGAGTGGACACAATTTCTCTCAACCTCGATGCATCCATGCACAAGTTGTCAAGCTTCTTTATCAGTGGAGGACCTCGGGCTTTGATGTCCTCGACCCAAGCACAACCCACCTATCCAAAGTGCCTCTCTTGTTGAAGCTTGACAAGTAGATTCTTATTCTCCTTTATTGTTGGGTCGAATGTGCTTGAGGTGGCACCATCTGCTGGGATGCTTGCAAGGGGATCGAACATTGCTTTGATGTACTAGGTGAGCTCCCTATTAGAGGCCTTTAGAGTGCCTTTATCAATTTGAGTTCCTCCGGTCGATCCTCAATGTACACATTGGTGAATTTCCACATATTCAATATTTTATCATGCCTTGGAGGGGTCACGTCATGTGTTTGCATTTGGAAATCATTTGGGATTAAATCTTCAATCTCGCCTTCCTTTTGTGGCTATGCGACCTCCATTACCATGTTGTTGGTGCTAACATCTATGCCAAGAGTGGCTAACACTCTAGATCTCTTTGCTTTCTAGGACGAGGTTTGTTGTTGCATAGCCTGGGCAATCAAATCCTTTGGAGGCAAGCTTTCCTCTACTCTTCTTCTCAATTGTATACCTTCAACCAAGACTAGGTTGTTGGGATGTTCAACAAGGATTGCAAAGCTAAAGCATCAAAGAGTTTCCTCGCAACTGGAGGGGTTACTTTCTTTCTACTTGCAAAAATGAAAACAATAGTTTTAGTGGCAGAATGAGCAGGGGGATTACCTTGGTCGCCTCCTTGCTGCTATTGTGGTGTACCCTGCATTTGATGACCACCATCGAGACCATCATCTAGGGGCTTCTCCTCCGACAGATTACTATCACCATCTAAATTGATCACGAGAATTGTGGAGGAATTCTTTGCAGCTGCTTCATCCTTCTCCTTTTCTTTTTATTTCTCTTTCTTTTCCTCAATATCTCCTACATTACCAATATTCAGTAGAGAACCACTTCCACACGTAGGGGTAACTAGCGCTTTCTTCTTTGAGGGTTGACCACCGCCTACTAATTGCGAAGGACCCGTGGATACAGATGTAGTAGTTGCAGTAGTAGAAGTAGCAACAGATGATGACTGGGCTACTCCTGAGGCCGCACTTGAAAATGAACCACTACCACCAGTTCTTTTCCTCTTGCCCTTGTCCACTCCGCCCATTTATCGATTCTCTTCTAGGTGACATCCATCAGGTTCGTCATATTCTCAACTGTTGGGCATTCTGGAGGAGTAGACACTATAGATGTCTCCTTGATCTTCTTCTTGTATATGGAGGTCATTAGAGTGGAACCATCATCCTCTAAATCATCAACGTTGATATTTACATTATATAACCAAATCTGCTCAACAATGAGCCTAGAGAACAACTTCTCTCTTGTTTGGGCATCTGTATAGCAATCCACCCAATAATGTTCAATGTTTGGCACATAATTAAAGCTTGGAGTGAGCAGCAAATTGTTCCTAATGTAGTCCATTGGATCAAGGTGTAGTCGTATTACTTCCTAATCTTGCATCTTGAATTTCCCTTCAAAGGCCTTAATTAAGCTCTTTGTATTTGACCTGCATGCACATGAATTCAATCCAACAGTGATCAAGAAAGGAATCCCGGCCTTTCTTACAGCTCCACATAAGGTATTTACCTCCAAGATTTGTCTACACAACTCAATGAGCACAATCCTATCATCAGGGCACTAAGGCAACCTCCATGGGAAGCCATCAAAACCAACTACTCTGAGGTATGAGAAAGCCAGAAGCTCGATAAAACTGCTTCCATATTGGGTAACCGAGGAGATGGCTTCAAGGGTCTTTTCTTCGAGTGATCTTGCAATTCTATGCATAGCCTCATAGTGAAAGCACCATTGATCTTCACAAACACTCACCCTCTGATCTTTATTAATTTCAGATTTGATCGTTTGCTTCAAACTTCCCACGCCACATGAAAGAGGAGCGGCCCATTAAATTAGAAATCACCTTTAGCAGCATAACGATTGGATTTGCCATTAATATGGTAGGTTAACGGCCAAAAATGATGTCATTCATGTCAAATCCACCTTTTTACATGACCCCGTAGATCAGATTTCATTAGATTTATCTTTTCAAATCTGAGGTAGCAAAAACCCTACTTTTCTAGTTCACTTCATTATTCAGCCTTCGGAGAATACATTATCTATGGGAGAATCTGGACTTACATGAAAATTGATCTTCTTACTTGAATCGTGAAGGAAGGCTTACCCCCACCTTTATGAAAGAATGACAAAATTACTTGTTTTGCCTTATATCGAAATTATAGCAAACGGGCTTCTTCTTTGGGCGGCATCACATGGGAATCTCTGCAGGTATATTATTTCCTTCTGAGCAAGTCACCACCAATAGTATACTTTTACTTCGTATTATTGAGAAGTAGCGGTGAAGGTGGCTTTCCAAACGGAACAATGGCAATAGAGGTGAAACTCCAACAAAGTGAACAATCGGTAAAACTTTTATAATTCAAATGAGCTTTTGCCGATATAGTGAAACTCTAAAATCCCACGTGAAGGAGAAAAAGAGGAAGATCACTGACCAGAAAGTATCCTAAGGGCAAACCTAGACTCAAACTTTAGAATTATTTGGATTACCAAAGTCCAATCGTGAAACTTAACTGTGCACTCATTGTGTTTGTTTTCTTTTATTATTTTGTGTTTTTCCCCATGACTAGACTGTGTTTGTGATTTCTTCTGTATCTGCTAGAACTGATCCAACGTAATGCATAGCTCATCCTATTTAATATATATATGATGGTTAAGCACAATCGGTGACATGAGGTTGGAGGAATTTTCTTGTGTATTTTTATTGTTTGCTCTGTCTCCTCTTCTAATTATACAATATGCATTCATGTTAACTGCAGTATTCATTATAATTGTGATCCTTACATTATTTGAACTACAATCTCTTTCCAAATTTGGTTCAATTCTCTCCTAGTTTTCTGGCTTCCATTACTCTCCTTCAGCAGTGATGCTAGTTTTATATCCAACTTCCTATTCTTGCATTCTTTCTTATTATCTTCCAATCACAGTAATTACTTTTTCCTCCGCTTAGTTCAAGAAGAATAAAACTATGAGTAATAAACTAATGTGTGCGCCTTATATAATTTTGAGAATAGAGCTTGCACCACATGCAAATATCAATATGCTAATCATCGCATGAGCAAGTTGACAACCAGCTTGGTGAATATAATAGGCACTTGAATGTGTTCAGCTATATGGATGATGATCTCCAGTTACTCACAAACAAATGTTATTATGGTGGCTAAGCCCAAATACTATCTGTGATGGGTGTGAAGGGTTCAAACTCCCTACTTTTGTATTCTGGATGATTCCCCTGATGTAGCTGCAGACTATACCTTCATATTATCAGTTATGTGTTCTCTTAAAACTGTTAAATTTTAATATCTCGTATGCATATGCCTTTGACAATAATCTATAAATCTCTTTTTCTCTATGTTCCTTAATTGATTCGAATTACTTACCGAATGTCTCCCTATTGAAATTCTAACGTCGGGCCTATCCGTTCCTTCCTTGAATAATTTGCTACACATTCTTATATTTTTCTTTTTCTATTCTTTCTTACATTTGCAACCTGGCTTTGATACCATGTTGAATTATCTAGGATCATTTTGTACAAATGTCATAACAATCCCATTGTAATTGGTGTGTTCAAAATGCATATTTGAAGACTTGTAAATATGAGTGGAGATGACATGTCTCTATGGTTAATCATCATTAGATAATAATAATATATTAACATAATTTAAATCACCATATAATATATATATATATATATATATATATATATATAAATGAATATTTGTCTAATTGATGATTTACCATCAAAAATGTATCTCATGCTCGAATCAATCTGACTGAAGCTACAAACTTAACACTTATAATGCAAGGATTTTGCTAGTGTTGTTATCTCAAAAGTGCCTTCAAGATATTTTAACATTTCATATGCAATATCATGTTTTGATAGAATATGTACTATATGATCCCTGACTGCATCCACAACTATTTTTATAGCCTTTTCATTATTCTCAATCCATTAGGTTTTCTCAAGGGCATTCTCGGTTCTATTTTGTTTTCCTTCACAAATGACTAATTTATTTTCTTTTAATATCATCATGATTCTAATTTTCCATGATACAAAGTTGGTTGGTTAATCCTCAAATCTGATTACAATCGACATTATGAAGAATGGAATGTGATTGCACTTTCAAGAAAGAACAAATATATGTTTTGAGGAATCTGAATTCTCAATTCTAATCAGATCTTCCTTAACTTAGATCTAATACCATGTTATGTATGTCTGGATTTATTTGAGGCTGGAATATGAGAATCTTTTAACTTTCTTGAACAATAAACTGACTGACTTATTGTTTCTTTTGCAGATTATATAACCAAAATGAATATGAGTAAATGTTTCACAATATTGAAGGAGTCTGAAACAAGAATAAAAATTCTGAATATTGTATCTTAAAATTTGTTGAATATGAATATATGGATCGGATTCTAGAAATGGCTATGCATTGTTGTTGTATGTGATTGCCATCTAGGCATGATTGGACAAGATACATATACCTTCATTTACAAGGGACATGCCAATGAACAGGCATGTCTCCACATGGGTGGAGACATGTCTGTTCATTGACATCTCTCCCCATAACTAATCACCATTTGTTTGCCTTACTAATAATACTGATTACAATCCGTACTTCATGCATACTAAAAATTGATGCTTCATGCAGATTAGAAACAATGATTTGTATATATCGATGTCCATATAAATGGCAATGTAGATCGATCAAAATGGCAGATCGATATCTCAAATTTCCACTTAATCATTGGTCAAGACATCTGATAGTTTCCAAATATTCAAATTGAAATAAGTTATAACTAATAACCCATATGATATACGCCAATGTTCACAATTCCAATGCAAATCAAAAAAACATTAAAATTACAAAATCATCACCAATCAGGATTCATGAGTCACCAATCGGATTCATAATTATATGGAATCTCAAGAAAATCAACATCCTTGTCATCTCCAATTGCTGCAAGTTCAAGATCATTTGAACCCAAAATGGTTCCTTTTGTGTCAGATGCACCATGTGTCATTGTTGTTATCATCATCATCATCATCTGTGATTTTAATAAAATCCTGAAACGTTGCATCCCTATAGGCACACTCAAGGGCTACATCCCAAAGCTTGATTGCCCTTACCTGTAATGATCCTCCTTGAATGATAAAAGACACTAATTGGCATGAATGTAAACCAAGTCCTCATCTTTTTTTGAGCCCAACTAGCTATGATACATTGCGTGGATAAAGGCCCTCCAATTCTGCCCAATAGTACAAGAACTTGCAACCTGGACAATGTTCATAAACAAAAAAAACTTAATTGTGAGAGGATCTTGATTGCAAGAGGTTGTAGAAGCTTAAATGGTTGACAATTAGCAATTGGATATTCTACAAACTTTTGCCCACAAAATGATCCACTAAACAAAAGGAATCTTGTTAAGGATATTGACCCTGTTAGGAGTCTATGAATTACATATAGTGTCTCAATCCTTGTTAGAGGACTAACCTCTGTGAAAAGTCTCAACCCTATTAGGAGTTGGTATTACAAAAACATATGTATGAAGGAGGAGCCCACTACCCAAACAAGCAATTATACAATTCAATGCCTTAAACAAAACAAGATAGATATAATAACCTCTTATTTGCTGATTGTTGTACTTCGCATATCTCTGATCTTACATCAGAATTTGCATCATAGGTATTTCACATAAGTTCACATGCCACATACTCAGTTTGCATATACACCATAAAACTTTGCATTCGCATAACATACACACCACGCACTTCTCAAGTAGTGATCCTTTTACTCATACCCTTTTCTTTCACAAAACTCTTGTGCAATCGGTCACGCGTTATGCTAACTTAGGGTAAACATCTAGGATGGTGTCCCTACATAATTAAGTAATTATTTCGTGACCGAAATAATTCCTTAGCCTGTTATTAGCCCTTTTCTGATATGCCCTGTTTTGTCATGCTCTCTATCTTTACTGGTGTTTAACCTGTAACTTCGTTCATATTGGCCATACTAATTTGCGCATTTAGATACGTCATCATAACACTCTATTCTACATGTCCTTCATTGCGCACGTGTTGGTTGTCACTGCAAACTTCACAATACTGAAATCGCCTCTGCACTGATATTAAACTGTCTAATACTTAGACAATTTTCTGTCTCTAATCATGGAATCTTTAGCTATAAGTTCAGCTTTCCTTTCCAGAACAATATGTTTCCATAAATGACATCCCCTAACATTACTAACTTAGCCAAATTGCCAACATTTTATGCCTTGGAGATTTAGATTTGTAAAGAGCAAACTTCTACACCAATGTGTATTAGCAAGCCAGAATGGTTGATTACTGAATTGAATAAAGGAAACTATCATTATGTTACCAATGCCAGAACAGCAGACATATTAGTGGTTACACCGTTTGAATGTTCCGAATTAACACTCATACTTACCAATCTTTGCACCATACGGAACTGGGACAAGGGTACGTGTCTGAGATGTTTTAAATGCCTATTGGCGTGACCTCTGTTTGCTGGCATAACTTGTGTTTGTTGTACTATACGCTACACTATCGATGATGATGCTATGCCCGGAGTACGGGTACGAGGATGCTGTGTAACCCGAGGGTGATGCTTTGTCAGCTCTGTCGTTGATCTTCTTCCTTGAATGCTTCGTACTTTTGGGTGATGTTTTGTCAGCTCTGTCACGGATCTTCTTTCTTGAATGTTTTGTACTTACTACTCTGTTGTCCTTCCTCTTTCATTTGATGGTGTTAATATGCATTTCCAAACTGTTATTTCCTTTGGTAGTCGTCTTTATGACATGTGGTTTCGGATTTTAAAAGGTATGTTTAACTATTAACCCTTAAAACATAAACATATGCCAAATCAAAAGTATCTATTATTAAAACATTATGTTCTTTAAGGAAACATACAATATATTGAAAAATAATCCATTCATTACGAAAAAATTGGTATTTTATTATTAAGTCTTAATGATACATAAAATTTAATCTATTAATTCCAATGTGATAATAACAATAATCTATACATTTCATTGGCATTTTATGATTTAATTTAGTTCCATTGCAGTCCTTGCATCGTGAATTTGCTTGTCCTCAAGCAACTTAAGGGTTTCTTCCTTTTCCCACTTCGCATCTGCTTCGGGTAGATTCTTTCATTTGACTAAGAATTCTATGATAGTTATGCTCCTTAACTTCCTCTCTCGAGTGTCCAAAATAACTTCCGGTATTAATATGAGTTCCGCTTCAACATATAAGGGAGGTAGATCTGTAGAGGGGAGATATTTTTTTTCCAAGGGCTTGCTTGAGCCTCGAGACATGGAATACATTGTGAATCCTACTATCTTGGGGAAGTTCGAGCTCATAAGCTACTTTCCTAATCTTCTTCAACACCTTCTATGGTCCATAGAACCGAGGTTTTAGCTTTTCTATACCATTCCTTTTAAGCGAGGATTGTTTATATGTTTGAAATTGTTAAAATACTAAATCTCCAATTGTAATGATCTTTCGGTACGTTTCTTTTCTGCTTAGATTTTTTGTTGATTATGTGCTTGGCATATATTTTCTTTTAATGTTTTAATAATATTTGTGTTTAGCTTTATAAAATCTTGTACACTAAGTACACTACTGTCATGAGGAAGTAGGGATCCAGAGGACATAGCTTCATATCCGTAAAGCGCCTTAAGGGGCTCAATTCTTATTGACATATAATACGTAGTAGTGTAGCAATATTCTCCTAAGTGTAGCCACTTAATCCAAGCCTTTTGTTGACCTATAACATAGTTCCTTAGACATCCTTCTAACAACTAATTTACGACTTCTATTTATCCATCTGTTTGAGGGTGGTAACTTGTGCTCAGGATTAAGGCTGTTCCAGCCCGTCGAAAAAGTTATTGCCGGAATTTGCGGAGGAATTTGTTGTCTCTATCACTTATAATGTTTTGTGGAAGTCCATGGCGTCAAAAAACTTCCTTAAAAAACAACTCTGCTACTTGATGTGCAGTATACTCTACGGAGATGTCGAAGAAGTGAGCATATTTGGTGAGTTTGTCTACTACCACATATACTATCTTTTCCTTGAAACTTTGGAAGTCTTGTTACAAAATCCATAGATATAATTTCCCATTTTTGGTTTGGAATAGGTAAGGGTTGTAGTAAACCTATTGGGTGATTTAGTTCCGATTTATTTTGCTAACAGGTCATGCATTCCCTTACATATTTTAATACATCTTTTTCTAAGCCTTTCCAAGCGTAGTTTTCCCTAACGTTCTTGTATGTCTTGAAATACGCTTGGTGTCTTGCTTAGGGGCATCATGGTACTCTTTCAAGATATTTCCTTTAGCATCTGACTTACATATTAAGTACACTCTTCCTTTGTACATGAGTTTTTTCCCGACTCTAAAATTGTCATTTCTTTTGCTTGGGGATCTTGGATGTATTCTGTTGTGATCTCTTTTTTCCAATCCTTTGAGATGGTTGTCATGACATGAATGTAGGGTCTTCTTGAGAGAGTGTCAACAACTCAATTATTTATCCCTTTTACATATTCTATATCAAAATCATATGCCTAAATTCGACTAACCCATTTCTGTTGTCAATCATTAAGATCTTTCTGATTTAGGAAGAATTGAATGCTGTTATGATCTATCTTTACAGTAAATTTCCCGCAGACCAAGTATTGTCATAATTTTACTAGGGCATGCATTATGGCTAACATCTCCTTATCATATATTGAGTAATGTCTTTTTCTATCTATTAGCTTGCTACTCTCAAAGGCTATTGGGTGCTTCCCTTGCTGTTCCAACTCCTTCACTTGACGCGTCACACTGTAACTCAAATGGCTTTGTAAAATTTGGTATAGCTTAAAGTGATTAAGAACACATGGTTTCTTTATGTTTCTCAAAAGCTTGTTGTACTAGTTCATTGCATGTAAAAGCACCTTTCTTTGTTAAGTCTGTAAGCAGGGAAGCAATTCTGGAGAATACTCTTAAAAAGCATCAGTCGTAGCTGCATAGGCCTACAAATCCCCTGAGTTGGGTAAGTGTGTTTGGTTTTGGCCATTCTTTAATAGCTTTAATTTTCTCCTCATCCACGCTCACCCCATTTGCATTAACCTTGTGTCCTAGGTATAAGATTTCTTCCAAGCCAAATTCACATTTTGAAAGTTTTTCTTATAACAATTTTGTTTCCAAGATTTTTAGGATTTCTTTGATATGTTGTAGATGTTCTCCCCATGATTTCTTGTAGATAAGTATGTCATCGAAGAATATCAATAGAAATTTTCGTAATTGTTGTCGAAATATATGATTCATTCATGACTAAAAAGTTGTTGGTGCATTGGTGAGTCCAAATGGGAGAACCAAAAATTCAAAATGTCCAAAGTGACACCTAAAAGTTGTTTTAGGTACATCTTCTCCCCTCATTCTTATTTGGTGATATCCAAATTGTAGATCAATTTTTGAGAAGTAACATGCTCCATGTAGTTCATCCATTAGTTCATGGATCCTAGGAATTGGACATCTATTCTTTATAGTTTTCTTATTTAATACGCGGTAGTTAATGCACATTCTCCATATGAATGTGAATGAACTACTAATGACGCGAACAGACTGCTACTAGGTTTGATATGGCCCATCTCCAATAACTCCTTGATTGTTCTTTCTATCTCTTCTTAAAATTTCCTTGGATGTCTATAAGGGGTGGTGATTACAGGTCTTGCTCCTGCCTCTAATTCTCTCAAATATTCAAATCCTCTATTTGGGGCAAGTCATGGGGGAATTTCTTTAAAGACTCTTTTGTATCTTTTCAATATAGGTTGAATATCTACATGAATGACTTCCCTTTTTGAAACTAATTAATTTAAGATCATACACTGTGCCACCCATCTCTCTTGGCCATGATTGAGTATTTTTGTGATTTTTTTACAAGAGACCATTTTGGCAGACCCATCTGGTAATCCTTTTAATGTGATTTCTTTCCCTTCATGTTGGAAACAAATTTCTGAATTGGGACCATCTATTATGAATCTTCCAAGGGAATTTACCCAAGGCATTCCTAGGATGATATCATTTTGAATGTTTGTTGCATAAAATTTTCTCCTAACTTTGTGTCCCCCTAGGGTGACTTCTACTCGAGGCACTATCTTGGTGCACTTATCAATGGATCCACTCCCAAAAGCAACCTTGAAACCTTAGAATTCTTGAGTTTTAAGTTTACTCTTGGTAACCAAATGTTTGCTAATGAAATCATGAGTAGCTCCGGAATCCACTAATGCAATTATTCTTTGTCTTTTAACTATTCCCTTGAGTCTGAAGGTCATGTTTTCATTTTCTTGGTTGATGACAACTAATACCCCATGTTCTATTTCTTCAGTTTTTTATCTTTTCTATGGAAAATCATCTTCTCCTAGCTCTTTCATTCTGTTTAATTTTCCAAGTTTACACTAATGACTAGGTTTCCATGGTTCCTCGAGCTTAAAGCATAAGTTTTTCTAGTTTAAATCTTCTTTTTTCTAGCATCGATGTTCCTTATTCCATGGTTCTTTAGAAATATAGTAGGCCCTTTCTTGATGGTCCTTCTTAGATCCTTCATGTCTATAAGGGGTTTTTCCATAGGGTGATTAAACTCGACCTTTTTTGCCTTTCTGATTGCTTCCTCTAGGTTTTATGGTTCGAGGGGTTTTACTTGTGCTTTAACGGAATCCTTGAGTCCTTCTATAAACAAGTGGGTGAGCTGGCTCCGTGATAGGTTTGGAACCATTATCTATAGATCTTAAAATTGATTTACAAATTCTTCTAATAATCTTGATTGCTTAAGGTGAGTGAGTTCTTAGAAGTACCATTCTGGATCTGTTTGATCAAATCTATTCATCAACCTTTGCGTGAATTCGCCATAGGTGGTAATTTTCTTACGTCGAAGGGAATTTTTTCCATAGTGTCACCATTTATGTGCTGACCCTCTTAACTGGAGTATGGTGAACTTGATTGCACCTTCCTCAGTCATAGGACTATATTGCAGGTATGTATATAATTTTTGGATCCATCATTGAGCAGTTTCTTCTCCAAAACCATTAAAATATGGTAGATTAACTTTACTCACCTTGTTTTGAAGTTCTTTATCTACGTGGTTCTTCCTATTCTTTTCCATGGTTTTTCTTTTGTAGTACTCTTACAAAGAAACATGTTGTCAAATATTTGGTTCTAGGTTTGCATATAGTTGTGCAAGTTCTTACACAGTATTTGCAGTGTCTCTTCTTCTATACTAGTTTCTTCCCTTAGAATGAATGAAGGAAAGCTATCTCGTAGGGCCGAACTTTGAGATGAGGGTTCATTGTCTTTATGATTGGAGTGACAATCCCTTTGCAGATTGATTCTTTCGTTCTGGTTATTATTGTTACTTATTCTTTGTATTGCTTCTAGTAATAATTTATTGGAGTTTTCAATCCTTTCATTGGCTAGTTGTTTGGCCATTATTTATACAATCACCAAGCTTCGACAGGATGGCAAGATTATTATCTAATACCATTGTAATGTCCCCTACAAAAATATAGTTAGAATTCTTCCAAAAAAATTAAACTTATTATAATTACACTCTAATCTAACCCCGAACCTTAAAAGCATTTCTAGATCGGGTTTTTCCTAACCATTAGTTATTGAATTGTCTTTTCTAGAATGTACCCTTTAATGTTCACATATGCATATGTTGGCACCTTTAGAATATTCTACCCTTGTATTTCCTTAGGTATGTTGATGGACGAAAGCACCCGTACATATCAAAATCTCTGTGTATTTGGCCAAATAGATATAATATCTATCCTTGATACCAGCACACATATCTCTCCTTAATAAGTTGGCCAAATAGGTATAATACCTACCTCTGATACCAACGCACAAATCTTTCCTTAACGGTTGGCCAAATAGGTATAATACCTATCTCTGATACCAAGACATAAATCTTTCCTTAATAGTTGACCAAATAGGTATAACACCTATCTCTAATAGGGCAATCAATTATGCATTCCAAGGAGTTCCATGAGGGAAAACTTGATCAAAGAGAAACATAGTGGGGGAATGGCAAGACACTTTGGTTGAGATAAGACCATTGCTATTCTTAGAGAAGATTATGTTTGGCCTCAAATGTCACAAGATGTGAAAAAATTTGTGTAGAATTGTCGAGTATGTCAAGCAGCCAAAGGATTTAGTCACAATATTGGACTTTATCAGTCATTGCCTGTTCCATCAAAGCCTTGGGAGGACATAAGTATGGATTTTGTTCTTGGATTGCCGAGGACACAAAGGGGTAATGACTAAGCATTTGTAGTGGTTGATAAGTTCTCCAAGATGGCACATTTCATCCCATGCCACAAGACTCATGATGCTATACATATTGCAGATTTGTTTTTCAGAGAGGTGGTGAGACTACATGGTCTCCCAAAGAGTATTGTTTCCCAAAGAGATACTAAATTTGTGGGGTATTTCTAGAGGACTTTATGGAAGAAGTTGAAGACAAAATTGAGGTTCAATCCTACACATCATCCGTAGTCTGAAGGACAGACCAAAGTGGTAAATAGAAGTCTGGAAAATTTGCTGAGGTGTTTAGTGGGAGATAAGCGCAAGGGATGGGATTTGATTCTACCACAAACAGAATTTGCTTATAATAATTCTGTAAATAGGAGTACAGGTAGATCACCATTCCAAATTGTGTATGGAAGTAGTCCAAGGACTGCACCAAAATTGAGGAAAATGGAGCAAGGGGAGAGGACAAGTGCCGAGGCAGAAGAATTTGCTGAACATATCAACAACCTAAATGAGGAGGTCCATGCACACATCACCAAGATGAATCAACAGTATAAAGCCAGGGCAGATCAAAGGAGGAGACATAAGGAGTTCCAACTAGGGGATCTTGTTATGGTACACTTACAAACGGAACGGTTTCTAGAGGGTACTTACAACAAGCTAAAGATGAAGAAATTTATCCCCCGCAAAATTTTGAAGAAACATGACTCGAGAAATGCATATGTGGAGTTGCAAGATGGAATTCACATTTCTCCTATCTTCAACATTGCAGACTTAACAGAATATCATGATGATGGTGCAGATGAGGGGTTGATGTTGGAGCCATGTCCAATTGCTACTTCTAAGGAGGAGATAGAAGAGATTCTAGATAGTCGTGTGGGCAGGAGTACCAGAAATAGGCAATATGAAGAGTACTTGGTGAAGTGGAAAGGACAACCAATAGAGGACTCAACTTGGATATCAGCAGCGGAAGTTGCCCATTTGGGTTTTCCTCTACCTTAAAGTGACAGGGTCACTTTTCAATCTACCCTCGGTGTCTAACGCAGGAGCATCCAGTGGGGAAAGGGCAATCCTATATCACCCAAAAATATGCTTAAAGATAGTTTCTATTTAATGAGTTTTTATTTCTAGATACCAATTTGAGTCAAATAAAGGTTCCAACTCTCACAATTCCACTATTAGTTTTCTGGGTTAGAGTTTTTAAGCACCTTGGGATACGTGTAAATGCAGAAAATGGGTTATTTTGTAAGAGTCAAAATTATGATGAGTTAGAGGGTGTAATTTGGAGGGATGATTATACTTGTAATTTTAAGCGCTCCAGAAAAAAAATCAGGTCAAAAGACTTTATGGTTAGAAAGTTATTGCAGTTTTAAGTTTCCTTGAGACCTCATGAGAGCGCTTCAAAGTCAAATATGGGGCACTAAACAGCCTCGTATAGGGCCAAAAAATGGGGGACGAGCAAAGCTGGTCCATAGGGCTATAGAGCGCTTTGAGAGCTTTCTGAAAATGTAAACGGTTCATCAATCGGAGTCCAGTTCAAAAGTTATGCCTCCTGGAAGTTGGACTACCGTTTCTGGATACTTCTAAGTTTACACTGACTTCTAACGTGACTTCTGGAACTTTCTGTTTTGGTGGTGGATGCTAACTGGCGTATTCTAGAATGTATTCCTAACCCTAAATGAATTGGGGTCTATTTAAGAACATTTATGGAATTGTAAAGGCAGTTCCTAGTGGAGTTAGAAGGAAGGTACTGTGTGGAGGATTTCTTTCTCCAGAATCATACTATTGTAAGCCCATAGGGCATTTTTCATTGATAATAATATTTCCCTTTTCCTGTGTGTTCATTCCAGTATTTGGTTGTGTCTCCATCATGATATGTGGTTTCAGAATTTAAAAGGTATGTTTAACTATTAACCCTTAAGACATAATCATATGCCTAATCTAAAGTACTTATTATCAAAACATTATGTTATTTAAGGAAACATATAATATATTGAAAAATATTCCATTCATTACGAAACAATTGGTATTTTATTATTAGTTCTTAATGATACATAAAATTTAATCTATTTATTCCAATGTGATAATAGCAATAATCTATACATTTGATTGGCATTTTATGATTTAATTTAGTTCCATTGCATTATATGAATGCTTAAACATTTCCAGATTTCCTTTTAAAATGCGAACGTCCGAATGGGAGAAGAATTGGCCATGCATAATAAGATATGAATTCATATTTCACTTCAATAAGCCATGGCCAGATAGACAGATTATTGGCTGCGATTACCATGACTGATACATCCACCCAATGAATCATCTAGGAAGACTAGTATGGTTAAAATGAAGGGTGTGAACAAAGCATACTCTTGCATGATTAAAAAAGGAATCATCAGTAACTCAAACAAGAAAGTAAATTATTAAAAGAAAATGTGTCAGCTCATGATAGTCCTTAATGTAGCCTTGTTGTCAAGTCGAGTGATGGATGATCGGATACACAATGCCCTCACAAATCCTTGGCCAAGGTAGGTTAGTGGCATGCTTGTTGCTATGATCACTAGAGGTCAAAGTCTTGGTAGTTAGAAGATAGGTTGATGGAAGATATCCATAACCTTGTCAACTGACTAATCGACACTCTAACATCAGGATGCTCAATGGCCAGACAGTATTGCCCCAAGCCTAATTCTTAAGGTAGGGAGGGCCTTTCTCGGTAGAGATCGTTTGGGTTAAAGGTCTACAATTGGGAGGTTAAGCCCCATGGTAATGCTTCTCCTCTCCTCTAATAACCAAGGCTTGTACAACTCAGTTTGATGTCTTTTGCAATCATCTATAAATCAGGTACTTTATTTCAATTTAACATCTTGCAATTTCCAAGTAAGAATTATAGTTTGATGAAATGGTATTTCCATGTATATAGACTAAAGCAGTTAGATTAGTTAATCATTTACTTATTACGTCAATAAAAACAAGATAGATAAATGCATAAGTAGTTATAACTATCTTTCATGTTACATTGAAAAGAATGTTATTTGGAGATATTTCCAGTTAATTGTTTATTATGAGATTTTAGCATGTTACAACAACCCCCAAACAAGGTTGATATGTATTTGCAAACCGGAGCATAGTCATGATAGGCTCGATGAAATCCAATACAAATTGCACATGAGCCCACCAACTGTCATCCAAGACCAATGCCTTGACATTTTGGGCTCTCTCTAAGTTTGAACCCTTCCATATACCCTACTAGTTAGAATTAAACATTTCGCTCAATGCCCCTTGGACCTTGACAAGTCGTCTCATAACAATTTTATGAGATGCAAATTGGGTCTCAACAACCTAAGAAGTTAATAACAATATGCCAATAAATATTAAGAAACGTTGGATACAATTTGATAATTGAACATGACATAAAATTTATTCAAATTAATTAATTTTAGTAATTACAATTCACCTTTAACAATTCTCTGATTATCAATTGTGGCATGTGATGGTTCATCAGAAAGATACATATCTCCTCCTCCACTTGGTATATTTGCTTCACCAATCTATTTAAGTGTCAATTTGTTGCATGACCAAGTTGAGGGCATTGCACATGCACCCCTATAATTTTTGGCATTGTTTATAATCGCCTAGAAAGCATTTTCACTACCCACCATTCTCTATAGCCTCAATGAGAATTCTGGAAATGGATTTTAAATCTTTCACTCCCCTTCAGAAACATCGCCCCTTTGGCGTGCAAAAATTGAGTGAAGGATGGGTGATTTTGAATCTGCTGGTTGGCAGGTAGGCGGGAAACTGGTCGGGGAGAATCTGGCAAGAGGTACAAACCCAGGAGGAACGGTAAGGGGTGGTGAGAAGAAGGGTGAGTCAGAACCTCTGGTTGATGTGGATGATGGGAAGCTTTTGTGTGTATCTACTGGAAATTCTTTGTGTGAATCTGATCCTTTCAGTGGGGTTTGTGTCCCACCATTGGATTCCTTCGCTTTTCAAGTGTCGGGACAGGATCTCGAGAAGGAGATAGATATTGTTCAACCCAACAAGGAAAAGTCCTCAGAAGGGCTAAAAGAAGGGTTCTCAGAAATTAGGACTTGGTCTTCTCTGTTTGGCAAGAAACCTACTAGTAAATCTCTTTTCCCACCGATGACTGCAAAGTTTTGCTAGGAGAAAGGTGAGTTTCAAGTTTTTATCCCAGATCCTTTAGTCGATTTTTCTGTGTCTTCCATGGATTCCACCTTGTGGGTAAATTTCTAGGGGCTAGACCAGATCTAGATTCTGTAAGAAATATGGTTAAGAGGAAATGGGTTATTCGAGGAGAGGTAGATATTGCACCTAGGTTGAATGGTTTCTTCTCGTTTTTCTTCAACTGGATGGAAGACCTGAATACGATTCTTTGTGGTGGACAGTGGTCTTTTGGTAAAAGTTCTCTAACTGTTAATAAATGGGAGCCCAACATGGATCTCTCTGATTCTTTTTTTGTAACCACTCCCATTTCGGCTAGACTTCCTGTTCTCCCTCTTGAATTCTGGCATGGGGATATTTTTAAAGGTATCACTAGTTCCTTTGGTGAACTTGTGGCTTTGGATAGTGCTACGGCTTCTAGAACCAAACTTCATTCTGCCAGAATCTTTGTTAAAGTCGCAAACCTGAATCATCTTCCTGATAAGGTGGAACTTATATCCAAGCTCGGTAAAAAATCTCATGAGATTCTTTTTGAAGATCTGCCCAACTCTTGTTATGCTTGCAAGAAACAGGGGCATCTGGTTAGAAATTGTCCCTCCAAGAGTAAAAAGCTTCCAAGCAGTGTTTCGGTAGGGAAAAAAGACAAGCTTTACCAAAAGAAAGTTTGGGAACCCAAAGCTGTTCTTAGACAAACTCAAAAGAATAATGAAGATTCTATTGATCCTAATGTTGAGGTGGGAAAAGAACCTTCGGTCGAACAATCTAATGCTCCACAAGCTGAGTTGGGGAATGTACCCTCCTCTGAGATTGCTATCTTGGAGATAGTAGGACACGGTGTGAATACTGATTCCTTAGAACCTGTACAAAGACCAAAGGATCTGACAGATCTATCAAAACAAATTGTTATCTATCAAGGATAGAAGATGGATGGAAGGTGAATTCTTGGCTGATGACGAAAATATTCGTGAGGAGGGAGATCTTCGTTCTTCTCAGACTAGGGAGATCCAAGTGTCCTCACAGGCTGATGTTGACTTTCCTTTGGCTGAGTCTCTTTCCCTAGAAGTTGTGAAAGACTCTAGAGAAAACTCAAAGCTTATATTAAATCAAAGAAAAAGGACTGATAACAAGATTATCACAAAGGGAGTAGAAACTAGAAGTAGCAAAATTGAACAGCAATCTAAGAAGAATCCTCTTGCTTCTACTCCGAACAAATCTGGAAAAAGAGCGGAACAGCCTTCTAAGGTGAAACCGGATGTTGGTTCCCTGGACAAACGAGGAAGGAAACCCAATAAGAAAACCAGAGAATTGGAAAGTATGCAGAATATTGTTGATGGTAGGCAGGCAACTATTTTGGATTTCACCCCTAAAAAATAGGATATGAAAATCATAACTTGGAATATTAGGGGGATGAATAGCATTCACAAACTGGATATTGTTAGGAATTTTGTTAGAGAACAAAAGCCTGATTTTCTCTTGTTACAAGAAACTAAGATGAGTAAAGAGAAGGCGGAACAAATTAAAGCTTTTAAAAATTATTCTATAAATACCAACAATTCAGAAGGTGCATCAGGGGGAACTCTGATGTTATGGAAGAAGAATTACTTTGGATCTATCCTGATTGCAAGCAAACATCTTATGATAGCCAAAATAACTAATGTTGACCAGAAGGATGGATGGTGTATAGTGAATATCTACACTCCCAACACTAAGAAACTAAGGAAAAAGGTTTGGGAGATTGTTTCCAATTTTAAAAGTAAGGACTATTTTGGAAGATTGATTATAATGGGAGACTTCAATGTGCCTCTCTATGATCACGACAAATTGGGAGGTAATGCTACCATGCTAGAAGGGAGATTGGATTTATTGGAATTTATAAATAAAGAGGGCTTAATGGATATGGACCTACATGGAATTCAGTTTACCTGGAGTAATAAGAGAGTAGGTAATGAATGTATTCAGGCCAGGCTCGACTGTGCTCTTATTTCTCGAGATAGGACTAAAGATTTCAGGTGTAAACTGGAAGCCAGTCAGAAAATTGGATCGGATCATTTCCCCCTCATATTTTTGGCAGCGAAGATTAATCTCAAGAAGAATTTTCCTTTTAGATTTGAGAAGATGTGGCTGCAACACCCTCAGTTTGAAAGTAAATTGGAAGAATGGTGGAGTATTGATATTGAAGGGACGGCCCTTTATAGAGTCGCTTCTAAGCTCAAGAATGTTAAAAGAAAAGTTAAAACCTGGAACAAGAACAACTTTGGGAACATCTTTGAGAACAAAACTGTAATGAAGGAGGAAATTCTTATAACCCAAGAAAAAATTCAAAAGGTTGGTTATAATCCTAATCTCCTCATTGAAGAAAATGAAAAATTGGCTCAATATCATCACATCATTACTAAAGAAGAAATCTACTGGAGACAAAGGTCAAGGCTGTTATGGTTGAGTGAAGGTGATAAAAAATCTAAATTTTTCCATCTCTCTACTCTTAAACATAGGGCAAAAATTCACATTTCACACCTTAAAAAGGGAGATCTGAAGATTATACACGACAATGCCATCATGGAAGAAATGGTGACTTCTTTCTCTTCTTTTATGACAGCTGATCATAACTTAAATCTGGAGAGTCAGGCTGAAATCCTTAGAGTGATTCCTCCTTTGGTTTCGAAGGAACAGAATAAAATGTTAAGCTCTATACCTAAGAATGATGAAATTTTCAAAGCTGTCAGCTCCCTGGGAGGAGATAAAGCTCCTGATGCTGATGGTTTTCCCATGTCTTTCTTCCAAAAACTTTGGAAATTCGTGGGCAAAGATGTTTGTGATGCTGTGAAGGAATTCTATGGAGCCAAACAGATGCTTAAGGAAGTCAACTCCACCTTCCTATGCCTGATCCCTAAGAAAATTGGTGCTGATTCTCCTAATCTTTTCAAACCGATCAGCCTTTGTAATTCTTTCTATAAAATTACTTCCAAAGTTCTTACCTCCAGACTTATCCAAGTGATCCCTTTGATTATTGCTGATCAACAAAATGGCTTCATTCCTAGTAGGCAGATCCTTAACTCTATCATCTTCGCTGATGAGAATATTCATTCCGTATCTTTTTCTAACAATCAAGGGTTCATTATGAAAGTGGATATTGCTAAGGCCTATGACAGAGTTGATTGGTCTTTCCTCTTAAAAATTCTTTCTACTTTTGGTTTTGATCACAAAGTTGTAGGTCTTATTCATCAATTGATCTCTTCCTCTTCTATTGTTGTTTTGGTTAATGAAAGCTCATCTCAATTCTTTTATCCCTCTCGGGGTTTGAGACAAGGTGATCCTTTATCTCCTATCCTTTTTGTTATCATGGCTGATTGCTTGGGGAGGCATATTGGGGATTTGATCCATAGAGGTTTCATTAAGGGTTTACAACCTTCCTCCCATCCTCTTGTTTGCTCTCATGGACAATTTGTTGATGATACCATCTTCTATGGTAAGGCTGAAGTTAAGGCAGCCAGAAATTTGAAGCAAGCTATTAACTTATATTCCTCTGCCTCTGGTCAGTTGGTTAATTGGAATTAAAGTGTTGTGTACTTTATTAATACCCCTATCCAGAGATAATAAAATTGCTAAAATCCTTGGATGTTCTATAGGATCCCTCCCCTCTTCTTACTTAGGCCTCCCTCTAGGTCTGAAGATCCCTGATACCTTCCGGGAAGATCTTATTAGCAAATTCAGTAAGAAACTTGCGGGATGGAAAGGGAATCTTTTAAGCCAGGCAGGTAAGTTAACTCTTCTCAAAGCTTGTCTTCAAAGCATACCTACTTATGCTTTGAATCTCTTTAGAATCCCTACAAAATATGTTGAGTCTATTGAAAAAATTCAACGAAATTTCCTATGGACTGGTTCTGAGGAGAAACGGAGAATGCCTTTAATTGCTTGGGATAATGTTTGCAAACAATTAAGAGAAGGGGGTTTGGGAATCAAGAAAATCAGATGCATGAACGATGCTCTTTTAGCAAAACAAGGTTGGAGAGTCTATCATGACAACAAAGAGTGGAGCACCATATGGAAACAAAAATACCTCTTCAATGCTAAATCCCTTCCTGATTTCTTCTCTGCTCCTAATGTTTTTCATCCTTCCTCTATATGGAGGGTTGTTCAGGGGACCAAGAAAACTCTAGGAAAAGGATGTTCATGGAAAATTGGTAATGGGCTACAGGTGAAATTTTGGGAAGATGTTTGGTTAATGGATCATCCCTTGTTTGAAGATGTCCTTGACAATGATCTTGTTGACTGATGCAAGCAGAGATTTGGCTTATTAGTTAATCATTATTGGCAAAATGATTCCTGGGTGAATTTAAATGATGTTGATCAAGGCTTCAGCAATATTCAATTATCTCTCAATGTAGTTTCTCTGTATCCTAATCTTGAGGATGAGGTTATTTGGCATGCTGACCCTAGTGGCCATTTTAAAGTCTCTTCAATATTCGCCTCAAAGGATAAGGGAAGTCAACCTCTTTGGTCTCATGCCTGGATTAAGGGTCTCATTCCCAAAATTAATATCTTCTTTTGGATTCTACTTCAAAATAAAATTCTGACCCTAGATAATTTGCAAAAAAGAGGTATTAATGTGGTTAACAGGTGTATTTTATGCAAAAATGGTTTTGAAGATAGAGACCATATGTTTTTGAATTGTTCCTACACCCAGCAAGTCTGGACGGAGATTCTTAACTTCTGGGGTATAACATGGGTCCATCAAAACAATGTGGAGCTCTCTTTTAGACGCTGGCTTTGCCCCTCTAGGGATCCTGATGCTCTTTTTCTTTGGAAGCTTACTCTCCCTCACCTCTGGTGGGGGAATCTGGAAAGAAAGAAATAACCGAATTTTTAGGTGTAAAGATCTTCCGGGATGGGTGCTTGGTCAGAATATCATTAGAGCCATCAAGGAGAACTTTAAATCCCAAAGAATTTCTGAGCAAACTTTCCACTTTGAGAACCCTTTACGATCTGAAAGGTCCAATCTAAAAACTGATAATCCTAGATTGAGTATAAAATAGGAGGAGCCTCCTTTTGGATGGATCAAGGGGAACTTTGATGGACCTGCAAAGGGAAACCCAGGAAGAGCGGGATGTAGAGGGGTCCTGAGAGATGAGGTGGGTAATGTTATTGACGCTATTTCTATCCCTACTGGTAAATCTAATAGCCACATTGCTAAAGCCACTGCTGCCCTCTATACTATTAAGCTAGTTGTCGAGTTGGGGTATTCCAAATTATAGTTGGAAGGTGATTCTTTGAACATTATAAATACCCTAAATAATAAAAATCTTATCTCATGGTCTATTGAAGCTACGGTTATGGAAATTAAAACCTTAATTCAAAAGTTTGATAAGGTGGTCATTTCCCATACATGTCGCGAGGCCAATGGTGTTGTTGACAGGATAGCCAACTATGTTGTTCAAACGGGACATAACGTGAGGTGGCATGAGGAATTAAAAAAGCATGCTGATCTTAAAACGATTATTAATTATGAAGCCATTTATTCCGAAGTGGGAAAGATTTGTTTGGATTAGCAATTTAATGATTTGGTGGAGTGGCCTTACGGCTGTCAAATTACCTTCCCCGAGGAGGTACATTCATGTGAATGTTATGTGGTCTTAGCACGTATCTTCTAAAAGGCGACCTGCAAATCAATCAACTAAAAATTGGTTTCCTTTCAAACTCTCTGCGTTCTGTATCTAGGTGTTTCTGGTTTTGTGTTTGCTTGGCAGTATGGAGGGTGAGCCGCGGAAACAAGAACCCAAAAAATGTGATGACTGGAAGGCTCGCCAGGATGTTTGGAAGATTCTTCAGAAGGGAAGGTGGTTAGTTATCTGGAGCGTTTGCATGGCTTCAAACCCCATATCACTACCGCTTTCTTTAAAAATTGGCCTGATGACAGAGTCACTCACTATGGAGTCACTGTGAAGCATACTGAGGAATTCATTGCCGAGGTCACGGGGCTCCCCACACATGGCATTAAGTTCTCAAAACAAACCACTATCTCCAAATGCGGCCTATAAAAAATTCCCGAAGACGGATGATGAGGAGAAGCAACTAGAAAAGAGTGGAGACTTCTTTGATGTGGAGTAGATTAAAAGTATCTGGCGTGATGTGCTTTGCTGCATTCGTGAGTATTTTATCCTAGATGGTAGGAACAAAAGAGTTCACAAATTTCATTTTGTTTTCCTCAACCATTTTAGATACAAGGATAGAATTTCTTTCCCGTTCTATCTGCATTTTTTGTTGCTTCAAAGTTTATTTGCCCATAGGAAGAAGGAGTCTCGACCTATCTTACATGAAGGTCTGATACTTCTTATTCAGGGCTTTTGTAAAAATAAGTCCATTGCCTCGACTCCTTCTTCTGACAAGAAGAAAGGTTCTCAATCCAAGATGTGTAAGATGGATGGGAATGTTAAAGGGAAAGAAAAGGTTAAACCTAAACCCTTAAGTTCTCAGAAACATATTGTTGAAATGGAGTCTGAATCGGAGAGTTCTGAGGGTTTTGAGAAGGATATCCCGGAGGAAGAGGAAGGGACAGATGTTGGGGATTTCAGCTCAAATTTGGAGGGATATCCAGAAACAAAATGAAAATCAGATAAAGAAAAAGAGGAGGATACTTCAGAGACTAGACAATGAAGGTAATCACATTGTGTCTGGGGGGAGTGTTAGAGACAAAGATTACTTAACTGATAATCCAGCTACAATGAAGGATGTGGATCATATGGTTCTGGCTTCTACTCCTGCTACGGACACTGGGGAACAACAAAAGGAGGATCCAGTCCAGCAAGAAGCCCCTGTTGAAAACAGAGAGGAGGTCTAGAAGGTTAGGGAGGAACAAATGGATAAGGTTGTTTCCCCTTTACATGAGAGTACTAATGACATTTGTGATTCACCGCAGAGGGACAACAAATTTTCCTTCTTACATTTTGCAAAGCTCAAAGCGGACTCTATTCTCCAAGTTGTTACATTCTGCAAAGCTCAAAGCGGACTCTATTCTCCAAGTTGATTCTTGGATCTATAATGAAATTATGGGGCTGAAGAAGAAAGTGGAAATAATGCAACACAACCAGGATGCTGATTGGGCCATAATTAATCACTTGGAGGTGCAAATGGGAGATATCCCTAAAAAACTTAAAGATTATGAGTTAAATCTTAGAATGCTCATCAAGGAAAGTGGAACAAAAATGGAGCAGGTAACATAAAGCATTTGTGCCGCTGTAGATAGCCTTCGAGAAAGAGTTAATGAAGACACTATTTCTTCGGAGGGCCTGAGTAAGAGGACAAGGCAAAGTTCGAGGAAGAAAGCCTTGCAAGCTGCTGCGACTTCGGCTGCCACTTCCATTCAAAACACTACTATGATCGGGAAGGAGGTTGTCAAGATGATTACAAAACTGCAATACAAGCTTTGGGTCTTCTATGTTGTTTTCGTTTATGTATAGGTCCTTTATCTGGTCTATGTTTTTGGTTCTGGTCCTATTTTTTGATAAAACTTTATTTCAGGTTCCAGGTCCTTGTAAAACCTAGATACTCTTATTGAACTTTGCTAGCGGTTTTAGGTCCATGTAAAACCTGATTTTCTTTCTGCTTTTCAATTGCTTTCAGGACTGTTCTTGGTGGACTTTATTGCCTATCTTTCTTGTTTTTGTAAAAGGGTTTCGTAGCCCCTTCAAAACCTGCTTTTAATGTAATCTAAAACATTGCCCCTTTGGGGGACACTCCATTCACATTAAGCAATGGTTGATTCCCTGTATCTTTCCATCCATCAAAATTAACAAAAGCGCCCAAAGTTTTCCAAGAATTTCTAATTGATTGAATCACTCTCTATAGAAGTCTTCTCTTTTTGCATTAGGGTGGTGTGCACCTTTTCATACCCAATACTTGTGTAAGCAATCAGTGCTTTATCGATGCTTGTCATCATTTCCTTCCAATATGAAGATCTCACCAAATTGAAAGAAAGACCATTCGCATAGAGGAACCATGAGATGGTTTGACCAGCAAACTCTCTTGCCTACATTTCAAATGCAGTGTCCAATGGACCTGTTTTGTGGGCCTTAATTTCTACTTTTTCCTTTTCCTCTCTCGATACAAGTATTTGCAAAAATGGATATTTGGAGGAAACAACTGGTTTAGTGGGTAATTGCATTTGTTTTCTTTCCAGATGGAGGTTGATAAGAACTTTGTTTTGATCTTTTCAGTAGTTTAGCAGCAGCTTGTTCTTCTTTTATATATGAAGCTGATTGCCTTTAAACATTCTCATTCGTTGACCAGCAAGGAACATAAGATGAAGGTTGACCTGAGAATATGAGTTATTGTGTGGTTTGCCTTTGTTACCACACCAACAATCCTCCTCAAAAATAATCACCTTGCCTTCAATATGCGAAAAATGGTGACCAAATGAAAAGAGAACCTTTGAATTGTTTTAGGGTTTAGGAGCACAAAAAAAGGATCAACTAGCACATGTCTAAATGTGGTTTAAGATTTTTTTGTCGAAAAAACCACCAGATTTGACAATGGGCATCTGGGTGCTAATAGAAGCGCCTAGATGCGGATCCTTCCACCAGGTGCATCCAAGGCTCTTGGATGAGTTTTCGCATCAAGGAGCAAACATCCACTGCACATCTAGGAACCCACCATCAGCATTCGGCTCCACCCCCCTCTAGGCATTTCTTGGGGGCATCGATATCATATGTTATGATTATTTAATAACTCATTAATTTACCCAAATTGCAGAAAACTCAAATTGACAGAACTATGCAATTCTAACCATACAATTGTTATCTTGAAGTCTCTGGATGACCTAAAGCAACTTGGTGGCTTTCTAAAAATACAAAACTTCTCCAAGATATTGGAGAGCTTCCATAAGATCTTAAATTAATTTATGAAAGCATAACAAAACTCACCAATACTGAGTTCATTGCCACCAACTTTACCAAACTCATCATATGTTGTTAAAGAACTTAAAAGTTCTCCCTCACTCATCAATTAGCCTATGCAAAAACTCAAACAATAGGCTAGTTTTCCACAAGCTAATTATGTTCGAGAAGAAAACATTTCAGAGATCCTTGATCAAAGGTGCAATAATCAACTCTACCAACCCATTCATCCAACAAGGTAATTTCTCAGCCACAAGTTTTACTTCTCTGATAGCTTCACATATACTAATGGGAAGGTTATGAAAGGCCAACCCACATAAACTGAGAGGATAAAACCTATGTCATGTCCCCTCTTTTAGCTCTATCTAGCAGGATGCAAGAGTTAGCCTATCAGGGAGTCTCGTAGGCTGGCAGTGGTATTTAGAGACTCAGTTAGGGTATACAGTGTTCGGATCTGGAGATTCAAACAGTAGGAGGGCAGTTGAGAGCAGTTCCTTAATTGTAGGAGGACTTTCCTACATTTTAGGAGGTGGAGATGAGTTATAGTCTTGAGTCTCTACGAGATCATTCTATGGTTTTAGTTTCGAGAGATTCAAAGACGTTCCTATTTTTTAGGAGTATCCCTAATTTTGAGGGATGCGATTGTCAGTGATTTTAGATTGTCCGGCATCAATCACAGGTGGTGACAAGTTCAATTTCACCTTATAGAGTTGTTTTGGCTATCAGTTCGCTATTTGGGAAATATTTTAATATATTTAAATATTCTCCTAAGTTAGCATTTGAATAATTTAAATAAGGCTAAGTTATAGCCATTTTGGAGTAATAAGGGGTTTTTTGGCCTCATCTGGGTGAATATCCCTTGGTGTAATAGCTTGTTGGAAAGGTCTTGAACTTTTCTAAATATTTCTTTTGACTCAGAGTAATTCGGTGAACGAATTTCTTTCTATTGAGAAAAAGGTCATTTTCTGGATACTTGACCACTTTAAAAATGAGAAATATATTATTTTATAACCCAACGCCATATGGAGACACTTATAGCTTCGAGCTAAGTTTGGTGGGTTATAAGGAGGTAAAAACAAAGTTCGAAGGATTATTGACATATTACATCTTGGATTTTTTATTTGGGCTCTGATTGAGTTTTCAGCATTTGGAACGCCAAACCCACTTGCTTTGCCTGTTTAAAACGTAGCCCCCAAAACAAAGGTGTGGATTCTTGCAATCAAAGGCATCTTGGAGATTGTGCATTGTTTCTTCTAGGGAACGCAATACTAAGTCAGAGTTTTAGTTAGGGTTTGAGTATTTTACCCACGTGTGGGCACTTTGCAGTTGTACGGCCGCGCCTGGCAGCCATCTACTTTTCCACGTATAGCATTTGAGAGCTGGATTCTGGCCGTAGCTTACTTTTGGGCTCATATTTCACCTTCACGCCTTCAGGCTGGCTTTATTCTTGCTTGTAATCATCTGGATATTATTGTAAAACTTCATTTGGTTACATATTAGGCGTATATTCAAAAAAATCTGCTTGAAGCGACTTTGCTTTAAATGTATTTGGAATACATTCTCCGAACTGCTTCATGTTATTGTACTTTTGTTATTACTTATTGAAAAATCATCAAAAATATAAAACAATCAAACCCTTCCGCAACTTTTGTCTAGCTCTGCAAGAAAATTTTAATAAATAGGGAAAACAAATTTAAAAATATAAAATTACAGCAGAATAGCAGAAGAGATCCATCAAGGATCTTTCGACCTACAATCTTCAAAGGGGACATTCATCATTTTCAGTTGCAAAATTATAACAAAACAAGGGGGAAATTATTTTCCTTACAGTTGGTTATATGAGGAAGAACCACCCAAGCAGCAATTGAGAAATGGTAGTCTTGTATCTTGCGCATTAAAAATTACAATTATTAAAAGAATATTGGTTTATTTACAAAATATTGAATATCTTATTTGCAGGTTCTTGGTGCAAATATTGTGCTTGGAATACACTATACTTGCAAAGACTAGGCTTCTTAGTTTGACCAACTATAGGATCTTGTTGATTTCAATGAGATAATGACTGAACCATGTAGGATGATGAACCATCCTTGTTACAAAGGATAATATTGTTGATTTTGAGAAGAGAGCTATGGAGGATGTGCTTGCAACAGAAGCAGGGGAACATTGGATACGACAACATTAATAGAGTAGAGTCGTCGTCATCTACAATTGAATCCAAACTTGATAAGGTGGCAGGAAATAAACATGAATGGAAAGGCAATGAACTTTATTTTTGGAATAAGATGAAGAGAAAACTTAACATTGTTGATCCTCTCTCGAGAATGAAGAATGAGTATAATAGCATTTAATATACTTGGTCTAACAACCAGTCTAATAAGAAGATAATTTATTACAGAATAGATAGATTCTACTTAAACTCTGCATTGCTTGGCTTTGATCAGTCCGATCGTAGCAATCCTTTTTGTGTTCAGTCTGCTAGTATTTCTGACCATTTTTATTAACGATGTTAACTCTAGAGATGGTATTTGTAGACCCATGAATCCTTTCAAGCTTAATACTTCTCTGCTGCAAAATGATGACTCCCTGGAACCCATTAGAACTGTTACTGTCCTCTTTAAATTTTGTACTGAGATGAGTAATCCTAGAAGTAAGTGGGAGTAATTAGAAGATGTTTGTTTCAGTTGATAGAAACCAAAGAGGCTATTCTTAGAAACTATAGTTAAAACTATTTTCAATGGGAACTTAATAACATTGAAAAAGAGCTCCAATTCAAAAGAGATGACCAAACTCTGGTTAATAATCTCATTCGCACTAAATCCCAGCTAAGGAAAGTTCAAAACTATAAAGTGCAAGGTCAAAAGGTCAGAGAAAACGCCAAATGGATTGAGGAAGGAGATAGAGGCACTAGACATTTCTTCAATTTGATTAAAGCCAAGAAAACTAGAAAAGAAATTATAGGGGTTCAAACTGAGAATGGATTCACTAAAGATTCCAATGAAACCCTCAATACTTTTGTGCAGTTCTATTCAAATATCTTTACCTCTGAAGCTGATAACATGAATAACTCTGCTTTGAACCTTTGTGTTAAGCTCATTCCTAAAAAAGTAAGCTAATGTCAATCTTATCTGCTTCAAAGAAGTATTGATCTCAAAGAAATTGAAGAAGCCATCGCCTCAATGGCCAATGGGAAGTTCCTAGGACTTGATAGTCTACTTGTCAAATTGTATAAGGCCAATAAAGATTTTATCTCTTCCAAATTGCTCAAGCTCTATCTATATGCTTATGAAACTGGCACCCTGGGACAAACTGTTGATAGAGGGGTTATCAAACTCTTGCCCAAGCCTAGAGATGTCTCTTTGGTTCAATACTGGAGATCAATTACATTATTAAATATCTCTTCTAAAATTATTGCTAAAATTATGGCAAGAAGAATCTTTTATTAAGATATTATCTCCTTAGTTAAATACTTTCTATAATGGTCAACTACTTGTCTGTAGTCCGTATTTCAGTCTAGATAGAAATGTTTCCTATCCTATCTTCGGTTTTGTTTCTAATTTCGTCTTCAGTCTGTGTTGTTTCTTTTAGAAACAACGTCCTTGATATTCTTTATCAAGAACGCATTTATTCCTCTGTTAATCTATCAATCATCAGAAAATCTGTTAATCTGCCAATTCTTAAATCTTGTAACATGGTATTAGAGGTAATACTTGAATTTTTTCAAAAAAAAATTATAATTTCTGCATGAAATTATTTGTTTAAATTTTTTTCACAATTATTTCCATCATTTTTTCTCTCAAACCTACCTAGGGTTTTCGAACTAGACAAAAAATCTTGAATTAGGGTTTGTCTGTAAATCAAAATTGCATCCATTTTTTGTATGGCGATTTCTCTAGTCACGCCGGATTCGTAACTGCTGCATATCGCGTCGGTTCACACGACTGCTAGGCGTCTGGACTGCATATCACGTTTTTTAAGATGCCAGACTTGAGCCAAGTTTTACACACAATTTGCAGAGAAAATCGGGTCTGCAACTCACATTTTTTCTCCAACTCGTGTGGGGTACTCTCCTACACGTTTGGAGCCAAAGTCTGTAGCCCTAAATCCGAGTGGTTCTGCAGTTTCCACCATTTTTTTCTACTACTTTTTTCCATCAATGGCTGCCAACTAGGGTTTTGTTTGAAAACCTTAAATTTTTGGCTCGAAAAAATTTTCTAATCACATATTCTTGACAGGTTTTTCGAGATCTAAAATGGGTCTTCACCAAATTTTTGTGGGTGCCTTATATTTTGTGCTACGGATTTGAAATTTGACTTCAAATTCTTTCTAGGTTTGGAACCAGTTCCTCTATGTACCTGTTGATTTTTTTTGGTTCAGCTATGAATTTGCCTTGAAATTCGTGCATGTTGAATTTCAGTCTTGAAGTTTGTACCTGATTTCTTTGAAATGGCATCTTTGACTAATCTGATGTTGGAGTGCAGTCTACAATTCAATGGCCGCAATTATAACCACTGGAAGCAGCACATGTTAACCATCTTTGAGCATCATCGTTTGGATGAGCTTGTTCTAGGCACAAAGACTCGTCCAACCTCCGACCAAGCAGAACAAGACAAGTTTGATGATCGCAATCAAGAGGCTGTTATGCTTCTTAAGCTCTTTGTTATCGATTATCAACTACCGCAAATTCCTTTTGGCAAGTCAACTACAGAAATCTAGAAATATCTGAAGGAGTTCCATAAAACATCCAACAAGAGTTGAGCATTCTTTCTGAAGAATCAGCTGTTCTCCATTATGATGGATGAAAGTATGTCCTTGCAAGAGAATCTAACAAAGATTAAGGACATCCACGATCAGCTCGAAGCTATTGGTTGGAAAATGGAGGAAGAGGATATTGTAGTCATCATAGTCATCACTCTGAAAAGTCTACCATCATCCTATGAGCACTTCATAGAAACAATCAACATTACTTCATCTAATGTTGATCTGAAGTTTCTAGAATTATGCACCAAACTTCTGTAGCAGGATCGTTAGAAACAACAGTTTGGCAGCAATACTTCTACAGCCTCCTCAGAGCAAGCATTTGCTGCAAAATCCTTTCAACTATACATCAGCAACCATCAGTCTTCTCAGCCTTTCCAGCATCAACCTTCTGCTCAATCCCTGGATGGCTCTATGAAGCAAAATGTACAGTGTAATTACTGTCACAAGTTTGGCCATATGAAGTTCGAGTTCCAGAAATGTTTGGGTGCCCAAGCAAGGCAAGATGCTTCCCATCCAACAACACAAGTTGTCGAGCTTCCTGATCAAGGCGAAGCTGCATTTTTCGCCTTCTGAATTTGTTTCTGTTTTTTTTTTGGATTTGTTGATTTTCTCCTTAAAAATCATTTCATGTTGTCTGTAATACGCAAGGTTGCGTGAGATTTTGGGTTTTACCCTTTCTTTCACAAAAGCTAAGTTTTGTAATTGCAATTTGTTTCGAGTCATAGCACTCTTCTGGCAAAGCTTCTTGCTTTCAGCATTCTGTAGATCCAGGGAGGGTCTCAGTTATCCCAAAATGTTCTGAGATCCATACGTTGACCATTAAGGGAGGGTATTAAGATATTATCTCCTTAATTAAATACTTTCTATAATGGTCAACTATTTGTCTGTAGTCTATCTTTCACCCTAGATAGGAATGTTTCCTATCCTGTCTTTAGTTTTGTTTCTAATTTCGTCTTCAATCTACATTGTTTCTTTTAGAAACAACGTCCTTGTAATTCTTTATAAGGAACACATTTGTTCCTTTGTTAATCAATCAATCATCCAAAAATCCATTAATCTGCCAATTCTTGTATCTTGTAACATCTTTGATATCCTTAACAACATTATCTCCAAGACTCAAGTCGGTTTTACTAAGGGGAGATACATCTTAGAAGACCTTCTAACCAATTGGGAAGCTATGCATTGGGCCAAAAGTGATGAGCAAGATGTCTCCATGATTTTGTTGGATTTAATAGAATTGAATGGGGTTTTGTGGTTGAAATGTTAAAGACCTTCGGATTTCCTCCTTACTATTGCACATGGGTTAAAATTCTTTTCAAGGATTTACATATTGTCATTGATGTTAACGGTGTTCTTTCTGATGCTATCTCCTTGGGAAAATCTATATGACAATGATGTCCCTTGGCTCCTGCTTTTCTTGTTATAGTTGCTGATGCATTATCTTATATTCTTAGAAGCACCCAGCTTGGTACTCCAGTCAAAGAATTAAGATTTTCTTATTGAGCAATTTGTTGATGATACTTCCATGCTTGTGGAGATGAATGAGGGTAACCTTGATAACATGCTTGATAGAATTCAATTGTTCTACTTAGCTCCAGGAGCCAAGATCTCTCGCATGAAGTCCATTGTTCTACATTGGGCCGACACTCCTCCTGACTGGCTTAGTAGCAAAGGTTGGAAGTGGCAAGGACTGAATGATATTGTGAGATATTTTGGAATTCATTTTTCTTTAAATCCTTCTACCAAATAGATGTGGAACTGGATATTTGAAAAGATTGAGAAAAAACATATTATATGGCAAACTCATATGCTATCTATTGCAAGGAGGGCTTAAATTCTACAAAAAGTCCTTTCTTCTCATGCAGTTTATTACTCCTCATCTCTGGATGTTAGCTAACTATCAATCAAACAAGCTGGAGAAATTTTTGAGAGACTTTATGTGGTCTGATCCAAAAGGCAATAAGAAGACACATTGTGTGAAATGAGACTGGTATTGTTCTCCAAAAAATATGGCCAGGTAGCGGGGGGGAGGGGGGGGAGGGGTGGGGGGCTCAAAGATCTAGAAGTACAAGGCTTAGCTCTTGCCTCCAAATGGATTATAAAGGCTTTGAATAGGAATGAACCTTGGAAAATTCTCATTAGAAATAATATTAGTATGTCCTCTATCAGAAAAGGTGAAGATTGGCAAAATGCTCCTCTGCTTGACATTTTGGAGATTTTTGACATAAAGTTTTTGGTTCCAATGTGTTCTCTTCCATTTGGAAAGCTTGGTGTCATGTTAGATTCTTGATTTGCAATAGACTTGCTGTGGGGAAGTGCCCATAATATGTTGTGATTGATAGATCTATTTGATAGGGTATTAGCCTTAACAATAAACCTGTTGCTCTAACTCAATATTGCTCTGCTAAAAGATGCATAATTCAGGTATCTCTGTTATTCCAGATATTATGGTTGACAAGCATTTGAGGTCTTGGGAGGTAATCAGCAAGAAGTTTAATATTCCAAACTCCCAAAAGAAAACTTATACTCTTATTTCCAAGGTAGTTGGTAAGTTCTTTCCTGGTACTATTTTCAATTCTGAGCAGTGGCTAGATCAGATCAAGTAAATGGATGGCAGTAATTTTAATAGATGCTCATGCAAGCAAATTTACAATATGCTTAAACATAATGAAGACATCATTAATACAATCAAACTTGTTTGGGGTTTTAAATGGGAGATTTCTAGATGTCACTTTGTTTTTGACTTGTTTTGGCATTCCCCTATTGAGCCTAAAGCTGTGTATTTTAGATGGATGCTCCTCCTTAACAAACTTCTTGTTCAATTTGTTCTTTCCTCCTGTGGTATTCAACCCGTTATCTGCTCTTTGTACAACTGTCATAAACTTTTGAACATCTCTTTTTTTATTCTGTGTTTGCTAAAAGATTATGGTCAATGATTTTTTGTCATCCCATCATCTGGAATTGTAATGATGGTCTCTCCTGGCATGAAACTCTTGCAGGCTTTGTTCCAAATTTTGATTTCAAATTGAATAGATTTTGGTTTGTTCTAACTGCTGAAATCATGAAGATCATTTGGGGAAAAAAGAATGAGAGGTTTTCCAAGACAACAAAACGGGACCTTACCGAGGTTAACTTCAAACTCACACATTTCTATATTGTTTCTCAGGTTGCAGCTACCATTGAAGTGCCCAAGGAAAGATTTAATAAGTTGCTTAAAGAAGAAGCCATGATTGTCTTCAAAAGAGAAATCCAGAACTTTAATGATTTGGATGCTGAGCAGATACTTGCAAAGCATGGTGGCAGAAAGACTCAAGGGAACCAGAACTTTAATGACTTGGATGCTGGTCAGAGGCTTGATAACCACAGTAGCACTGAGAATCAAGGGGAGCAAATCATCTACAACTTCCTTGATCTGGCAGAGCAGATCAATGATATTAATCACTATGATACCAGCACCCTGGACCATTCCAACATTGAGAGAAGGAATTCTGATGAAAGGGAAACTTATAATGGCTGGGACTACATGTTTAACTGGCGCAGTGGAACTGATTGGAACAAGGACTATAATATACAGAATGAATGGAATAGTGAATGTTAAAGCTGATCCCTTTTTTTGTTATTTTTGTGACTGTTAAACAAGGTTTTATATGCTATATATTTTGAAACTCTCCTAGTCAGCCTTCATGTAATACTGTGCTGACTCCCTTCAATAGTGTACTTCTCTCTTGTTCTCCAACTATATTAATAGGAAAGAAAGGTTGTGACTTAGGTGGGGCATTACATTTTCACTACATTGTGAAGAAGAAATTGTAATAACTTGTAATTTTTACTTGACTATATAAGAAATTTATGATAACAATAATCAGAGCCAATCATCATAAATTCATAATAAGGATCATTAAGCACCTATCTATTATATCTAATCCACTATTCAGGTTTCCACACTGATAGAGTTTTGTAATGCATATCTATTCATTAATCAAAATTTAATAGACAACAGTTCCCCATGGGGTTTAAGATTCATTTGATACCTTTTGTCATTAAATTTTGCCAAAAAAAGTATTTTTTGATGTTGTTGAGTTATGGCCATGTCAAAAAAATTGGGCTTGCCAACTACTCTTTGAGTACAAGCTTGCAAACTACTAGCTTGTCTACAACCATACTTCAATTCTTTTCTTGATGGCTCGGTAAAGATCTAATATACCCCAAACCCTATGTTCTAAATTGGCTACATCACTTGTTAGAAATGCATTCCATACCTACTTGTGTATATTTAGTTCTATATTCTATATGCATCCATTTCTATTCTTGTTTTCTATACAAAAGCACAAAGAAAGCATGTACAAAAATGCAAATAGATAAACACAATAGGAAAGTAATTTAAATGTACTACACTTGGCTAATTAATTTTTGCGTTCTTGAACTTTTTAGTTAAAAATTATAGAATCTTCAATATTCTAAAAATGATTCACACATTTAGGGTCTTTTGATTTCCAAAACTGATTCCATACATTGGCTATAACAAGTTACATCTCTAAACTTGTCATTTACATCATATTTAGCAACATGAGACAATTTCTAATCATATCCATCCAAATATTCCTTCATAATATCGTAGAGTTGAGAATCATGTTCTAATTTAATGTTCTACTATAAAATTTTGTACTCAATGGCACAAAAATATCCATTATACTGATTATCGTAATTATATTTTAAGTTAGTCTTGTTGGAGCATAGTTTGTCAATAATTTAAATATCAGAATGTATAGTCGCAATTAATAAAATGTTTTTTTATTTAAAAGGAAAAATATACACAAGCAAAACCAAAATATATTCATTATAAACTAAGAACTTTTAGTCGGCATTTCTAAATATATCTCTCTCTATGCTTATTATATCTATTCAAAGAATATTAATTACCTTCTTACTTTGGCAGCATTGACAATATCATCGATAGGCAAATCATTTGGAATAAGCTGTAGAAATTTGAACTTCAATTAAAATTCCATTTCGTAAACAACGAAAGGGCTATAATTGCATTAACAAAGATACTGAGACAACTACATTTTAAATATCCAGTCTTGGGGGCAATTTACAACCAAATCTACTAAGAATTCAAAAAATATATAAGAATATTATGTAAATCTATGAATAATGTGATACAATCCGTTTTATTCTGATGACCCCAGCCTTTGAAATATATTACATTTACTTGAATTGAACTTCAAGCTGAATCAGTATTGAAAACGATTTAACTATCCAAGAAGATTTCAAAATCCAATTGAGTACTTGATATGCAACAAACCATTTTTGCCAAATATTTAACAACTAATATATACCACATCAAAAATCTAGCCAATGAATACTAATTACAATTTAATCTACAAAAACAACAATCAAAATTTGGAAGGCACTAATTTTCCAGAAGTAACCATTTGGTATTACCAAGACCATTTGTAGTTTGTAACTTTACTACATCATCACCTTCTAAACAAATGATTTGGGAGTAAGTGTTAGGGCATTGTAATGAAAAAGAGGTTGCAGTAGCATTTTTTTTAACATGGAAATTCATAGAAACCTTAACCAACTGCTGAAATCCTAACACCTTTACAATAAAACTTCATATCCACCGAACAAAGTTCTTGTTAATAAAATAGTAGTATTCCACCATCAGTATGGCTTTTCAACCACTACTTCTACATGATTCACATTGTTATCTTCACTTGTCTTGCAAAGATTTTACATTGAAAGCATATGGTGATTTCTCCAAAATAATTAATTTGAATCCAGCAATTTTTATCATGTGTGGCATCAAAATGTCAACAAAAGCATTTTGATTCACTATTGTAATGTTTTACTTATAATTTATTTGCTCAAGCATGTCATCTTACCATCGCCGCATTGCAAATGAGGTTCCACTCTTTTCACTTTGGCAGTTACTAGTTTTAGTTTTAGTTGTAGCTTGGCAGCATTCCAAAGTCTTCAAGGGCTAATAAGATGTAAATTTTGGGCAAGCCGGGGTCTTGGCTGTTGAGAATATTAGCTTCATGGAAATTGAAGCAAATATAATATATGGAAATTTATATGATTGATGATAAATCTGTATATTAAAGTCTGATTTTACACACACACACACACACATACAAATCAAAGTAATATTATAATATTCTGAAGTTACGAAGGATATTGTTAAGTGTATCGGTGTTATACTAATCTCACCGATTGTTTTGTGTATCATCGTTGTTAAGTGAATCGGTGCTTTCATCATATATATTGTATATGCATTGAACCATGACCATGTAGGGTCATCCCCCTACATGATCATGTTCCAATACATATATAATGTGCATTTAAATCTGCTGAGATATATCAATCAAATTGGCAATATCATCTCAGTCAATAAAATCAGAACTGCACTAATATATATATTTGAAATCTGCTCAAATACTATAAAAGGAAAGTCTGAACACATCTACAAATTATTATTATCAGGACAAGATATATATATATATATAAGAACTTAGAAATAGAATTGTAGATTGCTCAGACATTGAAAATAAAATGTGGTTAGTCTCCTCCAATAAACTATCTTGTAAATTTACATTGGCTGCAGCTTATTCGTTGCAATTAGTTCAAAGTTGATCTAGAATTAAACAAAGAAAGTCTGGGCAAGCTCACAAAATTGGATTGAGTGTTGGTGATGGTCAAGCAAAACAAAGATCAATTCTGATCTGAACAAGATTAACTTTTCTCATCAACCATAGTTGATGGAGCCCAAGAGGGGCTTGATTCCCGCCTTCTTCTTAGGGCTGCAAGCCCAACTTCACCCTCACTTCCGCTCTTTGGTCGAGGCTCCTAAAATTCGAAGACAAGTGTGAACTTTGGATGCAAGGCAATGAAGGAGAAAAAGAGTAATAGGAAATTGAAGTTTGCCTCCAAGCTTTATCAGATTGCCATTACATACGGAAGATTTTAATCAGCCTACACACAGAATGCGATCAAGTGGCAAGAAAGAAGCAGGAAACCAATCAAATTCTAGGCAATATAAGGATTTTTTAACACTTAATGAAATTTTGAAGATCGCTTCAATGTTGGAACTCAAGAGGAGCAGAATTTCTGCTATCATTTTGGGGCTCCAAGCTCAAATAACCCTGATTTCCACCCCACATTTTGGGGCTTTGGACTTTGAAAACTATCGAATGATGAAGGTAGTTGGAAAATTTTGGGGAAAACTTGAAGGAATTAGGATTGAATTTGCTATTAAAGAAATTATCAATCACTTAGAAAGAAATTTTGAAACCAACTTGTAACTATGAGCCCAAGGGAACCCCTTAATTCCACCTAAAGTTGATATTGAGCCCAACTAAATGCCATTTTTGGCCCAATTGGTGTGAGCCCAAACAAGTGAAAATTTCTGCCCAGAGTGGTTTTTGAACCCAAAGAAAAGCTTATTTCTACACAAGAAGGGGTTAAGATCCACCCAAAAAGGCTATGAATTCAGTTGGCTAACCATAATGCCAAAGACCTCCCTACATTTTTGTCATGTCCCCATTTTGACTGACATAGTTTAGCGTGCCAGATCAGTCTATCACAAGCTCTCGTAGACTGGTGGTGATGTGGAGAGAGTCGACCAACGACTATTTGGCAGTATTTTGTCCTTACAGTTGATTAGTGATTTGGGCCTACGTTTGTTATAAAGTAAAGTTAATTTATTCAAGCCCAGTTTTATAATTTGATGTTGAGATGCACTTTTTATTATAAAGTAATATTTTATAAAAGTGCACTTTATTTCATAAGAATATTTGGATGCTTCTAGAATGTTTAAGTGACTTCTAGAGGAAGCTATTGAAAAGTGAATAAATAGACCCTATGCGTCTTGCATTTGATCATCCAATTTGTATTTTCTCCGTGGACATCAGATTGTGATTCAGTCACATAGTCTATTATGAAGCCAAGTGGTTTCAGATAGTCACTAGGTCTTTAGGAACGAAGTCTCCCTTGGATTCGCATAACTGAGGGGGTGAGATACCCTCTGAAGTGTTGCACATTTGGAGGTGATACTACTACAGTCACTTCAGCTAGGGCATCATTGGGCCTAAGGCCATTTTCAGCATTTCAGCGTTTCAGGACACATTTTTAGCAGGACCGAAATTATAGGAGATCGTTTTTAGCAGGTCCGAAATTATAGGAAGCCATTTTTAGCAGATCCGAAATTTTAGGAGACTTTTTTCAGCAAACCCGAAATTATAGAAGGAGGGCATTTTCTGAGGACTATTCATTTTCAGTCATGGATTGATTGCAGGACATCTTTAGAAGGCTTAATTGTGGTGGAGAAAAGATTTATAGCTGCTAGTTTGTTTTTGCTACAGGTCTGATCCAATTTTCAGAATTTCAAGATAGGGCTTGGAACCACATTTTTGTTGATATCTTCCTCATTACTCAGCATATCATTCTAGGTATTTTTGCATCGGATTTCTATCATCGAGGAGATAAAGATAGTTGTATTTTGGAGTTCCAAAATGCCATGATTTATTTTTAAGGAATTTTTCAAAACTCCTCAACATTTTCGAAAATTTGCAGGAAGTACATTTTCAGATTTGGGGTGACTTTGGCTTGGGTGTTGACATCTTCAGCATTGGTAAAAATTATTACAGCCATCTACAATCAGGTTCTTCACTTCTCATTTGGCATTTGGCATATTTTTTGAGAAATGTTTGTCTTCAGCTGAGTACAAAATATAACTTCAGCACTTTACTATTTTACATTGTACTTGTCTTTGTTTGCCATTTGGCATTATTGGTATCAAAGGAAGGCTAGGATTTTGCAAGTGAAAGGTATTGTAATTTTTAGACTATCTATATTGCCAACCTAGGGTTTGATGATCATATTATTGGCTGAAATATGTATGGCATTGTTGCAAATTGTTGATATATGAATGGCATACGGTTTTGAGCAATTTCCTATGTTCAGCATTTACTTTCAGTAGTAGTCTTTAGTTGCATGCCAAGTGTTTGACAAAATTTCTCAGTTCAGCATTAGAGGTCTTTAGTGGCCTATTGGTAGGGGTCATTACAATTTCTCCAAACCTTTAGGGAAAAAATACAAATAACTATAGGGATGTTGGACAATGAAGTGGTGAAATCCGAGAAAAGTAAAGAATATTAATCTTATTTCAAGCATTTAGAAAATATTTGGCGTGTCAAATCAAGTTTTGAGCTCAAGCGAGGATTAAATCTTGCTGACATTTTGCATTTGAGCCCAAGAGACCCTTTATTTCCACTCAATGTTCATGTTGAGCTCAATGAAACGGATAATTCTGTCCACAATGAAAGTCCAAGTGAAGCCTAAGATCTGCCCATGTAAAATGTTGGCACCTAAGAGATGATTAAATCATGCCCAAATTTCAGTGCAAAGCTCGAGTGCTTCAAGACTTCCTCCCAAATTTTAGAGTGGAAGTCAAAAAAATGAAATTTTTCACACATTTTTTGGGGCTTCATGTTAATGTAAATGTTATTGTAGCTATGGTCAGATTCCTTTAGGCCAACATAGATAACATAAAGGTTGTGATAATATAATTACTATGTTATCAGGTTAGTACCTTGGACCCTCAAACGGGTCTAGGTGCGAACCAAGTACGAGTAATTGTTGGTTTTGTATACAGTCCACACCCAAGGTTGTGGATCCTCACATATTCATGGGTCCACAGACCCATGAGGACCAGAAGGTTGGGCGAAGACACAACCCAAACCTGAGAGGACCAAGTAAGGACATGTGCAAACCCATGAGATACCACAGTGTCCAGCTTATGAAGTGGGCCCAAAAACATTAAAAAAAAAAATTTATTATTATTTTTTTGTTTCTACCCCTAAAATGACCCATTATAAAGCCTTCAAACACACTTTTATTGCACATTTGCTATCTCATTTTGAATATTGACGAACATTAAACATTGATTCATGTTTCAACTTTCAAACTTTCATGAACTGCATTTTCATTTTGTAGTTTAGTAATTCAATGTAATGATTTTCATCAGAATCATGTTTTAATGTATATCTTTGACATTTGGTATTGATCAATGATCAAGCATCAAAGATTCAAACTATGGAAGGATTTGGTTTTACAATGTTGAAGATTGTAGCTGTGATAGAGATCTATATCTCTAATAGCAATATGTTTGTTATGACCGTTATGGTCATCCTCAGCTGAAAGAGTTATTTGTGATTATATTTAACTTGATATTATGCAAAAAATACATGAAACATACGTCATGCGAAGAGATATGCGTATGCAAATGTCAAGTGTCAAATATGAGGAAATGTGAAGGGTCCTTTTTTGGGACTCAAAGATACCTTCCTATGAAAGGTAAAGAGTCTTATGCAATCTATTTATATTATTGCTTGAAATATTGTAAAAATAAAAGTGGAAAGCAATGTACTTGAATATTTTATTATCAATAAAATGGTCTTTTGTCGTGTGGCTGGGTTTTACCCTTCATTTTTTGAAGGGTTTTCCCACGGTAACTTTTGGTGTATGTTGTATCTTTTATGTTTACCTTACTACTGCATATCTTTTATGTTACTCGGCCTCTATAATAGTTGAAGAGTCTTGCATTTGTGTATTGAGTAGGTTGAGGCCAATACTTCTATGTATCTATGTTCATCATTATTATTAGTCTATACCTCTATTATTTTTTATTGCATTGGTAGTCCATGTCATGAAGATACATCTGTGATATTGTTGGAGTATGGTTTGTTTTGGAGTTTGCCGCTTCAACATTCTTGTGCAATGTTAGTGAAAGCTGAAGAACGCAAATGAAAGAAGCCCTTGACTGCTTACTCTGAAGATCTCACAAGGAACTCCCTTATATCAAAATTTCCCATACTCCTCTCTTCATCAATCAATTCATTCAGTCTCTCAATGCAATCATTCTTATACATTTGCAATGCTCTTTTGGCTGTTCACCGTCGAATATCTTCAGGGGTTAATTAGTTGTGTATAATATTTTGGCATCGGGCATGATAATATGGCAAATAATCTTGAGATTTGAAGTGCACCATACAGAGTGTAAGTGCAAATGTGAATTCATTCATGACTGTTAGGCGCTTGTTTTCTGATGTAATTGTTTGAAGAGCAGTGGACATTTTCCTGGGAGTCGTGATTCACTCACATCTGGTGGTATCTCTCTAGTCTCGTCTTCATTATGGTTAGTGGAGGCTTGCAATTCAACTTCCTCTGAAACGGGTCTTCTGTGTTTGTCTTCCGAAAGGAATCCTATAAGACAAATTATGTTTGTTCGCTTTGATTGTTTTCTTCGACAGCTCTCTACAAACGGATATTATTCCTTCAGCATAGTCAATGAGTTTGCATTTTTTGAAGTATCTCTATGATCGTTGCTTCAAATGGTATCATCATCTGCAAATGCTCCTTTATTGTAAGTGACATATGTTGACAGCTACTTTGTATCGGCTCAGGATCAACTAGAATGGAGGTCTAAAACTTGATTCTTAGCAAATCTGAGGAGTTTTGTTCTTTGCATTAAGTTCATATTCTCTAATGAAAATTATGTTGCTTATTAGATGTTCGATCAATCAGTTTACATTCTTGCTCGCAAATAATATTTCCTTCAAAGAAATTTTTTATTCTATATTTTTTCTAACAATGAATGTCATTTCTAACAGTTTCTTAACCTTGAGAGTCGGGTGAGTCCAAGTATTGCTCAAAGAGGATGTCGGGTCTATGTTGGCAACAAAGCATGTTGTCACAGGATGTCATTAGAATGTGTAAGGATGCAATCACAATACTGCACCCTCATATGGTTTTGTTTCTGCCCCATAACTTCAACTTGAAGATAAGTATTATATATTTATTTTATCGAGGCTCATATTAGGATCTCTTTTGTGTATATATATCTATATGAATGGTGAAATCTTGAGATGCCAACAATTGTAGCAGAGATGACTACAATTGGTGAACATTGCCAACATACAGAAAAGTTTTGAATTTTGACCAGATATAGAATGTTTTTAGTATTAACATTTATAAAGTGGTGTTAATTTAGTGATTGCAGGATGCAACAACAATTATCCTTAGGGGGAAGCTACATAAGCTACACTATGTGTGTAGAGTTTTATTCAAATAGTTGACTAGCATCAGCATAAACAACATTAGTATCAATAATAAGGGGCTTTGGTATGTTTTGTGACATATGCTTCAGGTAATCGTTTTATTTCCATATTATTCAACTACAAGATGCTCATAATTAGTTAAATGAACAAACATACATAAAAGGTTCTAATGTTCGATGCTGTCAGCTGTGATACACAATTAAATCCTGATAGCAATATCACAATACACAAGTATTTTAGATGTGTGGACCTATTGATGTGAGTTTTGTTCCACTACAACATAGAGAATAGAATAATTAGTATTTCAAGATGAAACACCACATCTCCAACTCTGTTGTGAATAAGGATGCTCGTTTCATAAACAATGTACATGGAGTGTGTGATCAAGTGAGATAACCCAAGGTTCCTTCTTACTGTGGACTTTTACTCAGTTATGTGATGTTGTATGTTGGTTATCACAACGCGACTTCAATCTTCATTCAATGGATATTAACTACTTCAACTTCTTCCAATCAAACAACTAACAAAGGGGAGGGGTTTAGAGAATCGAATCTAACTGTTAGAATGTTACAGATAATGAATGCCTTTGTGATTCTGCTGGACTTAGTTTAACCATCAATATCAACCAAGCTAGTGCAATCCTCCTAAGATAGATGTAAGATGTTCAAACTATTACCATTCCATTAAAACCATCCAACAATGTATAAGCAATAATCAAAGTTAAGCTTATGATTTTATGTGATTTGACAACACAAGGCGTAAATGCAACCAGCAAGCAGCTGGTGGTTTGGTCTAAGCGAGTTCGTCAAAGATGTCAAAATCATCTTCATTCCAAAAAACCCTATTTCTAATGAACATGAAATGAAATCCTGCTCTAAGTGAGGTAAAATAGAAATCGTACAATACTCGAAAGCTACACAAGTATCCACCTTGAAGACCAACATTAATCAACAATTACTTTGATAGCACTATGAAAACAATTTGTCCACGCCTCTCCTATTCTACTCTACTCTCCTATGTAAGAGGATAGTAGTGTGTTTCAGATGTACTAGCCTGATTTTCAGGTTCCTGTTCATAGGCTAAGTACCAAAACAGCACTTGAAAGCCACTCAGAATTGTTCATGTCTCATGATAATGCCTGTAGCCTAGTAAACCTAATCTCATAAGAGAATACAAAATTATTAAAACTTAATAATAGATGGATAAACTTTTCCAAACAATGATTATCCAAACAATTTGAATCATACTAGAACAAGAATGCCTATATAATCAACCCTCAAACTGAATAAAATTAAATATAAAGCACAAGTGCAATAATCCAGAAATTCGTGTCTTTATAAAAAAATAGATTAAAATATACACCAACCCAAATATTTGGCACTCCACATAAATTCTATAACCTTTCTGTGAGCCAAATGCAAAATCATGCCATGCCCTTCATAACTCGACACTATGCCCAACTTGCAGACATATGAAAGAAAACTGAAAAAATACCTCTGCATCTTGTAGCGTCATGTTTTCTGCCACTGTCTTTATTAGTAGCCTATGATTAATAGTGGATGCCTCTTTGATGTAATCAAATTTGAATTGACATAAGGAACCTCCCATTGCAGGAATACAAGTTTTTAAAGATAGCTGAATGCAACTATCCATAAAGCTAATGTCCTTTATATCACAAAGAAGGTCTTCAATCATTCCGACACCCTCAATCCTACAATAAAGGGGAAAATATCATTGCTTTCATCCATCATCCCATTTAAAATAAGCAAAATCAGAAACAAGAAGCAAGACTCTCAAAAATTATTGATATGCTATGTTCCACTGCATTTTGTGGGTGGTGCTGTAAGACAGACAGAGTGAGTGGCTCAAATGTGTAAAATGTTTACAAAAATTGAGTAACACAAAATCAAGATCAAGACAGTAACAATAGTATAGAAGCAATTAATACATGATGACAGCAGTGACAACAGAGACAGCTGTATAACGATTCAGATTGGCAGCCACTTATATAACAGTGAATGGTTATGCAAGTCCTTTAGATTCATTAAAAAGTTTTCAAATAATATTTTTCAAATCTCATCATGTAATTTTTGTTAAACTAATTATTAAAGTTCCCTTGCCATTAGGGCCATTTAGCCATACACAGGATGGTCAAGAGATGTCTACCAATCTTCTCCAGAGTGTTTCCAGTTCTAGAAAAGGTTTTCCAAAGCATTGCAGGATTTTGAAGATATATAGGGATAGGCACGGAACATCCCTTGCTATCCTTTTGTACTTGTAATCCAATTGAGATAGGGACATTGATTTGTCAAACAAGGAGATAACCTCTGGAACACAATAAGTATACTGTCAAAATTTACAATCAAGACATCACATGGTAAATCTTTCGTTCCATCTGACATTTCATGTAAAACCATTTGAAAATCTTAGATGAAGACATGAGCTGACCAAATACAATGAACATCAATTACAATTTTCTACTAGAAGATTAAGGAGTGACCCACACAAAAAATCACATCCATAGCAACAAAGAGAAAGCAATTGGATCACTTTGAAGACATGAAGAAGTGAGCTGACCAAGTAAAATGGACAACAATTACTATTTTCTATGAGAAGATTAAGGAGCAACCAACACAGCAAAACATGACCATAGCAACAACAGAAAAGAAACTGGATCACTTTGAAATGAATAAAGCACAAAACAAGAGGAATTACAAATTTTTTACAAAGAAATGCATCTTACATTACATCTACGAACAAAGCAAATTACCTTCAGTCACAAAAAGTGTTAGATGCTACAAGTACAAATAGATATGAAACTACATTAATGTTGATTAATGACAAATCTCACCAATAAGACAGTAAAGCACAACTGGTAAAAAAGTCCCTAGAAGAGCATGCCCACAAATATTCCACTAAAAGAAGAAAGGCACTACTATAAAACAAACAAGCAGTGTACAGCCAAAAAAAAAGCCCAAAATCATCTATAAGCCAAGATCTAAGAAATTACAAATGAAATACAGCCCAAGGTTCTCCATGCCATAAGATCACAGAAGCATCTGAACCACAAGTTTGTCAAACCATCAACCAAAATAAAATCCACAGTGAAAGCATTCAAATATCGCCATATTTTTGTGTGTGATACCTCCAAGAGATCCATGTCATGTTCCCATCATGTTGGGATTCCTACGGACTTGTGGACTTGCAAGAGAGAACTCCTTTTTCAAGATTAGAAAGGCTACTCCTAAAAATTGAAGAATAAAAATTGAAAGGTAACATTTCAACAAAAATAATGCTAAAAACCTTTAAATGGCTAAATATCCAGCTTCTTTTATGACCTTGAAGTTGTTTAAATAGCTGCCAACAACAATCCCAAAACTCTAGAAAGATTTGCTATTCTTTAAATCATGTCCACGCATCCTTGTGTCCCCCATTCAAAAAAGTTAAGGAAAAATTAACAAAGACTTCAACAAAAGTAATCCATTAACCTAAATGAGTCTCCGTCAAAGAGACATCTTTTCCATCGATTTATTCTTTTGTTTGTGAAATGCCTTGAAGTCAGAAAGAAATGTCCTTGCATGATGTGTCATTCACAATTTGAGTCTTCATAAGATGTTATTCTGAGTTGGATCGTGCAGGCATGGGATGCGTTGATTGGAAAAGTATCATGAGTTGCAGTAATGGGAGAAAACACCAGGTGTATGAATGGTAAAACTATGTGAAGACACATTTAATGTTGTAGCAGGATACCAACCAAGGCCATCGTCATGTGAGATAACTTCAAAAAGTAAATCATTAAAAAAATTTGCAAACCAATGTACAAAATTAATGAGATTAAGACAATAGTTGATACCATGTTATTGGCCTAAGGACTTTTTGTATCTTAAAGCTTCCATGTGCTTTTCTTGAGCATAGCCAAACAAGTAAGCATCGTTAGCAAAATAACTATCAAATAATCTAGAGTAGGCATATAAATGTGGCAAGGATTGACAGTCATGTTAACCTAATAAACAAGGCAAGGCTCCACAATCATGTCAATAGGCTTAATATAGTCATTTGGGAGTGAGTTTCTTAGGTTGGGAAGTAATGTTCCCTTTAATTCTTAGGAATCAGGAACTATTAACTCACTGAAATTAATTGCAAGAGACTTATTTCCAAAAATACTAATATCACTTAGAATAATTATAATCTATTTACAATTGATACCACTCATAAAAAGATGCTATATGATATATTACTTGTCAATAGGATAGTGTATGCACGAATGATGTCTTCTATATATCTGATATCTACTCCTGCTATAACAATATCTACTATGCAATCAATGTTGCTTATAGCTGTTTCTGATATGACACTAATGAATATGTTAAAGCTTGCATCTATCACTTCTAGCGATAATATATCTTGGTGTTCCTAATCTACCTTCAAATATGTCTCTAAAATAACTTATAGCAATGATATTACTATTCCTTATCTGTATATTATGAGTATGCCAATGTATCCAATATTACTTATAACGACGATATTGCTGTGTCTGATCTGAACTTTATATGTGTGCAATGTTAAGGATATTCCTGACTGAAACCTTTGGGTTATAGGACACCAATTTATGGTAAGAAGGCAGTTGCAGTAATAGAGTAATCCAAAGTGGTTATAAGAAATAACTTAAATTCAAAGCCATTGAGAATGGTATCGATTCTCATTATATATCTTGCAAAACTGAATGGTTACATCCTTTGAGTGTTAAGAACGTATTTCTCCATTGATCGTATTTCTTCACGACTTAAACAGATCAGCTTGTTATCCAAATCGCACCTTTCCACTATCCTTTGTTTTAAATTTAATTGCATTTGTATGTTAATAGCTGTCTTTGTATAATCTTGGATTAAAAGCTATTTAAATCACTAGTCATTAATTGACTTAATCCTCTTCAGGAGAAAATATAGGTAGTATAATCATCCTTGATTGATCTAATTAATCTGTAATTGCTAAAAGTCAATGGATGATTATGCTGATCTTTCGATCATGTTGCTTGCTGTCTCCGTGATCTCTTTTTTGTATGACGGGGGCCTTTACAAGGAATGTGTAGATAGTCACTTCTTTAAGAGGTGTACTCTTGCAAGATCTTGGTCAAAGGTCAGCAATTACTATTCAAGAACATATCAGGGAAGATTGGTAAGTATGTTTCATGTTAAGCTCATTGAGGTTGCCATCATCGAAAATAAGGAGAATAGTTGGAGAATGATCCACCAGTTCTGGTTGACTGCTCTGGTTTCTAAAAATATAAAGAGTTTGTTTGCTTTTTGGAAATTTGAAAAGGCAATACTATTGCGGTTGGAACTGTCCAAAGTTCCATGCTTGGTATCACCTTATAAATGGATTTAAGGTTGGAAAAATTAACAGGTTGGAAAGCAAAAGGATCATGCCTCACATACAACAAGTCTATGCATGACCTAATAAATGTTACAGGATATTGATATGTCAAGGACCAAATGATTCCAAGGCAAAATTGTTCCTAGCAGTCATAAATTTGGCAAGGCTAGCAAGTGGTTTAAATTTTAAAAGTTGCCAATGGAGTATCCAAGGGTTTAATAAAATATCAGGGAGACTGCACAATTCTTGGAGTCTTCACCTATGAAGCCTTACTTGACATGAATGTTTGATTTTTTTGCGCACAAGAGGTGGGACCATTGACTCTAAATGGGATCTCATTAAATTTCAAGGAATTTGGGAGGAAGCTATTTGATAAGAATTGGGCCATTGTTTAATCTAAGCTCGTCATCTTGTTGCCTTTGACACATGAAGGCTTAATTACAACTTGATGCTTAAACATGATCACCTCGGAGTCTAACTTGCCACGTTAAGCAAGAGAATCCAATGACCCAAGTGGTGATTGCCACTTGAAATCTTCAAATTTCTCTTGACAGATGACAATGCAAAGTCGACCTACCACATGAAGCCTAGGAATCCAAGGCGTGATAAGGCAAAGCTTGCCCCATGAAGGACCAAAATCTGAATTGTCTCATAGAGTTTTTGGTTTCCCAACATCATGAAGTGGCACCTGCCACATCAAACCTTGAGTCCAATCTGTGGGATAAGCATTTAAAAACTTGATGAAGATGGCCAGCAAGCCATCAATTAGTGCTAATGAACATTAATCAAAGGAATGTCATTAAGTTGTGAATGAAAACATTTATTTATCGGCAATCAAATGGGGATAAAAGTTAAATTTTTTGCCATTAAATACAGCTTGAATCAAATGACAAGCCATCAATTTAATGAAAAGTCATGACTTTATACAAGAAAGTGTTTCAAATATAAACCATATAGGTGAAATCATTTTATGCTGAACACAAGTATTTACTAAGGACCATGAACTGGGTGTTGAAAGCATGAATTAAACAATGAGGGGTTCCAATTCAAATAAGAAGGCCATGAAATTTAATAAGGGAATGTCATTGGATTAAATAAATTGTTTTTTTAATTTATTTTTGCCCTACAAGCCAAGTCAGCCTGGGTAAAAGTCACGATCTTTGGCCTTAATTGCTTATATAAAGATACTGTTGCAAATCATTCCAAACACCAAAACAAAACAAATCAACTATTTTTGTAGAGAAGGTTGAGTTTATAAGAGCGGAGATTATAGTTTGGTAATCTACATTTGGAGGCTAAGTGCAAGATTTGAGAGACAAATTTGAGATTTCACCATGGGCTGGAGTCAATTAGGGGTGTTAAATACAGATTTGCAGTGTTACCCCGGCACGGGGGTGCGGTGGTGCCGGGGTACGTCGGGACGAGTTTCGGGTGCGGCAGCGGGGAGCGGGGGGTTTCGGGGGGGGGGGGGGGAAGGAGAGGGAGTGGGGGGAGGGGGTTGCATAGTATATATATGATTGAAAATGCTAATTATGAAATGATACTTCAATATATTATATAACAATGTAACATTAACATACCAAATATAGTTGACTACAATGAATAGAGAAAATTAAAATGTGATTCATATACCATAAATCAAAACTTGAAACTTGAAATTTCATAACCATTACTATTACTAATGACCATTTGACAAATTAACCTAGTTCAAGATGCAAGATTCAAAATTCATTGTTCAAATATGATTTTATGAATATCATATATCATAAAGATGCTCATGATGACAATGAGCCGAATAGCATGAAACAGTGAAATAATAATAATGTATCATAGCCATATCAAGGTGAGTATAATCAACAAAATGACAAAATGCCAATAATGAGAATGGATTATTCACAAGTGCTCTCTAATCATCTCCTATGCCGAAGTCCTCACCACTGGAACTACTAGACTCCTCCTGGGTAAGATACTGATCCTCTAAAGGAACACCAACTAGCCCTACATTGGCTTCTGCATCGGCATCCTCATCAATCTGAGTTGGATCCTCTGGCTCCTCATCCCATCGTGCTGTAGGGCTCTCCTTGTACTCGCGTGTCTTGCGATCTTTGAGCCGCAAGTGACCATGTACAGCAACCAGCTTCTCTGCTCTCTTAGAGGTAAGTTTGTTCCTCTTAACAGAGTGAATGAAGCTATAGGTGAACCAATTCCTCTCTGCAGCTGAGGAGCTAGACACCTGAGATAACAAAGTTGAAAATTACAACTTACAAGTTACAAACAAATGTTCATACAATTTGTAACAAATGATAAATGGTAAATTGATGATTAATAATTATTGAATCAATGAATCATAAATTAAAATCAGCAAGGTAAAACTCTTCAAGTTAAGATTGTAAAGGGCTGGAATTAGTTATTAGTATTACAAACCTGAGAAAGCAGTCGAATGGCTAGTGAGGTGATCTTTAACTTTTGTGAACCATGACATTTCCACCATAAAATGGGATTCTTTTGTGCCAAGGTTTTCAGATCCACCTTTGCAATATCCAAGTATCCTACAAGTTACAAATTTTAAAGTTTACAACATAATATTAAAATTATAAATAACTTAAATAAAGTTATACTTATAACTTATAAAAAAAGTAACAATTAATTATTAAAAGAACTTATAATTTAATAATTATAAAAAGTTTAGAGCACTAAATCAAGATTTAAGGATTACCTGAAAGACTAGCAAATTCAGACCACTCGGTGCAAATCTCACTAGCAGTCTCAGTATCATACATTTTGGCAATGCATCAGAAGAACCCATTCTTCACCTCATCATCCCGAAGTGGTGTGACTCTACCAGACCTAGGTATGTACCACTTCGGGTTCAATGCATAGGCAACCATGTGCAAAGGAGTGTTCAACGTCTCCCACCTGCGGTGAATGATAGGCTCAATGTGCTCCGTATAGAATGCTAGAGTGAGGTCTCTCTCACGTACAACAGCCCTCATCTACCCAAGCATGGAATCAATGCACTCATAAACCTCTCCAAGGCTAGGTGAATCTGCATCTCCATATCTGATCACCTGAAACACTGGAGTAATGATGGAGACTATGTATTTTGCATCACTCCAAAACTGATCACTCTTCACTGTCTCCTTTACCCTCTTCCCCTGCTCTGTTCTGGACTCAAGCCATCGACTCCATTCTTGTGTCATAACCATGAGTTGCAATGGCTCTTGCAACTCAATCATTCTCTACAAGAGAATATAATATGATGCATACCTGGTCTCAACAGGTTTGAGGAATTGCTTCTTTGCGAAGCTCTTGAAAAGTGCATGTGAAGTATGGTGATTGCAGATAAACATCTGCACCTCTCTCCCATCATTAACCACCTTTCTAATCCACTCTATTTTCCCCATGTCTTTGAGTGCATTGTTCATGGCATGCATACAACATGGAGTCCACCAAATATGCCTATAAGCTGCTTCAACAAGCCTCCCTGCAGCTTTGCACACATGTGTTGCATCTATCACAACTTGGACCACATTTTGTGGTCCAACCTCCTCAATGGCTTCCCTAAGCACATGAAACTGAAAATCAGCATCTTTACGATGCCCTGAACAATCAACTGCCTTCAAAAAATATGGGTCCTCCGTGCATGTAACCATAATGTTGATGAGTGGACAATGACTAATGTCCGTCCACCCATCCATGATAATGTTGCAACCTGACTCCATCCAACAGGGTTTCATTTGCTCCATCAAGATCCCAACCTTGTCATAGGCTCTATCCAACATTGTAGTCCTCAGCTTGTGGTCATCTGGTGGCACATATGATGGCTCTCCCTCATTCACTGCCATGGTCATCATCCTCCCAAAATAGGGAGATCGAGCCACATGTGTAGAGATGCCATTGGAAAAGAAGAAATCACCAACAACATCATCTAACCGATCCCTTGCATGTATGTTAAATAAATGAGCAATGGGGTTACTATCACTACGACTTGTGGTTGCTTTCCGTTTCACCCTACTGCTGTCCCCTGCTGAACTATGTAGGTGAGGTGAATGATGGTGTAGGTGACATAGTCCCTACTCTCTGATGCAAGATACGAGTAGATGTATCTCGCTGCCCCTGTAACTGTTGTATATGTTGTACCTGTTGCCTAGCAGACAAAGATCTAGGCACTACAATGTCACTATCATCAGGAATGCCCCATAGTTTATTCACTTGAATTCTGTATTTGACATTCTCAGGATTTGATAAGAACATGCATGGGTTCACACCATAGCCACTCCAAAAAAGAAGGTCTGAATTAACTCTTGTAATGCTGCCAAACCATTCTACTCCACATATATTGCACTTCCATTTGCATGTGCCACCCCCTGAAGGTGTAGGGTGTGTAATTTTTGTAGCAAACTGTTTCAGAAGGGACTTTGAGTCATAAGGACCCCGAGCATACTTCCTCAAAATCTTTGAAGGGCAATCAGTAAAAGGCACCTCAAGCTCAGATTGACCACCTATATCAGCCCCATTATCACTTCCTTCAGGCTCAGGTTCAGGCTCATAATCAGATGCACTTGGCTCATTAATTTCCATGTCTTCTACACTTTGGCTGGATCTAGAAGCCATTTATAAAACTGCATTTCACAAAATGAAAATAAAATTATAAAAATGATCATGATACATTTCAGCCCAAGTAAAAATAATTTAAAACTTAAAAGTTAAAACTTTACTATTTAATTTTAGCATTTACTATTTAAAAATGTAAAGTATTAAAAAATGAAGCTAAATAGTAAATACTAAATAAAAATATGGCAATATGGCATATGCTGAAACGTTTTACTAAATTACTTTCAAGTTTCATTCTTGAATCTTGTTGATAGTTGAATCTTCTTAGTTCTATGATTTTTTATTTTATAATTTATTATCCATATTAATTTTTAGTTTTTTTCATTGTTCTTAAAATAAAAATATGGCAAATGCTGAAACGTATTTTACTAAATACGTTTCAGCATATGCCATATTGCCATACTAAATACGTTTCAGCATATGCCATATTGCCATACTAAATACGTTTCAGCATATGCCATATTGCCATATTTTTATTTTAAGAACAATGAAAAAAACTAAAAATTAATATAGATAATAAATTATAAAATAATAAATCATAGAACTAAGAAGATTCAACTATCAACAAGATTCAAGAATGAAACTTGAAACTTGAAAGTAACTTAATAAAACTAAATAGTAAATACTAAATAAAAAATTAAAAATTATTATTTATAAATTGATTTTTAAAACCAAAAAAACTAAGTAAAATAAAAAAAACCCTACCTTGAAGGCTTGAACTTGAGGAGACACTAGCCAAATCAAACTTTCTTGCTCCTCTTGCTCCTCTTGATCTTGCAAACCCTTGCAAAACCACCCACTAATCTCTCACAAGCTCCTCCGAACACTGTGTCTCACTTAGCTCCTAGCTGCTCCAAAATGCTGAAATGAAATGATGAAATGAAAATGAGATCTATTGGTCTTATTAAGCCTTCAAATAGACCACATGGGACCCACAACCAATTAAGGTTAGCATACTTAAAAAACAAAAAACAAAAAAAAAACCAAAAAGTATTTTTTTTTAAGTTTTTTTGGACCTCTTCTCGGCGCACCCCGCGAGCACCCAGGAAGCACCCCACGAGCACCCGCGGCGCACCCGCACACCCGGGAAGCACCCGAGCACCACGTCCCACCCAGGTGCTTGACCAGTGCGGTGGGGGTGTGGCGGGGATGCAGCGGCAAAAAAGCCGCTAGCGGGGTGCTTGGGTGCGTATGCGCACCGAGGGCGTTGGGTGAACAAATCAGACACTCTTGAAAGTTGAACTACTTGCAAACCTGAGTTTTTCAACTTAGAATTTGATCATCATCAGAAAGGTTTACAAAATTTAAGGGTAATCCTTTAGGTAAAATTGGGAAGTATGTGCATTTTAAATGAAGAATCCATACTTGATGATTGAACCATGTAGATCTGGTCTTCATTTTAGGTGAATGTAATCAGATCTCAAAGGATGAAAGTTCCATTTTTATTGGTTATCTTTGCAAGACGTGATTTTTTGGTACTAACCAAAGTAACGAGAATCGGAATCGTATCGGAATCGGCACGGCCGAATCGAATCGTGAATCGGGGGTGAATCGCCGGTGAATCGGCGATGAATCGGCAAATTTGAAAAAACCCTTTAAATGTAGAGATTTTAACAATTTAAGCCTTATTTCATGCACCCTTTATTGAATATAACTTAAACACACTATAACATCATCAAATAGAAGTTGAAACTTAACATATATAAACATGGAAGTTTGTGTTTACCACATGGGGTAAAGAGTTTTTATAAGACAGCTTCACATCCAACACCTACTCCAAGTGCTTCAAAGCATATCACCCCTCTCGAAAGGCTTGCTCTATTGTTCTCTCCACCACAGACACTCCATGCTTGCAACAACTTCAGGTCTCATCAACTGGTGAGACTTCCCACGACTGATAACCGCAGCGACTGGGGGTCTAGGGGGCAACGCCCCCAGCGGGGTCGAGGGGCAGCGCCCTCGCGGGGTCGAGGGGCAGCGCCGTCGCCAAAACCAAATTTGCACTCTGAAACCCACACAAAACTATATGGAACACAGTGTTTTTGTGATTTTCTTCTGATCCCACACTCTTTCTGGGAACCGCTGATGTTTTACTACCTGATTATGTCTTTCCCTTCCCTTGGGCATCATCCGTTATGCATTCTAAACATTTTTTATTTGTTGTCTTTTTTTTTTTTTTTTTTATAACCTATGGTTCTTTTCTCTTCTCTCTTCTAGTCATGCTTAACAATTAGAAGGCCCTTTAGGGTTATAACAAAGAGGAAAGGTAAAAAAGAAAGCAAAAAACATAAGTTATTTTTTTATTATTTCCAACTAAACATGCATGCTGTTGCCAGCCGATTTTTGGCGATTTCTAATGGCGATTCAGGCGATTTTTTGAGTGAATCGCCGACACATGCGATTCAGGCGATTCACCCGATGAAATCGCCGATCACGATTTCCGACTCCAAAAAAATCGGGGTGCATGAATCTGATCACTGAATCGGCGATTCAGGCGATTTTAGCGCGATTCTCGTTACTCTGGTACTAACACCTTAATTGATTTTAAAAATATGAAGTTCAAAATCTAATGAATGTTGTTGTTTTGTAAGGTGCTTAAGGAAATGCAAATCAACATGAAGGATATTTGAAGGTTATGGGAACTTAACGCCACATAGATAAAGAAACTCCAGTGAAGTATGAAAAGAAAATCTAAAGTACAAGTCCCTGTGACTTCAACAAAAGCAAGAGTAATATGAGGAGAACAGGCATGAAGATGGAGTCAAAGAATCAAGGGTTCAAGTAAAGAGAGATTAGTTGAATGGTCTAACTACATGCCACATTACACTTCTACAGGTGGCATACCAAGGTCAAAATATAAAGAAGTCAAGAAATTCAAAACAAGTGAATTCAAGTAATGTGAATAAGGGGATTTCAAGATGAATGGTTTTGAACGATAGGAAAGTATGCATGAAAATAAAACGATTTGAGAATATAAGCCATCGCAATTGAAGGCCTGATAATGTTGAGTATCATGAGATATTTTTTCATCATCAAGAGAAATTTTTCAAGTCTATAAGGAGGGCATGTTCAGCTCACGCCCACTCATCTTCATCCAATCGAAAAATTGAAGTTGCACACGGCAAAGATCGACTAAACAAATAATGGCAAGAGTACAAGTGCAAGGCATCTAATGCCTCTACCTAACCTATTTTCGAATTGTTCAATAAAGCATTGTAATATTCTCAACAGACCACATGGATTGGACCATTGATAGTGCCTTCTTCTATAATCTTTTACCTAACCCATTTTCTCATTGGTCAATGAAGCCATTGTAATTTTCTTATTGGTACAAAAGGTGTTACCCAATTGTAATTGTCCAAAATTTAATGCTTGGAGTTATTAGGTAGATTAGGGAAGGGGTGGCTCTTGACCAATGATCTTAAATCAATTAGAGCCACTCATTGTACTAAGAACTACTATAAAATGGAAAGCCTTGTCATTTGTAAAGTACGAGATTTGTTGGAGAAATGTTGCTATAATATTGCAAAATTTATTATTTTTTCATTGTTGGTTTTCATGGTGGAATTTGTAGCATTTGGAATATTGAACGGTTCTTTACATTTCTCCGTTTAGTTTAGGTTTTGCATCAAGTACTTGGATTAGAATTTTCTTTGAGTAGTTTAGTTGGATAAAAGTTGTTGTGGATACATATTTGTTGAACTAACCTATAGACCAAACCACTAGCTAATGGTTGATTGCAAGATTGTCTTGTGTGAGTGAATTGCATAATCATAAGCGTAACTTCAATTGTTGTCTATATAGTATACATTAATATGCATCGGTGAATGTTGTTAATGTCATGGGTGTTGTTAATGTTGTTAATTTGGCAAAGTTGATAACAAGACAAAACCTAGTAGAGTCTCAAAGATATTTGCAATCTCTTGCATCTTAGAGTAGATCTAGAAAGTAGTTTAGATTCACAAGTTCATTGACATTTCATTTTGCAAGTTGCATGTCAAAATATTTCATTGCACTTTTAAAGCCGTATCAATTGTAAAATCAAGTTGATGAAGCCTTAGTGAACTAGTGTAAGTCCCTTTATGCTAACAGCTTATCACATAAGAACAATTGAATTAAGTCCACCATTACAATGAACCTTACAGTCATCTTGATGATGTTTCTTTACAATCTTTAGCATATGTGGTGTCTTTGTTCAACGGAGAGATGGAAATTTGGTATTTCATCTTGTGGTGGCATGAAACTCACATCAACATGTAGGTCTAATAATTCAACCATGCAATCCCACCTATCAACATTAGGTTGTTCAAAACTAGCTTTCAAGGAGGGAAATAAGTTATGACATGTTATAGAACTTTGGAAGTGATGTCAAGTTTAGTTTGATCATGGGATAATCCCTTGGCACTGAAGCTCTTGAACCCGTAGCCAGTAATGCGGGTAGTGATGGCATCCAGGCAGAACTAAGCCTAGCGGATTTTCATGACCTGGCAGGTTATAAGCAATGACCCGCATAGCTTGTAGAACCAACAGGTCATGTCATGACCCATGAGATTCGTGGACCATTAACCGGTCGATGGCAAGCACGAGTTGCAACATAAAAAATTTTAAAAATTAAGAACATTTTCCTTTCTTTATCAACAAATATCTTCTAATTTTCCCTAAAAGAATTTCTAATTTCTTATTATGGGAAGAAGAGAAGTAAAGTGAAAAAGAGGAAGAAAAAAGACAAGCCATAGGTTTGCAACTAGCAACGAAGAAGACCATCAAAGAGACTACAAATCACATTGGGGAGGCCATAGGTTTGTATTAAAAAATCAAGGAGGCCATAGCAAGACTTCTCAACTCATTTAAAGGGGTAATTGTTAAATTTTGTAGATTTTGTTGGTTTTTTTGTATGTATATGGATTGTTTATTTTTATTTTGTATTTGTAATGTCGAAATCTTCAATGTTTTCAATAATATATAAATAATATACTTCAATGAGAGAAGTAGAACAATAGCAAACCCTTCAATTTTTTATGAAAAAAATGCAAACATGTATTTTGTTGATTTCTCTACAATAACAATGCTTAAATTTGTAATTTTGTTCATAATTTTGTCTTATTGTAGCAGCCTTCAAATTTTTAAAACATTAATTCTTCTCAATGCCTCCAAAGTGTGAATCTTCGAAATATTCTAAAGAGTTTCTAGTTAGACTGAAAAAGTACATTTTTGTTTTGTGAAGAATTTTTTTATGGTGGCATAATTAGGTTTAAGTACCATGTTGCTGACATACCTCAGAAAGATGTTGATCCATGTTTATTGGCAACTCCCGAAGCAATTCATTTACATTATATCCGGTTAGAAACGCATGCCGAAGAAAAGCAAACTAAGAGGCAACAAGAAGAGTTAAATGCTATTGGCTCCCATTCATCCATAGTCGCAGCCACATTCGCATCCACATCTACAAGTGGCATTGGAGAGGGTGCTTCCATGCCTCCCTCTCGTCATAGTGCTTGTGCTAGTACTTCTATTGTTACTCCTTCTAGTGAGACTATAACACTTGGCCCTAGAGTCCAAAAGTCAAAGTTGGACAATTACTTTGTACCACACACTACTCCTAGTGCACAACCCTCGCTTAAGAGCATGGGTTGGAACAAGGAGGTCCATGATGCTAACCGAAAACAAATATGCAAGTTTTGGTACTTTTGAAACATTCCATTGGTTGCAGCCAAGTACTTCTTTTCAATTTTATTGCTTTACGTTTAAAATTAAATTTTAAAATTAATAGATTGAAATTCAACTTCGTATTGTCTAATGATTAATTATAATCTATTTGTGATAGGTCTCCTTATTGGCAACGCATAATGGATGTCATAACTGATGTGGAGATAAGTGCCCCCCTCTTGTTAGAAATGGTTGGTAATATGAAGCTTGAGCTAGAGGGTCAAAAATAGTCTCAGAGCCAAAAGGGTTGCACCATCATGACAGATGGTTGGACAGATAGGAAGAGTAGGACACTCCAAAATTTGTTCATTTCCAACAGAGCTGATTGATCATTCTACTTCCATATATGCAGTGAATAATTTAATTTATCTTTTGATTTGTTGTTTGATCCATGAGAATTGATAATTATTTTGCTTTACTTTCAAGATCCACCATTTTCTTTGTAATATCTCCAATGGATATTTGCCCAGTTTTATCTCAAAATAATTTTCAGAGCATAAAAAGATAAATGATGCAATGTAAACCAGCAATACAAACCTGTAGATTCTCATTAAAAAGCCTTAGAATATGTTATTGCATTATACATCAGAAAAACAATAACCAGATATCAAAAATCCAATCTTAGACATAGTATTACACTCATATTGGAAATTAAGAAAAAACCGGTAAGCACACATGAGACACTTGGTGTGACGACTCCACTGACAATGGAGTTGTGTCCACTGTCTACCGAGATGAGAATTTTCATCCTCGGGTTGGATTAAACCTGAAGCTTTCCAAACAACTGTCCAAGAGAGAAAGTCAAGTCTAATTCATAAACCAAGCCTCCCAAAATGAACTACTCCTTCCTCATTTAAAGATCCAATAGGTGACCCTTGAGCTTCCTCTCATCTCCTCCTTTTCCTTCTTTGTCCTCTTTTAACTTCCTCTATAATATTCAATTGACATATTTTATAGATTTTCTTTAAACTTTCATAAATCAAATTTACTATTAAATTACTTTAACTTGACTACTCCCAATGCTCCAAAAAGGGACAATAAAAGTCCCCCCTCTCTGACATTGCTTTCCCTCAAGTAATTGATACGAGGATCCCAAATCAATCTTTGAAACTCTGATGTGTTTGTAGGTTGTGCACCTCTGATCATTAATATTTGAACGTGTAACATCACAACATAATTCACGAGATGTAAAACATATATCATGTTAACACCTGGATCCTAAATCAACCTATTGGTACGATCCTATATGTAGGAATAAATCGCCAATGAATCTCCAACCTCTTGAATCAGCCAGCCGCATAAATAGACACCCAACGCATTGCCCATATGCAAGCAAACCAACTCATCATGACTCAAGATTTTGCTGTCATAACTTGGGTCAGCGTCAAAAATGTCAACAATGTCACCAATATATCATTGAACTGGAGAGGTAAACACCCCATATGGAATATGTCACAACATGCAAGGTTCCCACTCATTTGCATGCAAGCCACTAATTCCTGTACGCCAAGCCAAATCTGAAAATATACTAATACTCCAAGAAGGGAAACCACCGATAACTGGAGTATGCGAAAAGATAAAATCACCAACAGATAAGTTGGCAACTACCATATCATAAGAACTTGGCGATAAATCTTTAGGTAAGCTATAAAAACCCTCAAGGAACACTAAAGACAAATCTGAACTCTTTATTTCACCATAACTATCATCACTAAAATTAATGCCTCCATCAGTGAAATGATTGCAATCACACAATGTTTGAAGTAAAATCACTCAGCTCATCTTCTACCCCATTATATGGTGAAATCATGTAGTAGTTGTAAAAATCAGAACTCGTGTGTTTGACCTCTTGCTAGTCATTATGGTCTTCATTTGCAAAAAATGTCTCGTTAGGATGGAGGATGGTGGAAACATTCTTCTTGTTTTCATGCTCACACATGGTATTGATCCCTTCAACAATTTATATCACCTTCATAGTTCTATATTTAATTTCATCGTCCTTGTGGGTGGCTGCAATAGAAGATTGATTTTCAGCCTGATGATATGAGTATTGTGTCATACATAGTTGGAGACAACATTCAACTATCACCTTTTCTTTATCTTCCACGAACTTGATAATGAGATCCTTATCCTAGATTAGCAGCAAATAATCTGATTTTAACCTTTCAAAAGCTTCTTTGATTCTATGCTATTGAGTACTAGTGATCCCACATAGATTCCTTGTTTACTATTACAAAATAATTGGTGAATATTTGCTTGATATCAACACTAATCAAGAGACCAATTTATACAAGAGACTGAACGATGTTTCCTCAGAAAACAATCGTACAGAATAGAAACATCCTATTCTAGAAACAAGAAAATAAATAATAGAAACATTCTAATATTTACAAGATATTACAATAGATAACCAATACATACTAAACAGCAATAATAGAAACTATCAATTATCGTAATACCTTACCTCAATGGTTAATCTATCGAAAGCAACGATAATAGAAACTATCAATTATGATAATACCCTCCCTTAATGGTTAATCTATCGAAAGCACAAAATTGTCAAAAGGAGTAAAAAGTAAATTGTCTACTCAGTGTGCTCCGCACTATTCGCTATGGGATGCGAACCAGATTGCTTAAATAGGGCAGCTAAGCACTTCCGACATTCAAACTTCATGTGCTCATACTTGTGGCAATAATCATGTTCAATGTTCTTTTTCCTGGAACCTTCTGAAGTTGGAGAAGACGACTTTTGATGTGAATGAGACTTGCCCTTACCCTTCACAAAAGGATTGAGCAATAAAGGCTTCCTCTATGGAAGTGGAGCTAGAACTGCTACGAAACTATTGTTTCCACCAATCTTGCTGAAGCACAAGTGTGCAGAGATCTGTGAACTTCAGATCAACACCAGTAGAAGTGATGTTGAGAGTCTCAATAAAATGCTCATAGGATTTGAGTGAACTCCTAAGGGTTATGACCACAATGTCCTCTTCCTCCATCTTGTGTCCAATGGCAAGTAACTAATCACAAATTTCCTAAATCCTATTCAGCTGATCCAAGAGCAATTTAAGCTCATCCATGACAATAGAAAACAAAGTGTTCTTGAGAAAGAAAGCTTTGTTTTTGTCTGAAGTCTCATGAAGTGTCTTGAGATGCTCCAATATCTCGGCAGCTGTCTTGCCAGATGGAAACTGAGGGAGCTGATCATTAGCTACAAATAATTTGAAAAGCATCATCGCCTCGTGATTATGTTGATCATATGTAATTTGATTAGGACTAACTTGAGTAGGTCAAGTTGGTTGTAATACCCATAAACTAAGTCACAAGGTCCGAGTTCAAAATCAAATTCAGCAACTGAAAAATTCGGACACAATTCGACAAAGCAAAACAATCGACATGAATTTCGCCTATACAAAATAATATTTACAAAATATAAATAATAAATTGAAAAATAAAGAAATATTATATATATTATAGAACAATCTTACAATTTAAGAAAATCTTACTTTATATATTAATATATAATTTATTTGATTGGTAATATTAATATTAATTAATAAATACATTATAATTTTATATTTTGCATGTTAAAATTTTAAATTTTTAAAATTGAATAGAAAACGAAATTAGAAAAAGCTCGTTTGTCGTTTCTATGTCAATATTTAAGATGTTATTTAAATAAAAACTTTAGAATGAAATTAATCGAAAACATTTCGAAGGGTGTGTTTACAAGAATACAGTCGAAAGAGGAAAGTCTAGGCAATCTGATTGTCCAGCTAAAGTTTGTGAGCAAGGGATTGGAGCATCACAACTACACATGTATTGTGTCTAAAACCCCATCGCAACTGCACCTACCTATTTTTTGTCTAAAAGTGCATTGCAGCAATAGCCAAACTTTTCTTCATTGCATCTTGTCTGCAATAGTATCTACATTGTCCACGTTATGAAAATAGGATATTATTTTTCAAACCTAAAATCAAAAACAATACGAATTTCTTGCCAAACAACAACAATTTTTAAGAATTGTTTTAAATTTGAGTAATTTCAAATCTCATGGCCGAAATTTGGTGAATCCTGTGACAGCCTAGAACCACCTGATCACTATCGCACAATTCGAAGATGGTTAGCATATGTTGTTTCCATGTGCCATAATTACGACTATTCAACTTATAATTTCCCTCAAGCAAAATATTAGTCAGAGATGCCATAGCACGCTTTTCAATGACGGGTAAAAATTGTGAAGGCACGTACTTCGAGGCAAAAAACAAAAGACCCAAAAAAAAACAAAAGTACCTAGAAGAGAGCTCGAAAAATCCAAAAAGGATATGTTTTCATATTCTGTATCCATTGGTTCAAATATTGAGGCACCCAAAAAAACAAACAACCTAGTTGAGCTCTCAAAAAACCCACCAAGAATCTATAAGTAAAATTCAGATCCTAGACAAAAAATTAGGTATTTTGACCAAAAGCATTCCTGGCTACCAAAATCTTTAGAAAAGCTTAGAAAAATAGTGTAAGTACAAAGAAAATTACAAATTTTGGGCGCAAATCAAGCGTAGAGGTTTGTAAAAACCCTAGACGTGTTCAAACACTACAAAATAAAAAAAAACTACCACTTTCAAAATAAATGGTAAAAACGAGCCACAAAACAAACATGTGATTTTAGAGAGTTTTGGACAGGAGTGACAGAAAAATTTGGGCGTGAGTTGCAAAGAAATGGTGCCCAACAGACCCCTACGTGAGTAGCAGAGAATAACCCTTGATTTTCAAAGGATTCAATTGCACTAGTTGCAAATAGAAGGGCATGAATTTGCATACCAAAAAAATCAAGTGAGTTATAGACAAAATGGCGCAATATTTTGGCAAAGAACCCTAAGACAAACCAAAGATTTTGGAAGCGCATATGCATGAAAAATAATTTCGAAAATAAAAGGCAGATTATTTTGACCACGAAACTATAATTATTTTCAAACTAATTTAGAGTGTTAGCTCTGATACCATATTATGAATTAATTGGTAAATATTTGCTTGATATTAACAGTGATCAAGAAATCAATTTATTCAAGAGCCTGAACGATATTTCCTTAGGAAACAATCATAAAGAATCGAATAAAAACATTCTATTCTAGAAATGAGATACTAAATGATGGGCACATTCTAATATTTACTAGAGATTACAATAGATAACAATTAGATACTAAATTGAGATAATAGAAACTATCTATTATCATAATATTTACCTCTCATCCATTTGAGCTTTCCAAAAGCTTCTAGGTAGCCTGTGAGATTGTGCTAGCAAATCCCCTCGTCAACATAGGCCTCTCGATAGGAATCATCTTGAAAGGCTCAAGTGTCACTTAATTTGAGAGTAAACCACAAAGAAAATAATCACAGTTGTGAAGAGTCGTTTAGTAGGTGTTACCAATTGGCATTTGAGCATTCAAGTAAGCCACGAACAAAAGCACTAACTAAGGCGCAAATGAAGGTTTGATTGTAAACCATTTGACAAAATTCTTGTCCAAGCATGTCAACTAGTCACTAATTCATAAAGATGAATAGTCAACGGCTAAAATTCTCCCAACAGGGTCGTAGAGAAAGTCTACTTTGAAATCATATTTTTTTTGTTGAATAGCCTTTCACCAAATAAGAACACTTCATATTGTTTCAAAGCGAGCAAATCCTCGAGGCCTGGAAGAAAATGTTAATGAGGAATTAATATTCAGAATCCCCCCCCCCCCATATCAGGCCTTCAAGAACTTCAATATCTCGTGCGCAAAAATCTTCCCAAATTATGGTCGATCGTGAGGATCACTGTAAACATCCATTGCACCAATGGGCAGGCTTATGTTTGTCGATCTGTGGTAATGGTGATGCTGGTTAGACATGCTTTTTGACACAATGCATGCCTTCAAATGCTACAAGTTTGACACCGTAGATGGTTATGAGTTTCAAGAATCACTTGAAGATATGCTTGCTGGGGGAATCTAAACGACACACATCATCAGTCTAAATGACACTTATATCCAATTTATCTTTCCTAAATATTAATTCTTATATTATAAAGAAGCAAGGAGAACTCCTTATATTAAGCTTCGGCTTAACATATAAGATCTTCATTTATCCAAAATAAAAGATAGATAAATTTTCCAAAGAAATAGTTATGTCCAAAAACCGAAAAAGTCACGAGGGATTATTTATTGGGAACCTTTTTTAGGGAAAGGGGTTTGGGATTACAGCCTTGTTACGAGAGACTTTGTGCTACGGGCTGCAGGCTTTTCGTTTTTGTTTCTGTTTGTAATGCAGGAGGGAAAGACATATTTTATTTTCCAAATAAGAGCTTTGTATATAGGGATAGCCAGATTTGTGTTGTCTTGCTATATGTTTTGTGTTGCCTTGCTATATGTTTATAGAGCAAAAACATTAGCATTACAAAACTTTGATTTTGAATACTCATTACCTGATCAATATTAATCTTTAAGTTATCTTGGTTTCATCTGAATGTAACCCTACTTTATTTGACTACATGCATGATTATCATCTAGACTTTGAACTTTAGTTATTTGTGCATTTGGAGAGAATGATATCCCTCGTTTCCTACATTTCTTTTGTAATGTAAGGTCTCAATAAATGGTATTCGTGTCATTTACGGTTGTGTTTAGTTGTTCTCTTTCACATCTATTCCTTATTCGTGGCTAGATATTCATATTCCTTTACTGCTTTTGGGTTAAAAGCATTCCCAAAATTCATATTCATCCAAAGAAGGGAGTTGTACCTCCATATCAAAATTCAAAGGGCATTCAGGAGGCACTCTAAGGTTGCTTTGTAAAAGACAAATTTGTTAACTAACACATATATAGATCGTACAACTTCTACAAATTCAGGAGCATTTAATAGTATTTCATTTTCAACCTTTTCATCATCCGAACTATACATTATTATTATGAGGCGAATATGCATCATTCCAATTTCAGCATTAAACATCTAGTAAATGATCTTCCTTTTGCAGATACGTCAATCAAAATACTAACAATTTATCGCTACTTAATTTGTTTTTCAAGACCATATCCAAACTCAGTCACTGATGGTAGAAAAGGAAGTATTGGACAATGGTTTTGTAATGTCCCCTGATTTGAATATCTAAATTTGAGAATAATTTCTTTATTCATCCGTACTTACTCATTCAATTTCTTATATATGAACTAGATATCAAGGATACATCAATATCACTTCTTCCACTTGATTAATAATGTATGTGAAGAATGATTTGATCTATCAATATCTTTCTTGTATTTCAAATACTTCACATTAGATCAATGGATGATTAATATTTTATAGATTTCCTTTATAAGTATATGGAATCTTATCCTTATATTAATCTGTATATTAGAATATTTGCATCCATGGTCTGATTAACTTTTGATAGTGGACAATGTATCCCCATTTTAACCTAAATGGTTTGTATCATAATCGATGATTATTCTCCCTTATATATGCAGTGTTATTCCTTTACTATGTATAATATTTGTCACCCAAATGGACTTCCTTATGGACTTTTGTGCTTGTGGAAATTATTGTTGGATGTTATTAACTTCTTCAAATATTATCTTGTCTCCCATGACTAGAGGTTGAGCATGCATTAGATACTCAGCAACAATCTTGCTCTCTCTATAATAACAATGCATTCCCACTTGGGCATGTTTGTCAATAATTTGCTTGGATAGTAAGTTTTGGATGACATACGTATTCATGCCTTTGATATTGGCTTTGAACATTATCAGCTTCGCATTCTTGGACACCTCTCTCAGCACCCTCAATAAATGCACTTTAATCACGCTGATTTTTGGTGTCTGACGCTTTGGGATTATTTTTGGTGGGATTACATCGTGATCATTCTCCTCAAATCTCATTCCCAAGGGCGTTTTAATCCTCTTGAAACGAACTGCAAATCCATTCTCATGAATTCTGTTCAGAATTGTAGAAATGATAATATTACTTTTTTGGTGCAATGGATCTGCCACACAATTGCCTTGTACTCTGATAAAGGCATTTCTCTTCTTTTTGAGATTAACATTCATCATTATAATAGGTCTTCAACATTATTAACTGCAGCATAAAAGTATGACATAAATATCAAGACTGTCAAAATAGTCATGATTTTTAGGATTGAAACAATTTGCTTGATGATTGATGTTTATTATGAGCAATGTGATTAAAAGAATACACGAAGTATATCATACTGAAAACACAAATGTAAGATAACATATAAGATAAAAAGATTAGAAAGATGTCAAATGGACGCTTAAAACTTTTGCAAGAAATTAGCGCTCCATCACAATCTTCACCGCACTGATGTTTATGTACTCTTCAAGGCCATAGCTCCAATCTATATTCAATGGGTCTTTGATATTATTCAGGAACTATGGTGCTTCATTACTATTTTGTGCAAACCCCAGGGCAATGTACTCCTGCTATATACACTGGCTGCTAGCTTCCTCAAACGTCTCCACCCTGTATTGTACCATAATGCTACCTAATCAGTAATGAGCACAGCAAATGCCCCAGCCAACTGAATATGAACCAATTAACCTCTAAGGTAGCCATGATTACAGCGAGAATCAGAGATTTTCATTCACAAGAAAGGGCTTTGACCCGTATATTTCATGTCTCATAATCGAATTGAATGACAACAATGTATTAATTTATTTATTCAAGCAGCAGGGTGTAAGATATGTCTACTTTCCAGCCATTGAATTTGGCTCATTCCATGGTTTCAGTCTTAACAATACTTTACAATGACAATAATGGCTCTCTAATTGCTGGCTAGCACTACCTTCAATAAGCACCTTCAGAGATTCCACAATAGTCTTTGATAATGATAATCAAATTATTTCCAATGCTCTTCAGTCACAAACAATGGATGTTGATATGTTTCAAGGAACCTGATATGAGGAACCAACTGCAATCTGAATGGTAGAGCTACTTAAGTAGAGTTCTCTGCATTCAAATTGTCTCCTGTTACAAACAACAAGAACCATTTGCCACAAATCTTTCACAGCAAAAATAAGAATACAAGGCTATTGTCACTTTGAAAACTTTATTCACTGCGCAGCCAATGATATTTATTTGTTTTTTCCCAGTTCTATGGTCAGAAAGAAATATCTACATTTCCAACTTCGTTATAACAATCTGCTAATTATTTGTTTCCCTTCAAAGCCAGTCCAATGCCTGTAACATGCAGTCACCAGCACCAGTGTAACTACTGACTGCTGTAAGAGCTTTTGTTACTCTTTGTAGTTGTATATTCAAATAGTGATTCCTTTACAGTGGGAAATTAATTATTTGAAGATTCTTCTTCTACAACAACTCAAAGCCCAGATACAGTCAATTGTGTAAAGATCATGTTATTAAACCGATACTCAGCACTCCCATTATGGTGTGAACTTTAATAGCGCCTGCAAAGATCGTTGTGGGTAGCTATATAATTGGCCGCTAAATTTGATTAGAGTGTTGAATTTGGCAGGAAAGTGCTTGGTAATTCAGGCCTCCTGTAGCTACGCCCAGGTGAAAAACAGATACTCAGTTGCATGTATAGAAACCTCCACAATGTCAAGGTCCACTGACTGGCACATGAAAGGTTTGACCTCTTGAAGAAGCTATCATTATAAATTGCCAGAAATCAATGTGTGGTGTTGTCAATTAATTGTAAGAATATACTACCACCGAATTTAGTTGTAACATTCGTTGGAATGTAACAGCAAAAATGAAAATAATGTTGCTGGCAGTAGTAAAGGTATTTCGGTTGTCTAGAGTTGTAATGCCAAGGAATCTAATAATGAACTCCTCAATTCAAATAATCCTTTTTCACCCAAACCTCTACCTTCCCATTATTCTGACAGGACCATAATTTGTAACAGCTGAAAAAACTCTGCTCTGTGGACGAAACGTAACCGACAACAATATTAAAAAATTACAAAGTGACCTCCCGACATCTACGGCATCTACCAGGGTCGCCTAGCACTATCTTCAGAACATGGAAATGCACCTGAACAAATATTGTCTGCTATCTTTTTGGTGTTACTCCTGCACTCGCGGTTCTTCCAAAGATTTGATCTCAAGTTGCAATGCTCAAGAAGTCATTAACAGCTCTGTTCCAAAGTTTCTCTTGTTCAGCAAATGAAGACATCCTCTATTCGCATATATCACTCCCAACTCCTCTGGTTATAATATCTGAAACAAAAATAGATCTGATGCCAGTGGTGATTCTCAGAGGTTGAAGAGTCGACCTCTCTATAATTCGGTTTCAGATAGTAATATTGTCAAGGGAATTACAACGCCAAACTTAGTATTTGTTCCCTTGCACGACAATATTTGTTAACAAATGTGCTGCTATTTATATAATCCAACAACCATGAACTCATGATGCAACTATTGTGTAAATCATTGCCAGAGGTAGGAGCTACAGTAAACCAAAGCAATTGTTCAGAATATAATAATCTGCAACTCCATAAAATACCAGATATTAACGGTCGCTAAATAACTACAACTTCCTTTTGGCAGATTTCGACAAGTTGTTCCCAACGATGGCAAGGGTCAATAATACAAAGCTCTGATTTTTTTTCATATCTCCACAACTTAATATAATGCTGCAACATTTAACTTCTCCCACAAATATAAGATTGATGCTCCAAAATTTCACTAGTCTTATTTGTTGTGCCTACATTCACAACTACTCTGTTTCTGGAAATGCAAATGTGAGAACATCCAATATATTACAATAATGCTATCAAGATTTAACCATGTGGTTTTTGAGTCAAACTCATTGATCCACATTTCATGAGTAGTGATTCACACAAATCCATCTCTCATGAGAATAAATGGAACACTTAGGACTCATTGCATCTAGGTGAAGCACCTGGAGTTCCCGAGAGGTCACCCATCCCAGTACTACTCGACCTTGAGCGCACTTAAGTACGGAGTTTCTTCCATGATTAAACCCACTCTGCTTGCAACCCCATTTCCAAAACCTTCACCAAGTGTTGTGCCTCATGAACCATTCTTAAGAAAGCCCCTTAAGCTTGTCAATTGATCAGTAGGAGATATTTTTCCACAGCAAGTCAAATTATGATATTGCTATCAAGATTTCACTGTGTAGTTTTTTAGTCAATGTCATAAACCCATGTTTCATGAGTAGTGATTCACACAAATCCATCTTTCGTGAGAGTAAACGGAACACTTAGTACTCATTGGATCTAGGTGATGCTCACTTCTCGGGAGGTCACCCATCCCAGTACTACTCCAGCTTGAGCGCGCTTAACAGTGGAGTTTCTTCCATGGATAAATCCACTCTACTTGCAACACCATTTGCAAAACCTTCACCAAGTGTTGTGTCGCATGAAACATTCTTAAAAAAGCCCCCTAACCTCATCAATTTATAAGTAGGAGACATTTTCCACAGCAACTCAAATTATGAAATTGCTCTCAGGATTTAACAATGTAGTTTTTGAGTCAAACTCATTGACCCATGTTTCAAGAGTAGTGATTCACACGAATCCATCTCTCATGAGGATAAATGGAACACTTAGCACTCATTGGATCCAGGTGATGCTCACAGAAGTGAAGCATTGAGACTTCCCAGGAGGTCGACCATCCCAATACTACTCCAGCTTAATTGCACTTAACTATGGAGTTTCTTCCATGGTTAAACCCACTCTGCTTGCAACCCCATTTGCAAAACCTTAGTTACCCAGTTCTCCCCCCAGCCCTTCGAACCAAGCGAATTTCGTACCGGTCCTTGGCTCTAGTCTCGGTTCCACTTGGGTTCAAATCCAGACAAGCTCGTTTGTCCAGGTAGAACCATGGTTGAACCAAGGCAAGTCCAAGCAAACCAAGTGTGAACCAGGTGTAGTTCTAGTGAGATATATTCTATAATTTAGTGCAGAAAATTATTATTACAGAGTTTGAATAAATATTTTTAACATTACAAAACAAAATTTGATTAAGTTCAAATATTTATCACACTCAATATATCTTCCAGTGAATTATTTATATCCAATTGCTAATAATGACCTCTATCTGATTAATTGGAAGCTTTGTATCGTGATAAATGATATTTGAAACATTAAACAACATCTTCAATAGGTGAAGGGAGTTGCAAGCTACTTATATAACATTTTTCAAGTAGGATGTTGATTACAAACTAACAAGCTCTCTATACTATGAAAAGGTAATAAGGTTTCGACAACTTCGAAAGTAGAAAGTCATTAGTGCAGCTGATCCCATCAACATTGGCACTATTTATGAATCAACTAATTCCTTTGATGATGAGAAGAAGAAGATGAAGATTTGGATAATCCATTAGATGATTAAAACTTAGTATAAAGTTCTAATTTTTGAAACTCAAAACAATATTACTTGGACTCCATATATTTTAATATTTTGGTGTTGATAATAGATATGATGTTATGATTATAAGTTTATACTGTTTTTGTTGTTTTTATGATACTATGGGGCATTCTAATCTTAATTCATTCTTCTTAGTTGCAGACATATAAATATGTATGTAATAATGTATGTATGCTTGTGTGTGTGTGTGTGTGTGTGTGTGTGTGTATATATATATATTTATTTTTAATTTCTACATGTTTTTGTGCTAACGAACCCAAACCACATTTTAAAATTTTGTCGTACCAACGAACCAGTTCTTTGAACCCGAACTTGGATCTGATCTCGAACCGGTAACTTAATGAAAAACCTTCACCAAGTGTTGTGCCTCATGAACCATTCTTAAGAAAGTCCCTTAAGCTCATTAATTGATAAGTAGGAGATATTTTCCACAACAAGTAAAATTATGATATAGCTATTAGGATTTAACTGTGTACTTTTTGAGTCAAGCTCATTGATCCATGTTTCATGTGCAGTTATTCACACAAATCCATCTCTCATGAGAATAAATGGAACACTTAGCACTCATTGGATCTAGGTAATGCTCACAGAGGTGAAGCATCAAGACTTCCCAGGAGGTCCCCATTCCAATACTATTCTAGCTTGAGTGCGCTTAACTACGCAATTTCTTCCATTAAAAATATATTCACCGCTTCCACTTCAAAATATTAGTGCAAGCTTTAGATAGTCGAATCATCTTGTCCCAATATAATTTACCTAGAATTAATCCTCAAACTTTTGTATGCCAAGAAAGACAACTCTGATAAAACTTTCCTAAAATTTTGACAAACTTCACAAGATAGCAGGACAGATGCTCTGATAGCACTGTAATATCCCCGATGGATATTTGCCCAATTTTATCTCAAAATAATTTTCAAAACATAAATAGATAAATGATACAATATAAACCAATATATTCTCAGTAAAATGCCTTAGAATATGTTATTGCATTATACTCAGCAAAACAAAAACAAGATATCAAAAATCCAATCTTAAACAGAATATTATAGTCACACTAGAAAACTAAGAACGAGCCTATAAGCACATGTGAGACACCTCATGTGACATCTCCACAAAGAATGGGGTTGTGTCCATTGTCTACTAGCACGAGGGATTCCCTCCTGAGGCTAGATTATAGTTGAAGCTTTCCAAACAACTCTCCAAGAGATAAACTTCTATCTTTTGAATTTTTGATTAATTGGAATCAATTAATTTATTTAAGATTTGTTTAACACATCTAAATTTCTAATTAATTTAAAATTGTTGCAAGTAAACTTTTGATGGAGAGGCACCCAAAAAAAATGATCTCCATTTGCGGCTCATTACCTCGACCTCATGTTAGGATAGAGGCAAAGCTTGAATGGGTCAAATCATGTGTTGATAAGGCCAAGAACATTTGCAAGTTTATCTACAATCATGTATTGGTCCTTAGCACAATGAGGCAATACACGAGGCAAACAGAGTTGGCTCGGCCTGGTGTCACAAGATTTGCCTCAAATTTTCTCCCACTAAAATCCTTATTGAAATCAAAGGCATCTTTAAGCCACATGTTTGTTGGTTAGGAGTGGACTGCCTCATTCCATGCTAAGACCACTGCGAGGATGTATGTGGCAGATTGTAATTTTGATGAGACATGTTTTTGGGCCACTTGTGGAGAGATCATGGAGGTAACTATACTTTTGTTTTGTTTGCAACTTTGCAACTTTTCTTCTTTTAATTTTTTAATGCACACTTGTGACTTAACTATTTTTTTTAACATTATATGCGAGTCATTGAGCCCTTTTGTAGTTCTCCTACAAGTTGTTGATATGGAAAGGCCCTCTATCAGCTACTTATATGATGGCATAGATAGGGCCAAGGAGGCCATTAGATCAAAGTATACAAGACTTGAGGATAAGTATGGCCCCATTTCAGATATCATTGATAGGAGATGGAAAACTCAGCTTAACAGGCCCATCCATGCAACAGCTTATTTCCTCAATCCATCATTTTATTTCCTTGATAACTTCAAGGCGGATCAGGAGGTTCTTAGTTGCCTATACGAAGTGATGCAAAAGATGACTACCACATCTATAGTGCAAGAGATAGATGCATATAATCATGAACAAGAGGTGATTTTTGCAAGCGTGATGTGCAAAGATGCTTAGAAAAAATTACAGCTAGATATAAATATATGTTAATCTTAGGGTTCTTAAGTTTGCAAATATATGGCTTATGAATTTTGATGTTATAATCTATCCTTCAAGTTGGAAATGAAACTAATTTTATTTATTTTTCTTATTCCTGATAGACTATGAAAAATGTTTGAGACTACAACCACAAACCTTGAAAAACTTGTCATCTGTATTTGGAGTCAGCCATGCAACACTTTTGAATGTGAGCGCAAATGGTTCATATTCAAGCACATCCTCTCAAAGAGGCATGATAGACAATATGTGGACAAGTTGAATGATCTCGTCTTCATTCATTACAACCTTCGTCTTAAGACCAACTAAATTTTGGATATTGACTCCTCCCTGATCACTTGAGCAAAGATTGATCCAAACTCCAACTAGCCAACTAATTCTATCGATGTTGTCTTCACAAAATAGGACCATGAGTGGATTGACCAGGCAGACAGAGATGTTGAGGTTGTGGCTATAGCAAAGGAGGATAGAGAACGATTAGCTACCAATGCAACTGATTTTAATTAGACTATGACAAATGTTTGGGACTACAACCACAAACCTTGAAAAACATGGTATCTGTATTTGGAATCAGCCATGCAGCACTTTTGTATGTGAGTGCAAATGGTTCATATTCAAGCACATCCTCTCAAAGAGGCATGATAGACAATATGTGGACAAGTTGAATGATCTCGTCTTCACTCATTACAACCTCCATCTTAGGACCAACTAAATTTTGGATACTGACTCCTCCCTAATCACTTGAGTAGAGATTGATCTAGAGTCCAACTAGCTCACTAATTCTATCGATGTTGTCTTCACAAAATAGGACCATGAGTGGATTGACCAGGCGGACAGAAAGGTTGAGGTTGTGACTATAGCAGAGGAGGATAGAGAACGACTAGCTACCAATGCAACTGATTTTAATTAGATTGGCACCTTACAAGCAGAGACTATTGCTTGTCAATCATTAGCGACCTACCTCAAACACATTTGTAGGAGGCAAACAGACTACTCTGAGGTTGCGATTAAGCCATAGACTTCTTTTTATTTACAATTTACAAATATTTGGGGACATTTGATATCATGGACTTTATACACATTTGACAATATTTATAATTTTGCATATCAAGGTTTTCTACTTCTTTCAGCTACAATTTACATTTGTATTTATGTGATGGATATATGTAATGTCCCCAATTTTGTTGGCATCAAAATTTCAGAGATTAGCCTATTATTGTGATCCTCGTAGGCTAATTATTGTGGATAGAGGGTCTTTTGTAGCAATGGCTTAGCTTGGGAGGGTCTTATCTTCTCCCTCCTACTCTTGATCCTCATGCAATTGGACGCTCTTTCCTCTGTGATCAACTTGGTCTTACTAATATCACGTTGGACAAGAGCTGGGTTGGACATGGTGACATCCTATTTATCAAATTTTTTTCACTTGCAGACAGGCTTCGAGATCTCCATGCTAAGAGGAAGTTATTTTCTTTCCCTTTCAAGATTTTCTTAGATGAAGATCTCACGAAGGCTTAGGTTACAGAGCTGAAACATACTCATGGGATACTAGCAAAGGTGAGGCGGGCTGGTAAATGGGCAGTTATCAAGAATTTGAAAGCAGTCATTAGAGATTCCCCCCAATGGTTGGGAAGAGAGGCAGGGCCCCAAGGCGAAACGATGGTCCCACAAATAGTCAGACAAGAGGGAGACCCCCACTTGCTCCCTTCTTGTTAACTGTTGGAATGGTAATGGGTCTTGATGGTCATTACCTAGTCTTCTATGTGATGTTGTGGGATCCGCAGATATTCTTGTCATTACTGAGACTCATGAGAGCCATCTATGTCCTCTTTTGGGTTTTACCGGTTATCAATGATTATCTATATGTAGAAAGGACTTTTTTGATTAACGAGGATATTTTCAGCGGCACTTCTATTGTACACTCAGATACGTTTGCCAAATTTATGTGGGTCCGCATTGGCCGTAAGTGTCACCGCAGAGAGATCTTTATTTGGCTGCTTGCTATTTTCCACAAGCTTCCTCCCATTATGCTATTCATGGTAGCAATGACGGAGAGCCTTTTGTTGACCTTTGCGAGACTATTTCTCAATTTGTTGCTCTAGGGGACATTATTATTCTCGGGGATTTCAATGCGAGAACCAGAGAACTCCAAACTATGCTTTATGATCACAGTTTGGATTCTATCTGCTTCACTGAGATTGATCCAACTTCTTTAGGGCTTCAACGGTATTCTGAGGATGCTCCTGGGTCGTTATCCGTGTATGGTAGGCATCTATTGCGGCTTTGTGAGTCTTTTGGTTTTGTGATCTTGAACGGCCTTTCCTGCTTTCCTAGATCAAAGTTCTTCACTTGTTGGCCTCATTGTGGTGGTGCTAGTATCGTAGATTATGTATTCACCTATCCCTCCTTCATCTCTTGCACTCGAAGTTTCACCATAATGCGCTTTCCTCTTGCGGACCATACTCTCCTCAGTATTCATTTCCGCCTCTCCCCTCTTCTTTCACCCCCTTTCTTGTCACCTCATCTTTCATTGCTTGCTCACCCATTCCCTTCCATTTTCTCAACAGTGATTGTGAGCTCTTTTCCGCTCATCTTTCGAGACTCCTCAAACCTTCATGCTTCTCTGACTCGTGCGAGGCCGCCTCCATGTTTGACTTGCTTGCAACGACTATCCATAAGTCTGCCATCCTTTCCATTCCTCATCGTCCCCCTTTGCCCCTTCGCAACAAACATCGTAATACTTGTCCTATGAACTAGTGGTTCGATATGGACTACAAATCCTTCCATCATTCTATGTATTATGCTATTGAGGCTCACTCAACTGACTATGTCCACCTTCACTCGTCTTAACTTCGTTCCCTTCATAGTAAGAAACGTTCCTTTGTCACTTCCAAGTGCAAATCCCTTTGCTCCACGCTGATCCGCAATCCCCAGCTTTTCTCACACACTCTTTTCCCTCACAGTTCTCCTCCACCCTCAACTTTCACTCCCTTACCTTGCACACCACAACTCTTTATGACATTCCAGGGCAGCCTTCTATCCACCCCATTCACCTCCTTTCAACCGCTTGTTCAACCCTTCCCACATTTTTGAGGCTATTAGGTCCATGAAGTGTAGTAGAGTTGCTGACGAGGAGGGATTCCAGACTGATCTTTTTAAAGTTCAGTCCTTCGATTCTGGGCCCCTATCTCTCTATTCTTTTTAATAGAGTTATTCACATTGGATTTCTGACTTCTTGGTCCAAGCATCTAATTTATCCTATTCATAAGACCAGCCTTGTCTCTAATCTGGGGAACTGCAGAACCATCATGATTGGGCACACGTTTGCCAAACTGTATGCGACAACCCTTAATGCTATGCTATCCGGTGAGCTGGACAGGAAAGGTTGTAGGGCCAGAGGGCAGGCTGGTTTCTGACCAGACTATCAGACTATGGATCACATCTTCACTTTACGGGCTGTTATCAAGGAGACTAGAAACAGATTGGAGAAGGCCTTTTGTTGCTTTGTTGATTTTCGCAAAGCTTTTGATTCTGTCCCTAGGATGGCTCTGTTTGAGAGGCCTAGGGAGATTGGTATTTCTGAGATGTTACGTACCGCTATTATGAGACTATATGAGACTGTGGTTGGCAGATTCAGGACTCTTGATGGCTTCTCGGATCTAATCCATAGCACCACTAGGGTTAAGCAGGCATGTCCTTATTACGAGGTAATTGGTAAATACTTCCTTGTTAATAACAGAGACCGAAAGGTCAATTTATACAAAAGAATGAGACGATGTTTCCTTAGGAAACGATCGTAAAGAATAGAAACATTCTATTCCAGAGAAAGCAAAAAAAGAAAGCAAACTGAAGCTAAAGATATTTACAAGATAACCATTAACTAATAATAGACGTCTTATCTATTATTCTAATACCCTCCCTTAATGATTAATCTATCTAACACACCCAGCTGTCCTCTAAATTTGACAAACTTATCAGGACCCAGAGGCTTGGTGAGAATGTCTGCAGTCTGATCTATGGTAGGAACATACTGTAGATCTATAGTTTTTTTTTTTTTTTTTCCGGATGATTTATTGATCGATTAACAGAGGAACAAATGTGTTCCTTATAAAGAATTACAAGGACGTTGTTTCTAAAAGAAACAACGTAGACTGAAGACGAAATTAGAAACAAAACTAGAGACAAGATAGGAAACATTCCTATCTGGACTGAAGAAAAAAGAGACGGGATAGGAAACATTCCTATCTAGACTGAAAGACAGACTACAGACAGGTAGTTGACTATTATAGAAAGTATAAGATATTATCTTAATACCCTCCCTTAATGGTCAACATAGGGATGTCGGAACATTCTGGGACAATTGAGACCCTCCCTAGATCTACAGAATGTTGAAACCAAGAAGCTCTGCCAGAAGAGTGCTATGACTCAAAATAAGTTGCATTTACAAAACTTCGTTTTTGTGGAAAAAACGGTAAAACCCAGAATCTCACACAACCTTGCGTAGTATAGACAACTTGAAATGATTTTTGAGGAGAAAATCAACAAACCCATAAAAGCAGAAACAAATTCAGAAGGCGAAAAATGCAGCTTCGCCTTGATCAGGACCCAGAGAAGTCGGACGCTGCATAACACCCAGAACAAGTTGATCGGTGTTTCGATATTCGAAGATTGCGATGATGCGCTGCTTCCAGGTTCCATAATTGCGACCATTGAATTTGGAATTATGTTCGAGCAGAATATTTGTCAGAGATGCCATGGCACGTTTTTCAATGAAAATCTGTGAAGGCATGTTCTTCGAAGCAAAAATACGAAAGACCCAGAAGAATTAGAGAATGACCCAAAAGAGAGCTCGAAAAACCCAGAAGGAATCTGTTGTCGTTTTTTGAATCCGCAGGCTCGAAAATCAAGGCACAAAAATCGAGGCACCCAGAAAAACGGACGACAACCCAGTTGAGCTGTCGAAAAACCACCAAGAATCAGCAAAAAAAATATTTTTTCGACCCCAAAAATTAGGGTTTTGAAAACAAACGGCCCTAGCTGGAAAAGCTTGAAAAAACTTCAGATTTCTTGATGAAAAATGGCAAATTTTTCTTCAAGGATCGATGTGCATGGACGAATGGGACTAGAGTGTGCTAAACAAACACAAGCAGACCCGAGTTCGGGAATTTCTCTAGGCCGAAAACCCTAAGCGGGTTTTAGAGAAATTCAACAGAAATAATTTTGAAAAAATTTAAACAAATAATTTCACGAAGAAATTATAAATTTTTTCGAAAAAATTTAAGTAATAGCTCTGATACCATGTTACGAGGTAATTGGTAAATACTTGCTTGTTAATAACAAAGACCGAAAGGTCAATTTATACAAAAGAATGAGACGATGTTTCCTTAGGAAACAATCGTAAAGAATAGAAACATTCTATTCCAGAGAAAGCAAAAAACGAAAGCAAACTAAAGCTAAAGATATTTACAAGATAACCATTAACTAATAATAGACGTCTTATCTATTATTGTAATAGTCCTCTCTCCCATACTTTGTTCGAGTTATATATTGATGAGCTTGAGGACCTCCTCCTAAAGTCTTTGCTCCTTGGGGATGGCTGATATCTTCACCAGGTTCTGATCTCCTTCCTTCTTTTTGCAGATGATGTGGTTCTCCTTGCTTCCTCTCCAAAAAGGTTACAAAGGCTTCTTGATGGCTTGGCTTCCTTTTGTGATCAACAACAACTTGTAATTAACTTGGGTAAGACTCGGGTCATGATCTTCAATTGTTTAAAGACTTCTCATCTTCACTTCTTTTTTTAGGGTGAAAAGATAGAGATCACTTCATCCTATACATATCTAAAGGTTAAGTTTTTCGGACCATGGTTCAGTATGAAACCAACTATTCAGCCTAGAGTTAATAAGGGTATGGGTTCTCTTGCTTTGCTTGAGAAACAATGTTTTAGAAATCACTTCCAAGATACCTCGTCCAAGTTATCTCTCTTGGACTCTCTTGTGCGGCCGACCGTTCTTTATGGGTCTGTGGTTTGGTGCCCATCTCTTCTTAGTTCTAATTAGGCCTCGATCGAGTAGGTTCAAACTTTGTTTTTGAGGCGCATCATTAGATGTCACAAGTTCACTCCTCATAGTGTCATTCTTGGTGAGTTTGGCACATCCTTTCAGTCTCGTGGCTATTTTTTATTTGATTCGGTTCCTACATCGCCTACGTGGTTTTGCAAATCGTGTTGGTAATTATGATCGGTACTCCTATTTGGCTTATTGTTCATCTATTTAAACTACGAGTGCAGAGTCTGGCTCTCACATATGCTATTGGTATGCACAGGCCTCTTCTCTGCTACATTCGATTGGGATTGATATTGACCGCTTCCCCCCTTCTCAGTTCTCGTTGGATTCCCCGGCTCATCTTCTCCCCTCTCAACAAGAGTTGAATGAGCATGTTAGACTTGACATTTTATAGACAGTATTTTGCCACTAACTAGGTTAACCCTTCTGGTGGGTTACGCCTGCAGATGTCCTTTTACGCAGAGCACTTTTCGAAGATTTTTGATGGGATTTGTTTGTCCTAGCTACCTTTCCTGACGGTGGTCTCATGCCCTGTGTATCTCTTTGGGATCTTTCAGAGTTGGTTCTCACCGTCTTCAAGTTCAGACTGACCATCATATTGACAGTCGAAAGCAGATTTGTAAGCTCTGTACTTTAGGTGAGGTGGAGAATGAGGCTCACTTCATTTTCTATTGCCCTCTATATTATGAGATCAAATGGAGATTTTATGTCTATTCCGGGAGTGCTTCTCTCTTTATGATTTTTTCAGCTACTATGATCAGCGATATCTTGCACTTTATCTTCGAGAGGCCCCTATGATCCGCGATAGCACGATCCAATCACTGCTTCCACACCAACACTTGTCTACTCAGCTCATTACTACCTTCTTCACACCATTATCTCCTTTGTGTGGTGTGGAAAGTCAGTCTAGCTCCACTAGATCTACTAGGCATTCCAGATGTGTCAGATCTCGTATGGCTATTTACACCGACACTCCTCTGTAAGTGGCCAAAGATGGAGCAGGGCCTCTACACATCGGCAAGCATATCATTCAACGACTGATTTCTTTTCGCCTAGAAAGGACTCCTAGTCTCTCTCTTGGCCTTCTCTCTGTCTCTTTGTCTGCTTTTTCTTGTTGTTTGTATTTATTTTCGGACACCTTTGTGTGCTCCTGCTGCTATCAGCCTCATTGTTGTAATCTTTCGATCCCATAGACCTTTTGTTGGACATTAATATCATTATCTTATCTTATCTTATCTCCACATCTTAGTGAGCTACAAGTTGGTCTTCGTTTGGGTTTAGTTCTGTGTACTTATTATTTGTGGTAAGGTGGGGTTGATCGAGATGGATCCTTTCTATTTTTTTAAAAGTGCATTTGGTCACATCGAGAAATAATAGGTATGACTCCTGTTTCAGATAGCATATTTAATCGATGAGTATTTTAGAATTTATTATATTTTTAGTGGCCAAATTATTATTAATTATTAAATGGCTTATTATAAAGTTATAATTCCACTTTATAATTTCATTTAAGTTGAGAGTTGAGTTATAATTGATAGTGCCATTTATCAATTAGTTAAGCAAAGTCAAGTGAGAGAATCTAATGGAAGTTTCTAATTAATGTTGTGTGGTGAAGCTTCTTGAGTGAAGTTACATTTTGGCAACAAAAGTGAATTTGGAGGTTATAAACACAAGCTCATTTCAAATGGAAAAGCACACTTGGATATCTATTTACTTTAGTTTCCTTTCTGGCTTTTTTTGAGTTCTGATTTTCATGCTTTTGTTGAAGTATAAGGGTCTGAATTCTGAGTTGTTTCATTGGATCTACAGCTGAAGTATTGTAGACTCAAAACTGAGATTTTAATTTTTGGATTGCTTTGCAAATAGTTGCTAAGGTAAAACTATTTGCTCATTTCTCGTACTGTTTTGTTGTGGCTAAGGAGAAGATTTATTGTTGGAGCTGATTATTCTCCAGTCTACTGCTGAGGTATAGTAGATTAAGCTAAGTTTAGAATTTTATTGGCCTCCCATTTATATTTGATGTTGCTAGGAGGACATTATTGGTGCTGCAAGTTAATAGCAATTTAATTCGCATTTAAGGAGTCTCCTTTCTGAGTTTTAAATAGTTGAATCTTTGGTCTTTGAGAGTTGGCTTTGCTTGCGTGACTGGGTGTTTATATATTAGTGTGGAGCTCCTTCGTATCTGCATATTTGAGAGTCTATGGTCACAGAGTTTGGCAGCAAGGAATTACTGTTACAGCATACCATAGCCTTGGCATTGACATTTTGGGAGGAGAATGAGGAGGAGTTTATGATACTGCTATTGGTCTTTGTCCACATTATTTCTGGGCATTTGAACCAGTTTGTAGACATTGCTAGCATAAGATTTTGGCACCCAATATACTGGTCGGCATTATCAGTGGTCTGCAAATTCTGTACCCAATGAATGCATAGTTCCTCTACCATTGGATGTTAGATTCTTCAGAATTCTGGGTGTTTACATGACTGTTGTTGAAGGCAGCACATTCACTGTTTGGCATCATTTTTGGACTGCTGTAGCAATACATTTCAGACCTGCAAATTGGTGAAGAAGCTTGAGGCTAATGGTGAATATCATTTCCAGGTTCACACATAATTGTATGGTGTTTAGTAATTACAATCTATGTTAAGACAATAATTGAGGAGGACGTGTTCATTCAACTGTTTATCATCTTTCTAATGTCGCTATGAATGTGAAGTTTAAAATTAAATAAGTAGGGAATTGGCATGACATCCGATTATATGAATTTAACCCATTAGAAGATTTGAAGATTCTTAAAATTGATGTTTGTTTAAGCTATAACCAGACAAGGTTATTACAATGTATCTTTATGTATGTGATCAAATTTGCTTCTATCTTTTAATGTTACAATGTGTTTAAGCCTTCTTCAATAATAGGAGCATGAAACAAGTTTTAAATTGTGAAAAATATTTGGTTTCAGTCATCATCGAGAGATAGGTCGAGTCAACCATGTCAAGTCATAGGCAAGTCATGGAGCTATGCTTGGCACTAATAAATAAATAGTCATATCTTTAAGTGAGGAGAGTGATTTAGATGTTTGAAATAGAATCTTGCGAAAGTTCATGCCATTAACTTTCCTAAGCAAATATATAAGCATCCTTTGAGTAACCCACAATGGTGCAATCAATGGCACACCACATGCCAAATATTTTAACCGCATTTTCATAATGAAAGGTATAATAAGGATAAAACAACACTTTATAACATGAGCAATTAATCGTTCAGCGTAACTAAAATTTCTAAGTGGACGTTAGCTTGGTAGATGGATTCACACTTTCTTTGGGTCAATGTGTTTGTTTGGCCTTTAAGAATTTCTTATCCTTTATTGTCTTCTTATTCAATCTTCTATAGTCTATGCACATCCTCATTGTACTATCTTTTATCTTTGAAGGTAGGTTTGATGAGGCAGAGACTGGAACTAAGTTGGATGTGTCCCATCTCTAATAGCTTTTGCAATGTCTTCCTTGTATTTGCCATCACGATAGGGGTTGGTAACTACTGGATATGCTCCTTCCTCTAGTTCAAGGGAATGTTCAAACCCTCTTTTCGGGGGAAGTCCTGTGGACATGTCCTTAAACACCTTGTTATGCTTCCTTAGTAGAGGTTGTATGTTTGTGGATGGATGTTTTCTTTGGTAGAAGATATATCCAAGAACAAGCATTGGGTTACCTAATCAATTTGCCCTCAATTAAGGTTCTTTATGTTTACCATACTAGGTAAGGAAATTAATGCATATAGACAATGGATCAGAATACCAAATAAGAATAGCAAAACTCCTTTATATTCATATACGCCAAGATATTACATTATGCTTCTGATACTAATGATTACAATGATCCCGAAGGGGGGTATTTATACATCCCGAGGAACCTTCCCGAAGGTATCCATCGACCACATACAACAAGTCACTACATAATAAGAACCTTCTCGATACTGATGAGAACATTCCCGATACACACCCTATCGGCCGATACCGATGACATACATCCCGATACACACCCTATCGGCCGATACTGATGACATACATCCCAACACCGACGAAATGCATCCTGATACACTTTTTACTATCGACATCATCCCCCCCCAAAAAGAAAAGTTGTCTCTGGATGACCACACAACAAAAACCCAACAACTAACCACATTATTCATAAAACAACGAAAACAACATGGGCTTATACATCATGAACTAGAAGGCTATGTCTCCGACTATGATGACTAGTTGCGTCAAAGTTGATACACTTGATCTATCTGAACCTTCAAATCAGCTCTGATATGAGAGTTCTTTTCCACTACTTCCTTTAGCATCAATGCAACCTCCTGACACTCAACTTCTTTTTTATCATGAGCCTTCTTCGTTGAGTCCTTCTGTTAAGGAGCTTCTACCAACCGTTGCTCTGCTGCTGCTAGCTGTTGTTCCACCTGTTGCTTCCCTCGTGCACTTTCCTCGAGCTGTACTAATAGTGCTGACCGATCTGCTTCCCACGCACTCTGCTGAGTGGCAAGTCGTTCGGCCATCTCCTCCTGAGCCTTCTCTACCGTCTCCCGAGCTTCCTGCCCAGCCTCTACCTGTCTTCTCTCTGTAAGCACCAACTCTGCCAAGAACTTGCTCTGCTCTATGATGGCAGCAAGACGAAAATGAACATCCTTATCCTACTCCTCCGCCACGGGTAAAGGATCCGACACCTGTACCCCTTCATCTACTTTTGATGTTGCTGCTGCTAGACTCTGATACTCCAACCCTAGTGATGTCGGTACCTCGACTACCTCGTTGCTCGACCAAATGCCTTCCAACTACGTGTGCTCTCTCATAGGAGACTGAATGGAAGGACCTCTGGCAACAAGGGCAAGTAGCCGTTGCCTCAAGTACTCACTCACCCGACTCGTTGTACTCATCCGTTCCCTTACTGGCACTTGGGGTTCCGCTTCTGGAATACTGAAATCAACATCCTGATCCTCATCCAACAGAGTGTCCGCTATGGTGACTACTGCATCCGTCCCAATCACCTCTAGTCGAACTTGCTCCTGTGTGCCCCCCTGTCAAACTACTCCCTCTGTTACCCACTCTGCTATAGGAGGAGGCTGAGGCAAACTTTCTGCTACGGGCACGGGAGTTGGTTCCTGAACCGGTTAAGGCCAACTTGACCAACTAGTTAAGGCCAACTTGACGGAACTGGATAATACGGTTCGAGTTCCTTGCACTTCCGGCTCTACAAAACCGAGGCGGGTGTACCTAATCTTGGACGAAACACTTAAATCCAAGGCACTTAAAACAGATCAATTAGAACACGAATACAATAAACGTTTTCCAAATGGCAAAAAATATAGGAAAACGTTAAACTTGCGATTGAGAACAAAAGCTTAAAGATTGAGATAATGTTTAGATAAAAAAATATATATAGATTAATGCAACAGATGAATATATTAATTCCGCAAAGGCAAGAAATGAAACATTTGCCAACGTATGGATTATAAATTAAGAGCAAAAGACCAGTGCTTAATTAAAATGGTAATAGAGTCAATATTATTAGTTGAAACGTACAACTTTATAAAGTTTAATATATTTTTACTATAAACAAATTTAATAATTCAGACGCGACGAATCAATTATATAAAAGCAATTTAAATTAGTCTAAAATGCACTTTAACTCCTGCGGAGACAAATTAGACATAAATACGGAAACAATTAAATATTTCACAATATTTATGTTTGTCTAATTTAAAATGTAGCATTGATCCAGTCCACTTATCCAAATATTAAAATATTTATAGAAAATAATAAAAAACGTTTATAAATGACACAACTTAATAAAAAATTAAAACTCTAATGCAAATAAATTAAATAAATACTTCTTACTAATCCGGAAATAAAATCGTACTGGAGACATTCCTGACAAGTGATCCATCCAATATAATTCAACTCCAGAATCGCACAAGAATTTATTCCATAATTCACCATCCAGAGGCTTACTTCAAAATTTCATTCCTCACCAATAAAAGAATATAATATATCAATTGCTTAAATTATACCATTTTTTAAAAATGAATATGAATTCCCCCTCGACTTGGCTTTTACATCATATATTTATACACAAGTATGGGGTGTCGGTTGTTCTTCCAAACACCGCACCCTTTCATAATAAAAACTAACCCGTTGTTAAATAACTTTAAATGAACTAAAAATATCCGCTCGCTTAATCACTCTTTGCTTAATATTTCTTCATACTTGCATCTCTCCGTATAGACCCGGCAAAGCATGAAATTGTTACTCCTGCCTGCAACCTATCCTCCACGCGATACCATAATGAGGAATGTGAGGGCTTCTCAAGACTCCACTAGATTTTATGCTTTGTTCAGGAGCTTCATCTTCAACACACTCGCACCGGTTTCAGGAAGTCACACATGCATCTGCTACTTGTATTCATTCTTCCATTTGCGAATCATAGTGACTCCTGTATAACGTTTACGCTTCCTGCAAACAAAGAGATGAAAGTCAGAAATAAACAAGGGGGAATGATTTAGAATCCTTTCCTATGCAAATCGATTCAAAACGTTGTTGCTGCACAATAATAAGTATTAGCTTCAAACGTCTCTCGCTCTATTGTTCGAACACAACACCGATAATCTTGGCAGTATCAGCTATACGAGGAAGAATTCAAGTAACTTTGCAATTATGCAACATTGTCTTTATGCAATTATCAACAGATTCAGTAATAACAAGGATTGTTATGACAACAATTCAGCACAAGCTTCAAAATCTCCCAGAAGCTCTCTTTTGAGAAAAAGCTCAACAAATGGCAAGCCTGCTGAAAGAAATTATTCTCAGGATAAAGAATGCTGAAAGCAATTCTTAAAGTAGCAGGTGCAACAGTTTCATGGGTTGCTTCGCTAGTCACTCCCAGATTTCACGTACTTCACCAAGGCTCATTCCAATTTTGAAAACACAAAGTGCTTCACTTTTAAATCAGGCAGAAGGATACAGATACTTTTGTTCAAACATCTTAGGTTAATAATGCACAAGATATTAATGACTGCCAGCACAAGCTTATAACAATTATGACTCATACCCTGCCCCAAGTGTAGTATTTCCTGTAGCAGGAGGACCATATAAAAGAGCAGCCTTCCAGGGATTCCATATTTTCGCTTGTTAGGCGATTCCATCTATGCTTTTAACAATTCACAATTTGTGCTTACACAAGGAGGATGCTGGTAAAATTTGCAAAAGATCTCTCTATATTTGTTGAGTGCGTTTGTCTGAAAGCTTTTCATCATATCTATTCTTTGTACTCCTCAAAATAGACAACAGAATCAATTTTCTTACATTCTGCTGCCAAGTTCTTCCATGTATTGTTAGTGTTGCTGCTCCTGATTTACTAATATCTGAAATTTGTGAATGGATCAGGTTCCTCCCTATCTTTGAATAGTCTTCAGCTATAATCAATTTTGCCCTGAATATGTTTCAAGGTTCAACCCATTTTCTGACAAATAACTGAATCTGAGTAGTCTACATGCATGGTAGGAGCATCCTTGATAATCTGAATACACTTCTCAATCATTCCTCACGAGTTTGGTATACACAAAGATGAAATTGAAATATCTCCCTGATGTGGTTGCTTGCATAGTTCTATTTCAATCCTCTAGCACAACAAATCAGTGATAAAAATCCTCAACATTATTTTGCAAATGCAGACAAATTTTAGGCTCCATCACGTTCATTGACTGGTTGTACACTTCAGTGTATGTCAATGGTGGCACGATCTTCATCTTCTTTCACAGCTTCAGGTGAAGGCCTTCAATGAACCATCTTTTTTGTAGCCCATCCGTTGGCTTATTCTCCATTTTATTAATCAAGTCCTTTAACTTATGAGCGAAGACTCGGACTGTTTCATTCTTCCCCTGCTTATTATTGAATATCTCCGCTACAATTTCATTATTGTCGTGCAAGAGTTGAAATTCTGCAATAAACTCATTTTTAATGTTATCCCAACTGTTTAACTTTTGTGGATCAGTATCAGTAAACCAATCAATTGCCACCCCCATAGGGTTGCCGAAAGTTGCCGCATCCATTTGTTTGTATCCGTTATTCCATTGGTCCTCCAAATCATTTCGCAGGTTTTACAATGTCGGATGGGATCAACTGCTCCATCACCATCAAATTTGGGCAACTTCTCCCTTGGTCTTGCCATCCTAACACCGACGCTTGGTATCCCGTCGCTGATGCTTGGTATACCGACTCTGACGCTTGGTATCCCGGCAACTATGCTGTTTGGTGAAGAAAGGTCTCTGTTCAGCAAATTTGTCCCTTCTAGAAGTGTATCGCGAACAAAGAGTTCACTCCACGCTCTTGTCCCCTTGGCACTTGGAGCTAAGCGAGTCAATTCTCTTCCGACAGGATTCCCTTCCCTCGGCGAATACAAATTCAAAAACTCCTCCCTTGCTTCTCCCACCAACTCCACCCACTGTCAATTCTCCTCCAACAATTCTTCTGCACTTCTGTGTCCGTCAACAATCATCTGAAACCTCCTTCTGCGTTCGGCTTGCTGTGCCAAAATTAGATTTTCTTGCGTAGTACGTATTCCATCTTTTCCTTTCACCTTATTTCGATCTTTGTTAAACTGATTTGGCATTAATCTTTATTCCTCCCTCCTTCCAGGTTCATAGGGCAACGGCGCCAAATGTTTACCGTACTGGATAAAGAAAATTAATGCATACAGACAATGGATCAGAATAGTAGATAAGAATAGCGAAACTCCTTCCATTATATTCGTATACGCCAAGATATTATATTATGCTTCTGATGTTGATGATTACAATGATCCCGAAGGGGGGTATTTATATATCCCGAGGAACCTTCCCGAAGGTATCCGTTAGCCACATACAACATGTTGCTACATAATAAGAACCTTTTCGATACTAACGAGAACATTCCCGATACACACCCTGTCAGCCGATACCGATGACATACATCTCGATACACACCCTGTCGGTCGATACTGATGGCATACATCCCAATACCGACGAAATGCTTCTTGATATACTTTTTACTGTCGACACTTTCCATTCTTTTAGAAGATGTTATTGTTGGCAATTCAACAGATAGCCCATGTAGGGTTACTTTCTCCCCTTTATGCATGAAGCATATGTCCAATTTTCAGAGGTCTGGTATACACTGGCCAATAGAATAAATCCATGGAACTCCCAAAATCACATTGGTATCTCTCATTTTTACAATGTAAAATATCTCGTTGACTGGATGCCTTTTGAAGATGATATTTTATTGAGTGATCTTCTTACATGGGGTGCTAGCACCATAAAAAAAGGTTACTTGACAATCGTTGAAGTCTTTTGTTTCCAATCCAGTCATTCTAACCAACTCTTTATGCAATGTTCTTGTTTAGTAGTGTTAATTGATTCAGCTCGACCTGCACATAGAGGCTTGTTAGAAACACAATAATAATAATAATCGTTCTACCCTCTAAGCTAACCCCAATCTTAAGGATGTCTCCAAGTCAGGCTTCCTAGCTCATAGCTACCTCATCGTCTTCCTATGAGCGCACCCCTTAAGATTCTTCTTGGACAAGCATCCTCTATCCAAGGCTACTCACATATGCATATGTTGAGAACATCAGAGTATTCTGGCTCATCGATTATCGACCATTGCGGACAATGGAGATCTTAATATCTCCATGCACCATGCTTCAATATCGATTCTCGGTCATATCAATCTCAATATAAAATCACCCATGTTTATCACTATTTAATATCAATGTCATTGATTTACCAAATCAACTATCTTCAAGCTTCAAATGTTAGTAGATGGCATCCTAATGGTTGCTTATTTCATTGCGATATGACAGGAACACCTTAGGTTAAAATGCTACCATTAATTTTTGGGGGTATTGTGCAATTGGGGGAGAACTCTAGAGGAGACCATTCAATGAAACTAGTTATTAATATTTTTGGCATTAGCTATTTCACTTCAACGATAATTAGGGATGTTCAAGAAGCATTGGTCGGGATAGTGCTAAGATTGGGAGGGAATGGAATTCTTAGCATCGAGAAAGAAAAGGCTTGTTGAATTCTATGCTAAATCACACGACATGCCACAAGCATCAAAACAAAGAGTCATGAGCATTCATTATTCTCTTTCCATGGCATGTTTAATTTGCTCCTAGTTAGCATTTTTTGGTGATCGTACATTGCTTTCCTTGCTCAAAGTTACCCCATGAAATGATCTTCTTGTTAGTTTAGTGAAACGTTTCTTATAAGTTGTTGGGACAGAAGAATATTTTGTATGGAAGCTTGGGCTCTAAAACTATAAGGAAGAGTTTGAATAACCTACCATCCTTCATTTTATGTTCAACTTTGTTAGCTACAGCCCTCCATTCTCTGAAGAAGACATGGGCAATATCATGTTTATATTAATTGGCATTAACAAAGTTCTCTAGGTCATCCCCAAGCAAGGTACCAGCTGTAGATTCTTTGAGGAAAGCACTGACATTTCCTCATAACAAAGGATACTTTTTTAAACTAATTGGTTATACCACTCTTAAGACATCTCCAACCAGTGTTTTTGTTAGCAAAGCTATTGCAATCTATTATTTAAAACTAGCCAAATCCTTAGAGATATTTTTCAAGGCATTAAGGTAACAGGTTTTTAATTGAGGCGAAACATGGAGTATTAAGAAGCATAGTAGGTGATAGGGATAAATAGAACTAATATCTATACTTGCAATGCAAGGACACAGAGGCTCATTTGCAAATTATTGTTGATGAAAACTTAACAAATAATGTATAAATTGCATGTACGAATTGGGGTTCTAATGGACATTAACCCAAGTCCCCCAAATGATTCTTGAGGAGTATTGGTAAGTTTAATTAGTTTTTGTGGTGTTGGGCACGGATGGTGATTTCATCTCAGGCAAATAAACCAATAAGTTGCATTTGGGCTTCAATGGTAACAAATGGAGTAGGTGTGGTACTTGATTTGTGAACGGTGATAAATGTTATGCTAGAAATACAAGGGATAAAGGAAATAGAAACTGAAATCTTGTAGAGCATCAATGTGCTGATGTAGATTGGTATGGAACAAATCTAGAGCAAAAGGTTTTGATAAGAAAACATGCAAGATTTAGCTATTCTTTGACAAAGGAACTATTTCAACATTACTATCATGTTCTATGCCAAAAAAATTAGAGATTCTATAGGTGCCAAGCATGTCAAAAGTGGCTTTGTCAAAAGATCTAATTGTGTTCCTAAGTCTAGTAAAGATTGCTCTAAGTTCGTTGAAAAGAAAATTTTGACAAAACTTATCCCATAGGGGAGTTTATGTTTGATGAAGCGGTAGGCACAAGTCATTTTATTAAAAAAATTGGAAATGAATTAGTTTTCTTGTGGCAATGGGAAGCTAATCAAATTTTTGAAAAACAAAATAAAATTAAAAAATGTTTTTAAATAAACTGCTACATCCATTCCCAAGAGCTTTGCATGAACTATTCACTTCACAACCATTTTTTACAACTGCTTTCATAGAAAAGCAAAATGCTTGAAAGAGAAAAGGCCTCCAACTGCCAGAGCATATAAACTCTTGACAACCACAAAGGAAAATTCCATTGCAACTGGATTTTAAATCCATACTGTTTACACATGTCATCAAGTTTCTGGAGATTTCTCCATTCTGCTCTTTTCTCAAGCAGTTGATCTTTCAGCTTCAGTGCCTGAGAATTGAATGAAACCAGTTAGAACTGCACGAAATGACAACAGAACTATCAATCTGCATTAGAACTTTAGATCCATGAATATCAAGTTGGAAACATTTAAGTTTCAAACACAAAGATGTGCAGTGTATAGATGCTCAAAAACGTTATCCCACATCAAGCAAGTATATTCTAAAAGGAAAAGAAATGTATGCAAACTTCTGTAATAGATATCTAACCTCAAACTTGTAATTTTCTCCAAACAACATCCAATTCTCATGCCTTTTAAGCTCATTCCATTTGGCCTCTTCCATTTTCAATTCATTAAGTTGCTCCTCCTGCAAATACAATTACAGTATCCTAGATTACAGCTTCAATTCCAAATTTATATTCACTATTTCACTTCTGGTAAAATAATGCAGCTCTCTCAAGAATTGCAAGAAATAATTTTCACTACAGGAATTTTACAAATATGCTTTCTAAAACACCCGTAAACAAAAAAAAACTTAAGCATAACAACCCCAATTGCATTATATAAGCTCCTTCCATATCTCAAAGTTTAAACAGCTCATATTTGGTTTCAATAGCTAGAATAAAAGCAATTTCTTTTGTTGACAATAAGACAACTGCAATTATCGCATTCCTACTATTATCTAAAAATTGCTTTTGATCTTTTGCACAAACTTGATGCATCTTACAAAATTAGAAAACCATAATTTTTCATATCTTATTTTAGGTAATATTTTATGTCATATCCCCCCTTTCGCGCTAGTTCTTTTGGCACCTGGTTAATCTATCTCCACATCCGGATAGATTAACGGCATTAACAATAACGATGCCTGCCAGTCACAAGGGAAGATTTGTCTGAAGTTCGTCATTTAATATCTTAAAGTACTTTAATCAAGTTACTTTATGTTTTATTAAGACATTCACTTTATAAAGTTACTTAAGTGACTAGAAGACGAAATTGGTGTTCTATCCCACATCTCTTATTCCAACACTCTTCCCTCACTTCGAGGTTATAAATAAAAGGCTCAGTCTTGGGAAAGACACAATGAATATATGCTTCTATTCAAATTATAAAAGCCTGGTTGCTTTAATGTGACTGGTAAACTCTGAAGATGAAACCCCTCGAGTTGTTTGAGGAAGTTGGACGTCACCCCAGCACCTCATTTTTGGATTATTATTCAGGTTCAGGCAAATATCAGCAAGGAGGAAGTGACAACATCTCAGGAACAGGAAGTGAGTTATTTATCAGGTTATCTACTGAAACCAAGTTCAGTGGTATCGATTTTTACTGCATATTTTTTTTCATAACCATTATAGTCGGCTGAGATGGAATGGCCACGTCCAGAACAGTAACCTGTGGGTGTGTATGGAAGGTGTGATTTACACTAATTAGATGCTTGGATCATCTGAAACGGAGCAGGAAGAGTGTCAAGTTTGAGTCTCAGTCTGCCGCCTATCCTTTGCTCAGAATATACGGCACCCTCCACTCACGCCAGGGAATACCACTTGTAAGAGGGAGTGCAGTCTGTGGGTGTAGGCAGCAGTAGTACAGATACAGATTAACAGGTGTGCGGAGTTCTCCCAAACGCAGTAGCAGACTGGAGTCAGGTCACTCATGTCAGCAGTGTCTTCATTCAAGTCAAGGAAGGGACCACGAGTTACAGCCAACAGTAGAATCGACTTATTTCTGGTCATAACAGTTCGCGGGTCTGCCATCATCAGCGGCCAATCTCCAGGTTCTTGTTTACTGTTTTGCCAAGCTATAATAAATTGTTGTAATGGTAATGAATGAAACCATGTGCCCTTTGCCATACTTAGTTATTCTGATTTAGCAAATTTAAACCGAACTCTTGTTCTTAGCTTGTTATCGTTTAGACATCTATTTAAGAGTATTGGCTATATGTTTTTGGATTGGTTTATTTCCCATGGCAGCATAATGTAATACAGTATGTGTAAACCAACTGTTTGCTAAATTTCCTTCAGTATGAGTTTGAGATTTTCATCAGATTACATAAGGAATACTACAGTGGTATCACACCCTTCATACAGTTTGCACTCCAACAACAATGATGAGGAATGTAATTGCTTCCAACATACAAGCTATTGCAAAGGAAAAGTCTATTCAAAACTATATGTAAATCAGAAGGTGGGTGTAATAAAGTTATCATTTGTAGTGGCAGTACACACAGTTTGTTTTCCCAGGAGATGATAGGCAGTTGAATTTGAAGAGGACAAATCATATGAACCCATATAAGATCACACGAATTCAATATGACGACAAGATCCTAGTAAGAGGCCAATGTTTAGTGAAATATGATATAGAATTGTACAATGACAATGTACTGTGTGATATTATGCTAATCAATGCATGTCGTATGTTGTTAAGAAGACCATGGCAATATGATGGGAAAGCAATTCATGATGGAAGAAAGATAGCTATAGTATGATCTCAAATCGTAAGAAATATATCTTCTTACTTTTGCAGGAATGTTAGAGTGAATTGTGTGACAATGCCAAAATATGTTTCATGGATGGAAGGAAATTTTTGTATTAGCTGAGACAAGAAAACATGCACTTTGTATTAACTTCAAGAAAGCACAACAATAAAACTGCGGAGAAAACCACCGCAAAGGAAGAAGAATCCTCATGGTAGGAAGTATTTCAAATACTTAAAAAGTACCAAGATATTTTATCAAACAATGTGCCAGAAGGATAGCAACCAATTTGAAGCATCAACGGTCTTATAGACATGATACTTGGAGCCAATTTTCCAAACAAAGCAACACATAGGATGACACCAACAAAGAATGCGGAGCTAAACAGACAAGTGCAGGAATTGATGGATTGATCCAAGAATGTTTAAGCACATGTGTAGTACCAGCCATGTTCACACCAAAGAAAGATGGAGAATACAGGATGTGCACAGACTCAAAAGTGAACAACAAGATCACTATCAAGTATAGATTCTCACTGTTGAGCATGGATGGCATTATGAATTGTCTGACTTGTGCAAAGTACTTCACTAAGATTGACTTGAAAAATACATATCATCAAATCAAAATCAAAGGGAGACACGAATGGAGCAGCACATTCAAGACAAATGAAGGGTTGTATGACAGATCAATCATTTATTTTGGATTAATGAATGCACCATGCATATCATGTCTCAATGAACAAGCTTCTGAAAGAATTCTTGGCTAAGTTTGTTATTGTTTTCTTGGATGATATTTTAATCTTTAGTAGAACAAAAGAACATTTCCAGCACATCAAACAATTATTTCATAAGTTAAGGGAAGAAAGGTTGCTTACAAATATTGAGAACTGTAGTTTCATGAAAAAACAAAACCGGTTTACTTGTGATTTGTCATCCTTGCAGAAGCATTAAAGGTCGACCAAACGAAGGTAAGGGCAATTATGGAGTGACCAACACCAACCAACATTGGAGAGGTAAGAACTATTCAAGCATTGGTGAGTTTTTACAACAAGTTAATAGAGAGTTTAACTTCCATCTAGACACCAATAACAAAATCAATGAAAGGAGATCAAAAGGAATTCAAGTGAACATCAAGAGCATAAAAGAGTTTTGAAATGTCAAAGTTGAAGGTAACAAGATGTGTGTTAGCTTCGCCTAATCCTAATAAGGTATTTCATGTTAATTAAAATCCTAGGGGAATTGAAATAGTAGTAGTATTGACTCCATACGGAAGAACAATAACATATTTCAATGATAGAGATACTATGGTTAAGAATTATATGCCATAACTAAAGCCTTCAAGAAGAGGAGATATTATTTATTGCCAAAGGAAGATAGAAAAGAATTTTTTTAATAGAAAGGAAGATAGGCAATGGAATTTGATGAACTAAAACACTTGTATCAAGACGATCGACATTTTATGGAATCTACTAATGCAAGTAGAGGGCCAATTGTGACAGAAAGCAAGTAAATATTATATTTCATTCAAGATAGTATGTTATTCATAGGAATGTAACTGTGCATTTCTATGAGTTCAATGTTGACGAATTCAATGAAGAAGAAAGATTGTATAGTTTTAGAGAAAATCTTCGGCATAGACAAGACAACAACTTTGGTAAATGAACATTATTTTCGGCTTCAAATATATAAGGATGTAAGAAAATTTGTTCAAGAGTGCTAAACTTGTCAAATTGCAAAAGTGACTACTTGAAACACGAATCACACCAACCTTTGACAGTACCAAAGAAGCATTGGGAAGACACGAGAATCCATTTCATATTAGGTTTTATGAGGACATAGGGATGACATGATACCATATTTTTAGTAGTGGTCCAATCACCTAAAATGGAGCGTCTTGTTGGGTGGATGTTTTGCAAAACCAACAGTTTTGGATAAAATCCAATCACAAAATAAGATGACCAGCCACAACGTGTGAGACAGAGTCTCTCCTACCTTAAAGGGAAGGCTCCCCCTTCTCACCATTCCCTTTATCAACTCAAGGTAAGCAAGAAGTCGAGAGATTTATATAAAAGGGTTTTACCAATATTCTTTCCTCTTAACTTTCAAGAAAGAATCCACTTACCCGTGGAGCGAGTAATGAGCGAGGTGAAATCTCTAACTACACTTCTATCTAAAGCTAGAAACGGTGATATCGATAAACTTGTATCTTTATCCAATTTCCAACTTTTACATACTTGAGAGTTGGATACTTTAAAGGTGAGTCGTATACCTTACCTAGGTATGCTACTGATAAGATCATTCTGATGGAGTTAGCCAGACAACTCGTGGAAGTACAGTTTGATCAGCATACTTTGCATAAGCTTGGTTTTGATATTTCTTCTACCAAACCCTTGGCAATTGCTAATTATTCGATTAATTTTATGCACAAAGTGAAAAATATGGAAGCAGAATTGCAATTAATCACTTTGAAGAAGTTCAAAGCCAAATTTGACTTTGATTATTGAGAAATGAATTCTCAAATCAAAAGGGCTTTCATGCATGTTCATCGCATCGAGGATGTTTCGATTGATATAAGAACAGAGCTGGATAAAATGAAGATAGATTATTGCAGATTAACTTTGCAGCAAATCATCGATCTTAATATGCTTGATATACCTTCAAATTTCCAAATCGAAGATGACGATAATCTTTTTGATCCGGAATTTCATCAGGCTAGTTTCAATAAAGGGTGCCCTTTTCCCATTCAATGGCAACAAAAAGAAGGTACATCTATCCTGGATAGATTTCAATCCATTTTGGTCAACACCAACGGGTGGCTGAAAACTAAAGGCCTAAAAAGGGTTAATTTGAAATTGGGTTTGGATTGTGGAAGCTTTGGCACTCCTGGAAGGAAGGCACGGCTAGAAATTGCAAGAAAGGATGGAGCTTCTTCTTCTGATGTGAAGAAGTCCCTTAAATTCAAATTGAAGGGCAGAAAAGGATCCAAATCATCTTAGATCCTCGAACCAGTTCTGGAATCAAAAGAACAGTCACAATAATTAGAGGAGGAATTAGAGACAAAATCAGATGAAGAAGATGAGGAGGAAGAAGGGGAAGTCATGATCATATCTCCCCCAAGGCCTACACAAACTCATGCATGAAGCACCTTTTTCTGGATGAGATAGATGATGATGTGGATTCATTTTCCACTATCTTCACACCTTCTATTCCAATTTCAAAAGTTAATACGTTGGCTTTTCCTATTTCTTTAGCCACTCCTCTTATTCTGGCAAATGAACAATATGAACACTTGGGAAATGTGTTTGAGGATTTTCCAACTCTTACAAAAGGTCAAGGTTCTCAACTTGATACGTCTCTGACAGGCTTTTCAGTTTTTCATGACAGAATCCTCTCATCATGCACCTATGAACTCAGCTATCCAGACTGAATCTTGTTCAGTCACAACAGAGATACAATCTGGATCAATGCCAATGGTCTCCAGTATACCTACTTCCACAGATGAAAGTTTCAGCTTGCTTGAATGGTTGGGTAGGACCAGAATGAAGAGAAGAAAAGTGGTTGTACCTCCAAATAATCTTCCTTTTAAGAAAACTAAGTCCAAATCTTTGAAAGACAAATTTCTTTCAATGATCTTAGTTGATTCAGAGAAAACCAAGTATGTAGAAGTTGCTAAGCCACTAGTAGACAAACCTGTTGAAGAACTTACTCGTTTTGATTATAAGTTCACTAAAGTTGAAATAGGGAAGCAGTCACGTTTGGTTGCTTGCAAGATGTTCAAGATGCATTAGCTAATATATCGAAAAGCAATCATGAAGTATGGGAAAAGAAGAATCAACTCAAACAGGAAGTTAATCGTTTGAATGAGGTCACTCGGTAACAATCTTCTCAAAGTGTTGTTATTATGTCTCAGCCATCCAAGGAAAGAAAGCTCATTGAAGCTGCCAAGACTTGGATAAGAGAAGTCATCTCTGAAGGGGTTTGAGCCATTATAGAAACATTTGCAGTTCTTAGGCATGTCAAAGAGATGAATGAAATGGAGCGAAACTTGATTTCTTCTTTGACTCGAGAAGCAAATGATTTGGAGGAGATCCTCAATTATTGGGACGAAATTGCAAAATTTTGATCTAGATGCCTTGATCTCATGTGACATTCTCCGTCATATGAAATGTTTTTCAAATATCAAAGACTTATGGGCTACAAAGAGGAAACATTGAGGAAGCTGATTACAAAGTTTCAGGCAACTCTTGGAGATTGCCAAGTAGTAGAAACAGGTGTCACTTGTGATTTGGGACAAATGGGATGTCAGGTTCTTGATGAACGTGGTCATCTGATTGCAAATGAAAGGGCAACTTCAGAATATACAATCAGGATAGATTCTGAAGGCTTTGGTTCTCACACAATGAACAAGTTTGTCTTGTATAAATCCTCAACAAAGCACTTGTTAGATTCTCTAGCAACAAATTCCAAGGTTGTACAATCAGCATAAGCAAATGCAGTGACGATAGAGGCCACATCAAAGATAATGGAGATTTGTGATCTTCCTATAGTGCGTGATGTTATCATCAAATTCAAGGTACTAAAGAACAATCTTTAAGACTATTATTGTTGTTTTTATTTATGTTTGTAGATCTAAGAGGATGCATTGCATGAAAAGATGTAATTAGATGTAATGTGAGTTACATGTGCAATTGCATGTAACACAATAATTTCTCTTCTCATTAGACTAGGTCAAAGTTGGTTGAGTTGCTTACACTTTTTCCTCCATCTTTTTCTCAACTCCTTGGCCTATATAAAGGAGTACCCCCCTAATTGTAAAATCATCTCTTATCTTTTATTGTATGCAAGAGAACTCTCGAGCTAAGTTACCGGTACGAGTATGGGCACGGATACGGATACGTGGGTATGGCAATTTTTTAGGAAGTGGGTTTGGGTACGCCTGGATACGTATGTACAAATAACATATAAAAATCATAAATATATATATACATATGCATTTGTACAACTTGAAAAGTAGAAACAAAACTAAAAACATAAAAATCATAAATATATATTATATATTTGTACATGTATACAGGCTTACAGCTTGAAAAGTAGAAACAAAACTCCCATAAATATTGCAGTAGCACATTTATAATGATTTACTTGAAGTCTAGTTTCATATCAATTTGTCAAAAATTGAATGTTATGATAGATATATCATATATCTGTTTCGAATTCATTGTGCATTGGTTAAACTGTCAAAATATTACAATTAGACTGATTAGTAATTAGCATCATATGGGTCATCAAGAAAATCAAGATCAGGTTAACCACATGCAGCCCCAATTTCACTTCCACAGCTAGAAGCACGTTGGCTATTTGCCTCCACAGTGGGTAAAGATGGTGCGTTAACTGAAAAATCCAAATCTGTTCTCTCAGGATCTACATCCCACAAGATTGTGTGCCCTTCCTTGTACTGACTTTGTTTATAAGTAAGAAAGCACAAGTTGGAATGCACATAAACCAATTCTTCTACCTTACTTGTTGTCAATCGATTGCATTTCACTAAGTGAATAAAGGAGTATGTACTCCAATTTCTCTCAACTAAAGAAGAACTAGCAACATATTGAACATTTGTCACAATGTTGAGTTGCAACTATAAAAATAACTTTACTTCTGACATTAACAGACTAACAGTGTTAGAGAGTTGGAAAAAAAATTAAGAAACATACCTGTGATAGAAGTTTGATTGCAAGAGTTCGAAGGTGTGGTGATGTATGGCCATTAAGGTACCACCAAGCGTGAGCATCCTTTGTGTACTTGTCACGAATAACAGCAACACTTTGATCGCTAGAGGATACAAAATCAACAAACTCAGCGTAACTAAATCCTCCATTGCATGATCATGAAATAGTTTACTGAGTGCTCTCCTACATCCATCACTTACTTCTCCATCTCTGTATGGTGATACCCTTGTTGGCTGAGAAAGAATTTCATCATTATAAAATTTTGGAGTCAATGCAAATGCAAGAAGATGTGATGGGGTGGCATTAACTTCTTTGAAGAAAGTTTCTTCAGGATCTTTCTCTTTTTTATTGATGATGTCTCTCATTAACTCAATCATTGAGTCAATGCCATCATATACCATTCCCAAACATGAGTGATCCATGTTAGCAAAACGAATCATGCTCATGATGGGCTCGGCGAAACTAAGAAGATATTCCACTCTTTCCCACCACGTGTCTTCTAGGATCATTTTCTTTACATTTGTTGCCCTTTCCATATTGGATTGCCTCCATTGAGTCCAACTTTGACTAATAACCATGCAAGCAAGTGCCTCTTGCACCAACACAAGTCACCTCAATACAATTGTGTTGGATGCAAATCGAGTCTCACCAACCTATTCAAGAATTAAAATACGAAGAAATCATTATCAAATTTAAAAAGTAAATTCATATTAGTGGTGAAATGTAGAATTGAAAATTTGAAGTGTTTTAATCACCTTCAGCAATTCCAACTCTGAAAATGATCTAAAAATGGCTTGTGACATGCTATGGTTTGTGATGAACATCTGAGTCTCTTCAACCTCAGCATAGACTTGTTTGATCCAATCTATTTTCCTACCCAACTTTTGTAGCATTAGGTTGAGAGAGTGGACAGCACAAGGTGTCCAATAGATGTGTTCAAAACGTCTCTCCATCAACAAGCCTACAGCTCAATGGTTATTTGCATTGTCTATAATAACTTGGACAACATTTTTAGGACCCACATCTTCAATGCATTGTATAAGGATATCAGCAATAAATTGTGCATCCTTCACCTGTCCCTCACAATCCACAGCCTTTAGAAACATTGCCCCTTTGGGGCATGCTACAATCACATTTGTCAATGGTCGATTTTTGATATCCTTCCACCCATCAGAAATAATTGACACCTCTATTTGTTTCCATGAATTTCTAATGGGAGCCAATGCCTTGTTTATGTTTTTGACCTCACTTGCTAGTAAGGTGGTGTGTACCTTCTCATAACCTAGCCCTATCCACCCTTGCCGAGCCTCATTTGCTTTTCTCAAAATATCCTGCCAATATGGTGAGTGTACAACATTGAATGTCAAATCGTTTGCATAGATACATCTTCCAATAGCTTCATCCGCAATCTCCCTAGCATCATTGTGGAATGCTCTCTCCAATGGTCCCTTACTTCTCCTCAGTAACAGGTTCTTCTTCAATTCTGCCCAAGAACGGGTGGTTCTCTACTATGATATCAGGAAAGTCACTATGAGATGGAGAAAGTGGGGACCTTGAACTACTTCCTTTTCGTTTCAACAATGGATGGTTTGTCGCACGTCCCACTCTTGCATTTGCTTCCTCTTGCTCTCGAATGAATCATGTTATTTGTTGAGGTGGCAATCCTTTTGCATCCGGTCCTTCGCATGCTTTGATACCCATTTGGGGAATGGCACATAAATGGGCTTTCACACGGCTGTAGGAGCTAGTTTTCTCCACATGACATAAATTGCATTCCCAAACAAATGTTCCACCTCCTTTTACTTGGCTTTTTATCATGACATATTTCCATAATGGTGAATTCGGATCAGTATTGAATTTGGGTCGTGCAGTAGAAGATGTAGAAGTTGCCATTCTGTTGTCTACAAAAGCCAACAACCAACAAGTTAAAAAAAGAATAATAATGATTAAAAAATACATTATTAAATATAAAAATAAATAAATTCAATTTATATTTTGAATATTAAATAATAAATATATAATATATAATATATAGTAACATTATTTTATTACAACATTAAAATTACAATACAAAAATTAAATTACTAAACAATAAAAAATACAATATTAACATTTTAATACTCTAGACATTATATGATAATAATATTTATAAAATATTACCTAACATTAAAAAACAACATTAAAATTACTATACAAATATTATTATATAAATATTAAATTACTAAACAATAGAAAATACATTCAAAACATAAATATTATATACGATTTTATGAAAGCTTAAAAAACTTAAATAATATTACAAAACTTAAATACTATTAAATAACATTAAAAAAACTTTAAAAACTTAAATATTATATACAAACTATAAAAACTTAATTACAATATAGAAGATAAATATTTTACATTTGCTAAAAAATTTACACAACCTGTAACTTGTAAGAGGTATTCGTCCGCACACGAGCTTGTATGCAGAGAACCCTTCTGGCCACTCACGAGCTTGAAAATTGCAGATTTCGTTGTGCCCAGATGGTTGCAAGGCGTTTGGAGTTTGAAATGATTGTCAAGTTTGCAGTGATTCCCGTCCACCCGGTTGGCGTTAGCAGCTATTCTTGTCCTCTCAGCTGCAGTTGTTGCTGTCGAAGTTGTTCCAGGCTTCCATTTTGTTGATGTTTTGCAGCGAAAAAAGTAAATGTAGCGGAGGATGTAAATACTTTAACCCGTCTACGTTAGGGTTTTTGCATGGGAAACAACACCGTAAAGCCAAACGCCGACAGTAAAAATCAAAATCAAACTGCCACCTATCAATCTGAATTGCAGTCAAATCGCCACGTCGTATTGTACCCAAATCTAAAGGAAAAGGGGGAGGTACCGATAACTTAGCTCTGGAGAAATTGTCTCAGCAGAACTTTGTTTGTGTAGCACTAATTTGAGAGAAAAGTGAATATAAAGGGCCAATTGAGACTTATCTTTCATTGAGTAAGATTGTTACTCGTGTGAATTAGAAGCTTTGTCTGTAATTCGCATACGTTATCTTTGATTCATGTTATCTAGTATTCATGATAATTGAATGTAAAAGAGTTAAGAAGTAATTGGAGTCGGAGCTTTGACTAGGAGCAATTGTGGAGATACACAGTTAGAAATTTTGTCTGTAACTTATATTTCTTTCTTTATTCACAAAATAGTTAAGATATCTTTAATTTTAGAAGTCTTTGTGCCCTATTAGTAAAGCTTTTTCCATATAGAAGTACGACCGGACTTAGAGCCAAATCGGTACACTTTCAGCTAGCCTTTGAGTTAGTGTTGGTTTATCGAGATCACCGTTTCCAACTTTAGATAGAAGTGTAGTTAGAGATTTCACCCTCCCCATTACTCGCTCCATGGGTAAGTGGATTCTTTCCTGAAAGTTAAGAGGAAAGAATATTGGTAACACTTTTTTTACATAAATCTCTCGACTTCTTGCTTACCTTGAGTTGATTCAAGGAACGGTGAGAAGGGGGAGTCTTCCCTTTAAGGTAGGGGAGACTCTGTCTCGCACGCTGTGGCTGATCATCCTATTTTGTGACAGGATTTTATCCAAAATTGTCGGTTGCAAAATATCCACCCAACACGTCTCATTCCTTGTAGGAAAACACATGACGATTTGCATGTTCAAAGAGATTGTAAGATTATCACAGAGTATCGTCACAAATGCAGACACCAAGTTTACAAAATCTTTCTTCAAGTACACTATGGAAGAAGATGAAAATTGACCTGAAATTCAGTTCAGCCATTCACCCAATAGACTAGTGGAGAATCAGAGGTAGTAAACAATAATTTAGGCAATCTGATGAGATGTCTTGTAGGAGATAAGGAAAGAAATAGTGACATAATTCAACTGTAAGTATAATACAATAATTCAGTGAACAGAAGCACAACAAAGACATGATTCCAGGTACCGAAGTCTAAATGGAATGCACTCTAGCATGGTGAAACTGGCAGACATCAAAAATCAAAACAAAAGAAATGTAGAAGCAGAGGAATTTGCGAGCGACATGGAGATAATACACAATCAGCTTTAAATTAATAAATAGCAAGAGCCAGCATTAAGTTGATGACAAGAGGACACACAAGGAATTTACGATTGGGGATGAAATCGTGGTATATATCAGAAAACAAAGATTCCCATTATGTGCAGACAAGAAGCTAAAGATTAATAAATTTAGTCCATGTAAGATTCTCAAGAAATTTGATTTGAGGAAATGTTATGAGGTTAAAGGCATAGCACCTTTATTCAGCATCTTCACCGATAGCATAAAAGGCAGTCAGTTAACAACACTACAGAAGTTTCTTTTAGGCAACAACTACTGCAGCAAACACAAGAGTAGGTAAAGAAAATTTTAATTGACGATGGATGCAACACCAGGAACAAAGAATACAAGGCATATATAGTTATGTGGAGGTAAGATTGGTGGAAGACTCATCATGGATTCCAAAAGCTGAGATACAATGCCTTGGATATCCTCCAAACCCTACGAACTGCAAGAATCACTTTTCAAACAATCAAGAGTGTATAATGTAGGAGCATCTCAAGCAATCTAGTTGCATAATCTCTTTTGACTCACAACAGGGAACTAGAGTCAAGTAATGAATCATCTTTGACATTTCCAGATTTCAACAACTTTGGATCAGTTCACCATAAATACTATCAGCATAGGAACATTCAACACTCAATGCGTTGGATGTAAAATGCTGAACCTTTCCATAAGCTGGGACATTAAACCTAATATATTACAAGGCAGCACGGGACCAAGAACACCTTCAAGTCAAACTTAATCACATTTCAGGACTTAAGCCAGCTTACCATACTTTGAGATAATCACCAAAGGCACATCCACAGAAGAATTCCTGCATCTTCAAAAATGTGTAGTTTGCTAACATTACCTCCTTGATATATGAATTCATAATGACTGCCGCTGTTGTAATACAAATTCTTGCCAAATGTTGCGATAATTGTTCTTATGCCTGATTATACTTTGTTTACTAATGACTACTAGAAGAAAGCAATTGAAGAAAAAAGACTGCTGAATGTTTATCACAGGGATAATTCCTGTTTTCACTTGAAAATTGTACTCTGCTAATGAAGAAAACCGGAGAGACTACTAAAATAATAAATAATTTTCTGCCGATTGTTATTATGCTGTGCCTTGATGTTCTGCCAACTTCAATTATCATTCCAACGGAAATTTAAATTTAAATAATCTACGGAAAAGTTTGTCACATTTTGTTGCACAAAATGTTTTGTTGATTGAAGTCTTGATTCAGTATCATGTTTTAAATTTTCACAAGAAATTGTTGTTATCACAAGTATAAGATGTAATCCCAATAGATGAGCATTACGAGAATGAATCTCGACTGACACAATAATGTTTTACATAAGAATTGGATGAGTTCTGAACAGTACAAAATAGGAAAAGCTAATGAAAATAACAGTAAGCATTTTCCATCAAGGAATTCTTTTAAATGATTCTATGCACAAAGATTATACAACAACAGCGATGTACTCACTAGTTGATTAATGACTTTATTCTGATCAGACTCGCAATCATCTTTATTTTCTTCCTGCATTGATGAAGCAAATTTTACATTTATATGTCTTAAGCTTTGCCTTAAGTGTCCTAAACACTAAAGCTAGCATAAACTGACACAGTTGGAAAATTAATCCCTATACACTTCACAATACAATTCCAACAAACATTTATAGAATGAACTGTTTCTGAACCACATTGAGATCAAATTTGGCATGTACAAGTTACTAGAATTTAACCATTGAATATCTAGTACTCCTACATTCTCAAAGATAAATAACATCAAAAACTATAGTAATGAATATGCTTCTTTGCAACAATAATTAAACTGAAATGGAAATGATTTATATCTCTTCTACCGGAGATGATACCAAATAGATTTAGCTTTATTGTTATAGACATGTTGACACTAAAAGTTGAGCAAATTTTAAAGTTGTTGAGAATGTATGAGTAGTCTTCAAGTTCAACATATTCCTTTTACAATTGTTACTCGCAAAGTCAAAAGACCTCCAGTAAAAACTAAGCAACTTCATATCAGCAATTAATCAAAGATAATAAAATAACAGTACTGTCGTGTCATATATTCAAATCAAAGTTCAAAACTAAGTTTCGGCAATATCTCAGCCAGCCCAAAATTTTCAAAAATCTCAGAATCACCATAAACTTGTGAATAAATCAGCACCTTTATGGAACATTTGAAAATATAGAATTTCTTAACATATTCTTAAAAACACACCGTAGTTACTGTTACATCCCAATTTTTGGCTCAATTTTAAAATGTTCATATAGCCATTGAGGTTTCATGTAAAGTCAGTTGACAAGTAAAATTAGTTATGATCATGTGAAATGGTAAGATGTTTAATCGTCATGATTTCATATGAAGATCACATGTTAGTTAATCGTTATGATGTTATTATATTATTATCTTGAAATCTTGGAAAGTAGGTTACTCGTCCTTAGGAAGTGAAATGGTAGTTAGCCGTTATGATGCTTCGTGAACAATAACTTGTTAAAGAAAATTGTGATTTGAGGAATATGATATTATCATGGAAAATTTCTACCCTTGTAGAAGCATTGCCAATAAAGAAATGGGCACAAGGGCATCACATATCACTAGGCAAATAGGTACAAGTCCTAAACCACCATGGCTAAGGGTAAACACCTAGGCAAGCAAGAGTGTACGTTGTGATGGAGCCCTAAATTTTTGAAAAACTTAGGGCCTCCATTTTAGAGATAATGGAGTATTGTCATTGATACAAAGAAGGAATCTGTTATTAAAGTCAAATATAAGGAGTTAAACCTTACTATGTTATGCTCAAGGGGGTGACACTGATATGGAGAAAATTGACGGCCAATAAGCAATGAGAGTGATGTCAATAATGAACAACCGTTATTGATTCCAAACAGTAACAAAGAGATACATAGCATGGTATAACAAGATCTTTACCAGTTATAATCAAGATTCATTAAGCAGCAAATAGAGATTGACCATCATGAGCATAGTCAGTGAACTGTATGCAATCAAAAGACAAAGCCGCAAATTATTATAGCACAACGCAATGATCACTGGAAAAAGAGAGAGGGAATTGCTAGAATAACTTACGTTAAATTCATCGTTGGAGGAGAAAGAAGAAAGAAATACTGTAAATAAACTCCAGCGGATATAATATCAGTTGCATCAAATGGTGATATGGGAAATATGCCCCCTTCACATACAGGAAAATCTCATTCTCACTTGTTTGTCTTAATTCTCAAATTCATTCACCTTCATTACTATTAATTCAAGCTCGTAGATTTATGAATATACTGATCAATAGAATGAGAAATTCTCTTTTCTCTCATCTGTCATTTGTTACGAAGGTACTGGTTATGATGGATTGAACTATAAAAGTCTAGAACCACATCTGAGTAATTCATTGTTGCACCTCTCCAGTTGCCCTCCAAAGCAGACAATATACAGCAGATAAATTACAGGAACAAGGACAACACACTACCAAATAGATCGTATGCTTGGCAAAAAAAATAGTTTGGGCAGACAAATTACAAGAATCACGATATCCAAAATAGTTAGCAAAACAAATTTAAGCCCAATAATTAACGAAGAGGTCCAAGCGTCCAAGTCTCTATGAATTCCCTTATGTCAAGGAAATACTACGCTTCACCAAAAAAAAAAAAATCTCAAACTATAGCCTCGGTCGAAGTTTCACAACAATACAAATTTGTGCATCAGGAGTTTAAGAGTTAAGACAATTAAAACTATACAAAAACAATCGATTAATATTCTTAAGAACCTGATAAAATACAAGGCATTTGAAAAATTTAAAAGTAATTTGTTGAATATTCGAAGTGGCAGGCTCTTGGATTCCCAATCTATGGTTTGAACCAACACGTTAGACAACCATGAGCTACCTAGTCAATTCTTAGTACAAGAAAAACATTAAACATTTAATGACAAAAAATTGTTACCTTCTTATTTTGAGACCATTGAGTGGTCGTCAGGATGTAACCCTATATATTGACACCATGATATATGTAATCCTATATATTGACACCATGATATTTTTAACATCTATAATTCCACCTACATGTATATATGTGTGTGTGTTTGCAATGTCAATATGTTGATAAAAGGAATTATATGATTCAAAATTACACACACACATATGTGTGTGTGTGTGTACATACAACTATAGGTGATACCAACAACACGATGCCAATATATTTGATATATATATTATAAACCATGAGCAAGTATAGTCTTTATATCTTCAATTTTGGCTCCATATAAATAAGTGATTGCCACATTCATATCGACATTCTTCCTTTTCCAATTTTGGTGGAGTTACTTGTGACCGATGGCTGGCCATGCACCATCATTCTTCTTTTCTGGTAACTGTGATTTGAGCGGATGATCTATTTAATTCTCCCTCCACTGCCCGAGGGGTGTTCCTTGCCTTTCTCGTACCTAGCTCTAAGTTTTCATTACAACAAGAACTCTCATCGATAGCATTTCATAAACCCCTATGCATACAGAGCACTTCAAGAGTTGCAATATCCAACGACATAGCCAATTGTTTCGGGTTGTTGCCATTGATCCACAATAGACAAAGAGCCTCTGACCATCAACAGGTCATGCAGTTATTTACTTTCTTTATATTATTGTCATCATTCTCTGCTCTTTTTGATTTAAATGTGGAGGGCAAGGATGAAATTAAATCGCTATAGCTTCATGTATTTGTCTTCATCGTGAACGCAACAATGGTCATAAATATAGGCTATAGAAAGTAGCTTAAGGAGTATTAGATATTCCCAAATCCTTTCTTATTACCATGTTTCTGGGTGCTGATGGAAACACAGACCCGCATCTGTAATGAAGTAAATTGTCATCTTTATGAATATTAAATCGAGCACATCTCTAATGGCTTTCTTTGTGCATGAATATAAGGATAAAGCACTGATATTTTACATAAGGTGTCGATCTGACTTATACAGTGATGTTGATCATATGCCACTGAGATAAGATCAGTTTGGATGTAATAAATTTGAATTGTCAAAATGATATTTGTATTATTCATGATTCTAAAATCTCTCATGATTCACCCTAGACCAGAATGGTCAAGTTATAATCGGTGGGGAGGAGAGGCATCCCTACAAGAACAAATCAATGTCAGTTACGAAAGAAATTGAATAATTAAATTGTATAAACTAAGTCAACTCATGGAGGTCCAATGCTAAGATCTTGTTGTGCAATCCAGCACTGGGTTGATGCTCTAAATACCAGAATACTCAGTGGCTGGACCAGGTGTCCCTTGATCATTTTTTCGAGTAGGGGGGGCTTTCTCGGATGAGATTGTGTGGGCATATATAAAGGTCTACAGTTGGGAGGTTAACCCCCTAACAATGCTTGTCCACTCCACCAAATACCAAGGCTTGCACAAGACAGAGATACGATCTACATTCAAATATTTTTTGGCAATGATTATTTTACTTTACATCAAGTTGAAGAAATGTTCGATGATTAATACCATTTAATCAATTATTCCCTTCAATCCTTAGAAATCAATTTCCTTTTAAATGTATTAGGAAATCAAATGATTTTGAAATTGATCATAAAATGTAACTGCCTGTATGAGATAGGCTTACTTGAAGGTTATTATAATTGTCCATCCATTAGTTGCTTTTAATTGTTATAATTAGAAATGGGAGATGAGATGTTATAGAGGTTTTGTTGCCCTAAATGGTTTTGGTTATTATGAAATAGTGGTATAACCTTTGTGCCCTAAACAATATATGTGGACTAAACCCTGGTTTTGCAAATGTTGCCCTACGCGGATTCCAGTTTTGGAGTTTAGAGTATTGCAAACTTAAAATTCTCAATTTAGCTTTTATTTGATTATACCTTCAAATGTTAGATATGATATTTCAGTTAAACTGGTTTTGACCATTAATCTCTTTTGTATAAATATGTGAGATAACTGCTATAACTGGCTTCTCATAAATGTGAAGTAGTAATTTTATTTTGATGATGTCATGTCCCCAATTTCTGCGCTTCCTTAGTGACAACATTTCTAGCAGGGTTGGTCTATTATCTAGTTCCCATAGGCCAGCAAAGCGTAGAGGGAACCAACCCAGGGGCTTTGAGAGTCATGCATGAGCTTCCCAAGTACTTTGGAGCAATAGACAAAAGTTTCCTACAATTTAGGAGGGATTCCTAATTTGTAGGGATTGACTAGGAGTGGTCTAGGAGGCATTTGGAGACCTCGGCGAACGTTTTGGAGACTTAGAGTGCATCTCCTATTTTTTAGGAGGAACTCCCAATTCAGTAACAGTTCTCTCAGAGGTGCACACAGTAGGGGAGAGTCATTGGGACTCAATTTTGGTTGATTGGGGTTGTCTCCTACTTTTTAGGAGCATCCCTAGATTTTAGGGATGGACTACCAGTTGACCCATCTTGTTCGGCATCAGTCACAGACAGGTGACAAGGTGATATTCATGTTTGATTGGTCATTTTGGGCCTTTTGGGACCATTTGGGAAATATTTTAATATATTTAAATATTTCCTAAGTTGGTGATTAAATAAATTAAAATAAGGTTAATAATATAACCATTTTGGAGTAATAAGGGGATTTTGGCTTCAGTTGATCAGGTACACCTATGTGTTATTGCTCGTTGGAAAGGTCTTGAATTATTATACATGATTTTTACTATCTGTAGACTTTTTGGTGCGTTCAGTTATGGAATATTAATAAAGTAATGTTTTCCCTATAGCATGGACGACTTTAATTGGGAAAATGTTATTTTATTATATTTTATTTAAAAGGCAAAGAATAACTTCCCTTTAGGGTTTGATTTACAGTTGGAAAGGGATATAAGGAGATGGAGACCTAATTTCTTATTATCTTTTGCATATTGAAAAACTTGTTTTTGTGAATTGGCTCTAAAAGAGCAATTCTTCATCTGGGACGCAAACCCCAGGTTTTGGATTGGATGGGATGTAGCCCTCAGTAGTTATTGGCATTGGATTCTTCAGACAATGTGCGTTGCTATCAGGGATAGAGTACGCCATTCTTTATTGTGGATTCAAGTTGCAGATTTATGGTTTCAACGTTGCAGGTTGATTCTTTCAGCTGGGACGTGATCCTTGCAGTCTTAGGGCCGCCATTTGCAGCAGGTACACCCCAGATGGAATATAGGAAATACTTGTATTCAACCTCAGATGTATCCTTGATTCATGTTCATTATTCACCATCCAGTTTGGCATCATTGTTGGATGTAAGCTCCTTGGAACTGCATTGGATTTATTATTTGGCTTTATAAATCAGAAATCTGTCTAGTACGATTTATAGCAATTCTGATTTGGCTCTATGCTCTTATTTATTTTCAGTCTCCTTTCATGTTTATTGTTCATTATTCATTACTATTGTGAAAACAATCAAAAAACACAAAATAAAAACAAAAACTTGTGCAACTTTTGTCTATTTTCAAAGACCATCAAAGAAATCACAGGAAAATATAATTTAATAATTTAAAAACTACAGAAGATCAGCAAGGGCATCCATTAGGGATCTTTCAATTAAACTGGTTTTGACCATTAATCTCTTTTGTATAAACATGTAAGATAACTGCTATAACTGGCTTCTCATAAATGTGAAGTAGTAATTTTAATTTGATGACATGCTAGTTTCCAGGACAGGCGGAAAGAGGGGTCTTGATTTGGGGACAGTGGGGGGATGGCAACAAGGGACGGGAGGGATTATATATACTATACATTTGTTACTTAAAATGCTCGTTATGAAAAGACGTATTGCAATATAAGATACAAAGATGCAAAAGAGTAGATACTTGAACATTCCAATGAATTGAAACATTGAACATTGAACACAAATAGCCAAATCAGCTTATAGTCAACATCAAGATGTCCCCCAATCCTCGACGTGATTTGATGGCGCTGCTTGGGACAGGGGAACAAAGTCCCAAGTCCCCAATGTGTCCTCGTCTCCGAGAGTGGGGCGAAAAAGGGGGGTATGAATCCCTTGTTACTATGAAACACATACACCAAATTTGTAGAAAATATTATGATTTGAGATATCCACCATACATTGATCAAAGCTTTGAGTTAAACAATATATACATAGCAACAAAATAAATATAGAAGTCAAACTCCATGAAACTACAACTTTTGAATACATATTAAGTTCCAATTTTAGTATCAATGAAAACTAGAAGTAGAAGTCACAAACTGTGTCTACAACTAAAGCTCAAAAGAGATTGTCTCTCCTTAGCCGAATGATTATCTGGGCCTCCCATCCCAAACCTATGTTCACTCGCTCCTGAACTATCACTCAATTTCTCCCAACCATTTTCCTCATCATCCTCATCAAAATTGGGCTCCGATACCACAACCTAGCGCTTCCTCTTTTGTCTCGACTAGGCACCACCCATGTCTAAGTGTCGCCAATATAGAACAGGCAAGTGCATATGCTCCACACAACCCCACAGTTTCAGTTGTTCTTCATCAAGAGCTATATATGTGTTGGTGGCCTCAAGAAAGAGCCCAATGGCATAATGCGGCATGTAAAGTATCTTGTGCTACAGTGTCATGATTTTGTATATTCTATCAGCAAGTAGGGACACCCATTCGTACACAATGCCATTCTTAATGACATTCATAAGGACAATCTAAGGTAGTGCAATGTCCGAAGTTAGAATTTCACAAATCAGCAATAAATTTTTAAACCTTGTGACTCTTCTCAACTAGATAAATGTTTTTGAATATTTGCCAATGGAATAGCCAAAATATTAGTTCTCTAACCTATCAATTACTTCAAAGGGGTTGCAAATCTCTATGATCAAAGAACTGAGATGGAAAAGATTTATATCTCTTCTAACAAAGATGGTACCAAATAGATTTATATCTTTCCCATTGTTATAGACATGTTTACACTAAAAGTTGAGAAATTTTTGAATTTGTTGAGAATGTATGAGAAGGCTTCAAGTTCAATGTATTCCTTTACAATTGTTACTTGCAAAGTCAAAAGGCATCCAATAAAAACTCAGTAATTTCATATGAGCAATTAATCAATGATGATCAAATAACGGTAGTGTCATGTCATGTACCCATATTTATAAGATTTAATGATAAATAAATTGATAATAGAATAAATTATAATGTAATTTATTATTATATTAATAAATATAATAAAGAAATTAGTAACATATAAATTAATATTTTTCATATGACTATGATTTGCATAATAATATAACTATTATATATATTATAGTATAAACCATTGTAAATATCATATCAATAGTATATTATATTAAAGATAGATTATATCATAATATATCGATCTTCAATCGGTTGTATCTTTTCAATATAACCGATCATCCTATTTATTCAAAGCTACATATAGAGAGAATAATGGAGGAATAGAGGGGAAATTATCAAAAAGGAATACACAAGGAACAGAGGTAAGCATGAATCAACAGACAGCAACTCGATGTTCATTCGCAGCTGCATACAAATTGAAAACTATTCTGTGCAAACAAGTAGAAAGGATATAATAGCACCAATTTGGAGTCACAAACAGAAAACAAAAGGAGAAAAGTCAAGGAACTGAATAAGAAAGGACTCGGTCAGAATTAATAAGGAAGGCTGGACAATTCACCAGCATCCACACTATCACCAAACCAATAAAAAGGACGGGATTTCCCATTTTAGGAGTAAAGATGCTAAAGAACACACTACAGCAACCTCAGATTCGAAATTAAGACATAAATAGTCGGGCCAAAGAACTTCACAAAGACATCTTAGAAGATAGGAATCGCAATGCAGTGATATTGAAGATTTCTTATTATTATTCCTTATTGGAGTTGGTCCTATCAGGCATCCTCTAATTAAGTACACACATCAGCATCAAACCAAATGCAAGCACTTGCATATCCGAGCCGTCTGTCAGGAAAAGTTAGCAACTGCAGAGTAGAGAGAAGCGATAGTCAATATAAGAAATAATATGGCATTTCCAAATTATAGGAACAAAGATATATATAAATGAATAACATATGGTTGTTACTATAAAGGCCAACGTGAGAGAAAAAGACATGGAATAAGGATAAACATACATTTATCCAGTTAACATTACAAGAGGAACATGATCAGAATTCTATTTCACAGTTGGCATATAAGAAGATTACAGATTATTCATCCGGGCACACGGACACATGCATAGATAACATATTAGATTGGAAAATATTTACCCATCTAATCGATCAATCAATAAATCTGAACAATCCGTGTTCATAAAAAGAACAGTTCGTAACACAACAGGGAACAAACATATTAGTTGACCAGGTCAGAAACTACTGTATACTGCAGTCAATAGAGATCTTATTTGGAATATGGAAAATAATAATATGACTAAAGATATATATAATCTATTCACATTTGGTGATTGTACCACTTATATCCAATAGATATATACATGTTGAGGGCAGACAAATATGACAAGAAGACCTTATATACACCAGCAGTCTTCTAAATATATAAAGGAAATATAAATAATCCTACACAATTGAAGACTTTGCGTGAATTGCTTATAGAGGAGATATTTATGGTAGATTGATAACAAAGAATATTTTAAAAGAAATGAATAGAGAATGTAAATTACACTGAGAAAGGAAATGGATTGCTATAGTATTAAGTGTTAACATATGTCAACGGATAGGTACATATATATAAGAACAGAATCATTTTCTATATACCTTATAGATTGGGTCAGAAGAAAAAGATGTCGGGTAATATCTCTACTACATAGTTCAATTGGAAAGTTCAGATAGTATATATGTAAGAAATCACAGTGGTATCAGAGCATGATCTTGCCGTCCTGTAGGGTGAATCTTCAATAATGATCAGCATATAAGAACAAAAATTGTCATCAAAGACATGTGGAAGAAGAATGAAAGAAAAAAAAAATATGTACACTAAGCGAACAAGAAGAGGAATATACAACAGAGTTGAATAGATAGACCAGACAGTAAGCAAACAAGAAGAGGAATACACAACAGCATTGAAGAGATAGACCAGACAGTAAGCGATAATAAGGGGAACCATTTATTGCAGAAGGCAGATAGATGTCGCCAAAAGCATAAAGCAATGAAAAGCATTCGTGAGATGGCTGCGGATGATCATCATTTAGATTAGCAAGAGTTCATATAATCGGAAAATGACAAGAGACCTCATCCATTGAGAACGCATAAAGATTAAAGACTTTATTCAAACTGTAACAGGCGAAGGTAGAATCCATATCTGAGTTCCCAGAGTATATCATGGAAACAGTGACATATCTACGTGGCTTGGGTTCTTGGACAGAATAAACAGAATTTGCAGATGCTACGAGTTCAGTGTGTTTCATGTATTTGCAGATACTACTAATCCTCACTAGACCACGAAGGGAGTGGTAAAGAGAATTAGATATTACTTTGGCATCTATAGGCATCATGTGGGCAATTCTTTTCTTATGAACATATCGAGTATTGGATTGACTTTGTGAGTAGTCACCTTACTGGCATACAATTACAGTTAGCAATCAGAACCATACCATTCCAATTGCATACTTACACAGTAAATCTGAAGCAGCAATTTCATTGTAGCCTTAAACAATTGAGAAGACTTAGAGCGTATTTCATACTGTCAAATCATGAACACCTGTAAGTGATTATAAGGAAACTACAGCACAATCTATATTGCCATACTGCCATAGACAGACAATTCATCAAGAACAAATAAGAAGTTGAGCTATAGTTCTAGCAATCTGCAATAGGCAACAGACAGAGCGGATATATTATAATAATTATTAGCATATTCATATTATATATGTTTATGAACTAAATTCAGTGCTTTACTTATGGAAGAATAAAAGAACGATATTCAATTTATAAACAGAAGAAAGTCTTTTGAAAATTGGTATTATAAGAATTTAGCTCAAAAATTTCCAAGTTTGCCAAGGGGATATTACACACCCATTTAAGTGACCAAGATATATCATCTATATGGATCAAGCAAGGTATAGGCAATGGCAGATATCAAATAACATCAGGACTTGGTTATGACTAAGTAAAGGACTCCTCGATTGCATCAAATTAGAAAAAAAGATTAAAGCAAGGACATTCTAAGTTGAGTGTTATAATTCCTAGTATGAAATTAAGGCAAGGAGCTAACCTCTCTAAAGGACTTCGCAAGATATTCTATAATAAAATATTCTTAAGGAAGTGAGGGAAGGAATCAAGTAGTCTCTGAAGGACAGCATAAACCCTTAAGGAAAAACATATGCATATGTAAGGATGGATACACCCAGAGTGGGTATCCATAAGGTCTAGGATGAGTAAGAACTCCTTCCTAAGGATGGATATATCAAGATTGATTATCCAAAAGGTCTTAACGAGAGGAAGTAATGTGAGAAGATGATGCTTAGTGGAGAGTTGTTCTATTAATTAGAGCCCCCAAGAAGCACTCCCACAAGAGCTAAGCATCTGATCACAACTTCTCTTTAAGAAAGGTATTAAATTTGGAATTATGATCCTCTCTTTAAGAAAGGTATTAAATTGGGAATTATGATCTTAGATTTTTTTGAGTTACGAGAATTGAATCATGAATATCTCTATACATGTTTCTTTGAAGTACTAACATATGATGCAGGCCTATCTGTCAAGGAGGGAGTCACCACCAAATTTGACAGGACGAAAATTGTAATTAGAGGATGGAATCTACCTAATTTTTTTACACGTGTCTGCATCATTACTTCATGCATTAATGGGTATACTTTGTGTCTGCATCGTGTCTTCATACGCTAATGTATATATATTTTCTGTATGCTTTGTGTTTTCATATATCATAGTATAAGTTTCTTAGTGAGTGCCAAGGATGTTCTTAGTGAATGCTGCCATCCTTGGCAGAGGGCGTTCCCAATGAGCGTTACCACTCAGTGCAGAGTGCATTCTTAAAGAATGTTGTCATTATTGGCAGAGAGCATTTCAGAAGATTTTATATCTCAAAGGCTTATTTATAAAGGTGGAGCAACACCTATCAGAGGAGAAGAAAATGCTACAAAATATCAAGATAAGTTTTTCTTTTTAAATTATTCTTAGCATTTTAAATGGCATATTTTTATTTTCAAAAAAAAAAATGATATCATTCTAATCTCAAAATAGAATTGTCATTTCAGGATTGCAATTGTGCCACAGGATCATATTGCTTGAGGACAAGCAATTTGAGGAAGGGCGGACTGTCATGTCCCCATAATTATAAGATTTAATGATAAATAAATTGATAATAGAAATAAATTATAATGTAATTTATTATTATATTAATAAATATAATAAAGAAATTAGTAACATATAAATTAATATTTTTCATATGACTATGATTTACATAATAATATAACTATTATATATATTATAGTACAAACTATTGTAAATATCATTTCAATAATATATTATATTAAATATAGATTATCATAATATAACCATCTTCGATCAGTTGTATCCTTTCAATATAACCGGTCATCCTATATATTCAAAGATACATATAGAGAAAATAATGGAGGAATAGAGGGGAAATTATCAAAAAGTAATACACAAGGAACAGAGCTAAGCATTAATCAATAGACAGCAAGTCGATGTTCATTCACAGCTGTATACAAATAGAATACTATTCTGTGCAAACAAGTAGAAAGGATATAATCGCAGCAGTTGGGAGTCACAAACGGAAAACATAAGGAGACAAGCAACTGAATAAGAAGAGACTCAGCCAGAATTAATAAGGAAGGCTGCATAATTCACCAGCATCCACACTATCACCCAACCAATAAAAAGGACGGGATTTCCCATTGCAGGAGTAGGAGATAGCTAAAGAACACACTACAGCAACCTCAGATTCGAAATTAAGACATAAACAGTCAGGCCAAAGAACTTCACAAAGACATCTTAGAAGATAGGAATTGCAGTGCAGTGATATTGAAGATTTCTTAATAGTATTCCTTATTGGAGTTGGTCCTATCGGGCATCCTCTAATTACATACACACATCAGCATCAAACCAAATGCAAGCACTTGCATACCCGGGCCGTGTATCAGGTAAAGTTAGAGACTGCATAGAAGAGAGAAGCGATAAAGTTAATATAAGAAAAAATATGGCATTTCCAAATCATAGGAACAAAGATATATATAAATGAATAACATATGGTTGTTACTATAAAGGCCTACGTGGGAAAAAAAGACATGGAATAAAGACAAACATACATTTATCCACTCAACATTACAAGAGGAACATCATCAGAATTTTATTTCACAGTTGGCATATAAGAAAATTACAGATTATTCATCCAGGCACACAGACACATGCATAGATAACATATTAGATTGGAAAATACTTACCCATCTAATAGAACACTCAATAAATCCAAATAATTGGTGTTCATAAAAAGAACAGATCCTAATAAAATATGGAACAAGCATATAAGTTGACCAGGTCAGAAACTACTGTATACTGCAGTCAATAGAGATCTGATTTGCAATATGCAAAATAATAATATGATTAAAGATAGCTAGAATCAATTCACATTTGGTGATTGTACCACTTATATACAATAGATATATACATGTCGAGGGCAGACAAAAATGACAAGAAGACCTTATATATGCCAGCAGTCTTCTAATTATATAATGTAAATATAAAGAATCCTACACAATTAAGGACTTTGCATGAATTGCTTAGAGAGCAGATACTTATGGTAGATACATAACAAAGAATATTTTAAAAGAAACGAATAGAGAATGTAAATTACACTGAGAAAGGAAATGGATTGCTGTAGTATTAAGTGTTAACATATGTCAATGGATAGGCACATATATATAAGAACAGAATCATTATCTATATACTTTATAGATTGGATCAGAATAAGATGATGTTGGGTAATATCTCTACTACATAGTTCAATTGGAAAGTTCAGAGATTATAAATGTAAGAAATCGAAGTAATTGTCATAGTGTCTTACGATATTATAGAGGGGACATTACATGTCATGTCATATATTCAATCAAAGTTGAAAAACTCAATTTCGGCAATATCTCAGCTGGCCCAAAAATTTTGAAAATCTCAAAATCACCAAAAACTCGGCAATAAATCAGCACTTTTATCGAGCATTTGAAAATATAGAATTTCTTAACATATTTTTTAAAACACACACATACACCAAACTTGTAGAACATATACTGATTCGAGATATCCAGCATACATTGATCAAGTTTTTAGTTAAGTAATAATAACCTAGCAATTTAAACTCGTTAAATTAACAATTAAAACAAGTATGACATCTGAATAAAAATAAGTTCAATACATATAGAAGTCAAACTCCATGAAACTACAACTTCCGAATACAAATTAAGTTCCGATTTCGGTATCAATGAAAAATAGAAGTAGAAATCACAAATTGTGTCTACGACTAAAGCTCAAAAGAGTTTGTCTCTCCTCTTCCAAATGACTATCTCGGCCTCCGATCCTAAAGCTATCTATGCTCGCTCCTGAAGTATCACTCAATTTCTCCCAACTATTTCCTCGTCATTCTCATCAAAATTGGACTCTGATACCACAACCTCGCTCTTCCTCTTTTGTCCCGACTAGGCACCACCCATGTCTCAGATTGGGTGGGTGCATATGCTCCACACGACCCTACAGCTTCAGCTCTTCTTTGTCAAAGCTATTTGTGTGTTGGTGGCCTCAAGAAAGAGCCCAATGGCATAATGCAGCATGTAAAATATCTTGTGCTACAACGTCATGAATTCGTATATTCTATCAACAAGTAGGAACACCTTATTGTACACAATGCCATTCATCAGGACAATATAAAGTAGTGAAATGTCCGAATTTATAATTTTACAAATCAGCAATAAATTTCCAAAATCTTGTGACTCTTCTCAACTAGATAAATGTTTTTGAATATTTACCAATGGAATACCCAAACTATTAGTTCTCTAACCAATCAATTACTTCTAGAAGGTTGCAAATCCCTATGATCAAAACAACTAAGATATTGGGACAATGAACAACAGATATATGACCCTCTCGTGCTTTTTAGGCTCTTCAAAACCTAGATGCGTGGAACTTAATGCAAGTTTTGTTCCACTACAAAATAGAGAACTAAATACTTTGTATTTCAAGATGAAACACTAAATCTCCAACTCTCTCTTGAATAAGGATGCTCATTTCCTAAACAATGTACACAGATTGGGTGATCAAGTGACACAACCCAAGGTTCCTTATTGTGGACTTCCACTCAATTATATGATGTAATATGTTGGTTATCACAAAGCAACTTGAGTTGTTCATTCAATTGATATAAACTACTTCAACTTCTTTCAATCAACTTGCAAAGGGAAAGGGTTTAGACAACTAATCTAATTTTTAGAATGTTACAAATAATGAATGCATTTGTGATTCTACTTGGCTTAGTTTAGCCATCAATATCAACCAAGCTAGCGCAATTGCCTGAGGTAGATGTAAGCAACAATCAAAGTTAAGCTTATGATTTTATGTGATCCAACAACACAAGGCATAAATGCAATCAACAAGTAGCTAGTGGTTTGGTTTAAGCAAGTTCGTCAACGATGTCAAAATCATCTTCACTCAAAAAAACACGAGTTCTAATCAACATGACATGAACTCCTAATCTAAGTGAGGGAATGTAGAAATTGTACAATACTCCAAAGCTACAGAAGTATCGACCTTGAAAGACCAACATTAATCAACAATTAATTGATAGCACTATGGCAACAATTTCTCCAAGTCTCTACTACTCTACTCTAATTAGATGAGTACAAATTTTATAGTTGTTCAACTACAATGAAAGGAAAAGATTGATTTAAAATCAAGGGCCAAGATTATGCCAACATTGCCCTAATCTACCTAATTACTAGAATCATTTAATGCTCATCCAATTACATAAAGGTGTCAATCTATTAGCCAATAAAAAAATTACAATTCTTTTGAGACCCACATGTACATTTCCCATAATATGATTGAATGTGCTTGAACTCATGTAACTAGAGCCTTCTAATCGGTTGAAGACAACTCGGGACCACCTCAAAATCCTTATCTCAAAGACTTGATCAATAGTTTGGTGATTAGAAAATACCTCTTGATACTCAATATTATTAAGTCTTCAATTGTGATGGTATATTTCCAAATTGCTTCATCTTCTCTGATTTTCTCCATCTTAAAATCTTCTCATTGTTGTGATTTTGAACCTGCCTTGATACTCCATTTACTTGAATCTTGAATGTGGATTTCCGAAGGAGTTTCACTTTGATGATAATTGTAGATTTATCTATTTTCTTGTGCAAAAATAAGTTCACCAAATTTCACTTTGATAATCTAATTTTGAACCACCTTCACATTTGAAGTTTTGTGTCTGATCTTGCCACCATATTTTGTTCTCCAAGTTTCTCTTCTTTCAACAATTACCTTGCAAAACAAAGGATATTTTACTAAGCCCACAAAATGATGAGTATAAATGCTAAGGAGATCTGAAAGCTCGCATGATAAGAAATAACATCTTGATTTGCTTTAAATCAACTTTTTCTTCTAGTGATTGAACTTGATTAAGGATTCTCATCAAAATAAGGAGACAAATTGCACTTTGATCGTGAACTTTCCTTGGTCCAAGGCTAGATTTTTCATATTTTTTTATGTAAATGTTGATCTTACTATCCATTTAAATTAGGCTTGTTATGATGAATTGTGATTTATGCCTAGAAATGCTCATATTTCCATACAAGAAGCATCGTAGAACCAAAATTGGACCACAATTAGACGGCGAAAGCTTTGAACTATCCATCTTTTGCAAAGAGTGGAATGGAAATATGGAGATATCAATATTTCCCCCTATAATCTTCATCTTATTTCCCCCTATAATCTTCATCTTTTTTTCCCTCAAACCATTATTTTGATCAACTTAGACTTGAAGGTTTTCAATGAAATATCATTATGCTTGGGTGCGTTTTTTAAGATTCTTAGGATTTTTACAAAGAGGTGCGAAAAGTCTCAAATCTCAAGCTTGAGAATCCTAAGATTACAAATTTTCCCATATACTTTGTTAATTCATCTTAAAATTCAATCTCTTTGTTCTTAATTTTGATACTTCGTTTATCATAATTTTTCATCATTCCTATCAACTTGAAAATGCAATTTTGCCTCAAATCCATCCTACACGGGGGTGGAGATTTCGAATTGTCAGGAGTTTGGAAGGGAAGAAATATGGAGATCTAAATATTTCCCCTTTTGTTTTGATGTTCTTGTCTTATTTTGATCTGATTTTGTTAGGCTTTTAGCAAGGATGTGCATTTGTAAAATCACTATTTTCACCTTGATTCGTTCCTTTTTCTCCACTTTGAACTTGATAGACTAGGGTGGAAATATGGAGATGTTGAGATTTCCCCTTTCTATCATCTTTCATCTTGACAATTCAAGCTTCCAAATTGCTTTCATAGCTCACTTTCTTGTATTTTCAATCTGATTTGTAGCCTTACAACATTTGTTTTCCATCGATTTCTCTTCAAAATTTGATCATTTAACTCCTCTCATAGAGCCAAGATCGCAGCTTGAGCTGCCTCTATGCTTGGATGGAAATATGAAGTAGTCGAGATTCTGTAAAAGGTGGAAATATGGAAATGTCAAGATTCCCCCTTTTCTTTGCCTTATTCATGTTATGTGATCTGATATTCTTTTCAAACACCCGTCAGTCTGATTCCAAGTGCATTATATCTTGGGTGGAAATTTGGCATTGTCAAGATTATGAATCATGAAAAGGGGTGAATTCTGCCCTATTTGGCATTTTTTACATTCTTCTCCAATGTGTGATCTTCAAATTTTTCAACTTGGAGGGCAAAATAATTAATATAAAATATAACATTAAGTTATTTATACTTGAAGTTATATTTTAAATAAATATTGTCAGGATGTTTGAGAGTGGTTTTAGGTTCATAGGAGTTACACTAAAGATTTTACTTTGTGGGAGTTTCTAAAAATTTCCATACTCAACTAAATTTCACAAATCAGCATGTGTACATCAATGTTATCTCCCTAAGCTTTTCTTAACTTTCAAATAAAAAATTGAAATTTGGAAAAAAGATTTTCAGAAGATCTTATACTCATTACACCACAACTCCCTTGATTTCAACCTCACATCCTTGACTAGCTTGGCCTAGCTCTCACTCATTTCCTTGACTGACTTGGCTACTCAACGAAACAATGTTGCTCAAACTCATCTCTTAGACTCGAAAACTTGAATTGGTACCAAGACCACTACTTCTACTACCAAATCAAAAAGAGGGATTCCCCATTTGCAATGGCGTGATGGTGTGAAAACCACACAAGAGCTAACTATAAAAATGGATATTTGTATTGTAATGGAGTTATCATAGTGGTAACTGGTTCATATGAATACAACAATGGTATGAGATTAATTTTGCACTCTCAATTTTCTCGTATCTTTAATGGGCAATAATGAACGCATCAAAACTAGTATACAACACTAAAGTATGGGATTCTTCATTTTTAGATTTGTATGAATAGATAGGGATAATACATAAGGTTGATGCCTACTCGGAATAATAGAGTCTAACATTTGTGGGCATTCAATGTCTAGGGTTTGATAATAACCTCTTAAATTAGAATATTAGAATATTTCTATTTAATGGACATCTTTTGTATATCATGTATAATATTTAGATAAAATCGTAGAAACAATCTTCTTTCGTTTCTTCTTAGGAACTTTCTATTTTGTACATTTGTAAATTATTTATAATGAATGTTTTGATCATTTGTTAATACATTAAAAAAAATTAAATTAAAGATTGTTTACAAATCTTGTGCCTATTTGACCAACAACTTGAGACTTACAAGCTTATTTGAGCTCCTTACGAGCAACCACACTTGAAACAACAATTGGAAGACCAAGAGTTGCAACTTATAATAAATCTTTTTACAATGAGACAAATACAACGAATGGAAGACCAAGAGTCACAATTTGGAATTCCACAAAGATGTCCCCCTTGGGATTTGAACTAGGTCTTCATAATGAGAACTCCATGCTTCAACCAAGATAAACCCCTTGGACAATACATCAAAAACTTTTACCAATTACTTTCTAGTAATATGGTATCGGAATAGGTTTTTTAATATTTTTCAAAAAAAATATAATTTCATTACAAAATTATCTCATTGAAATTTTTCAGAAAAAATTGCTTTTCTACAGTTTTGCAAGAGTTTATTCTCTACAACCTGACTAGAATTTTCGCATCCTCATTGATGCCTTTCCTGCAGTTCTTTTTTGATTCATTACCTTCGTTAAATCTTTTTGGGTGTCATTTTTTTGTTTGCGACCCGTGTGGCTTTGTTTTCTACAAATGCCTCTATGTCTACGATCTCTCCTCTTTTTAGGCTCTTTTCAACCATCAACAGCATATGCTTCTATTCATCCCGACATGTAGGTATACAAACTTTGTCCTGCCTTTTTTCTCCCTCACAATATTTTCTGGGTATTTTGACCATATCAGTGGTCACTTTCTTTGTTGCTAGTGGCTATTAGGGTTTTTTGTTTGTAGATAAGGCTATCTGATAGTGTTTTAACCTAAGTTACCATATCCGCTAGTCAACCATGGACTTCACAAGTCAATTCGGTTGAAATTTGAATGCGGTGCAAATTTGGCCCAAAATTGTTTATTGTTGAAGTAATTCATTGTCAAGTCGCAATACAAGACCTTGGGCGAATGTCAGTCGAATTTGACCAACTTTTTAACTATTCTGGCAAGTTTGAATCAAATTTGGCTTTGTTTGGGCAAATTTGGGCCATTTTGTGCATTAGTTTTGCCTTCATTACTATTTTTTAATATTGTTTTTCGTCTTTCCTAAAACACGACACACAACACTTGTATTCTAATTTCTGAACAATACACAACACTTGATCTCAACAATACACGGCTTTGCATTCAAATCACGAATTCAATGCTAAAAAACACGACATTGAAGAAAAGTGAGGGCAGTGAAGAAAAATCTCTTCATGGATGCTCAACACTTCCTGGGTTATTAGAGATCATTTTTACAAAAACATACAAATTTCGACACTTCCTGGAGCAAACACATTTTAACACTTCTTAAAAGGCATGCCAAAGGGATATAGAAAAAAAAAATAGGTTGTTGGAGACATGAAAGGCATCATCAGCACAATCAGGTGTTTTAGATAACCATCAAGTGCTAGAGATATTATTGCTTCATCTGTTGAAGTCCCTTAATATATTTATCATGAATATATAAGAAGGGACTAGAAGACTAAAAGACGACAACAGTTTAGATTAATTATTGGTGAAATCAAATTATGGATAGAAATAATAGCATTCAATTAGTATTTAATATTCAATGTTTGTGATCCTCGCATATGATGAAAATTCAGTTTACCAAATTTTAATTGTTGACAGGTATATCCAAAATGCACTTGCAATTATATGCAAGCATCTATTACATTCTAAAGATCTGTTAATAATTTTGTGGGCAAACAACAAAAATATTGTTAATATAAAACATTGTTCTTACTAACCAGACAAGTTCATTTTCAATCATCTTTGATGCTCTTTTTGTGTGTGTGTATTAAAAAAATCTTATATTGGCGAGCCCAAAATGAACCCAAACCCAGCCAAAAAAAAAAAAAATTGGACGAATTTCAAACCCGAATGTCAAACCCGCATCTGAACCAGAATCTAACCCAGCAACTTAGGTTTTAACCCTACACAAAGCTATATAGTTTGTTCGCCTAGGATTTCTACAACTTCAACTAGGATTTTGATCGTTCAATTTAAGTTGAAAATTTATTTTGCTTGTAGATTCTTTCGGATTTTTCAAATCCTCAATATGATCGTAATCAAAATTTTGTGGGAATCTTAGTTTTCGTGGAATCATAAGCAGACTTCTTCTTTGTCGGCGTCGATGCTGATCAGATTTACTCTTGATTTTGGACACTTGGCATCTTCATGATCTCCAGGACTGCACCATCTGCATAACAACTTTGGTGCATTTGTACAATTCCGCAAAAAGTGGCCCCACAAATTGCATGCTTGGCATTGAACCAACAAGCGGCCATTCGCATTGTACTGAATTCGGCTGTGGCCCCCATTATTATTGTTAGTATTGTTGTTTTGCCCTCTACTATTATTTTTGTACCCACCCGAAGTGGCACCATCATTGTTTATGTTTCCACTCCCTCCTGACGCGAAAGCCTCCTGGGTTAGGAGCACTTGTTGATGTCCTCTTATATTCATATTGAAGGGGCAATCTTTTGTGGAATGTCCCATAATTTGGCAGATCTCACAGAACTTTCTCTCCGGACAGGATCCCTTCATCTAGCCTTCTGTCTTGCATTTTGTGCACCATAGCTCATTTCCCTTCGTCTCCTTCTGCATATTCTTAAATTCCTTCATCATTCTAATCATATCCTTTCAGAGAGCTCGAAAGTACATATGATTTTAGTCGTAAAACATGGATGTACTTCCTTAGATAGAAATCGGATGTGTTTACTAGATTTCGGAAGCTCAACTCCTTAGTGGAAAAAGAATCTGGATGTTCTACTATATCTCTTAGGTCCAATTCGAGTTCGAGGGGGAGAGGGTTTGTTATACTACTTTCTCCACTTTTTGTGATACACATGGCATCAAATGTCAATTAACCACACTAAACAACCCTTGACAAAATAGCATTGTAGAACATTATAACCGTGTTGCAGAAATGGCCAAGTATATGATGGAACACGTAAAAATGTTCCTAAGAAATATTGGGCAAAAGCAATGTTTACTATGGTCTATCTTCTTAATCAGCCTTCCACAAATGTTGTTAAAGGGAAGACTCCTAAGGAAGCCTAGATTGGTCACAAACTGATCAGCCACCTGAAAGCTTTTGGCTCTTTAGCATAGGTATGGATACTAGATGCCCAACGCTCTAAATTGGATTTCAAGAGTTTGAACCTTATGTTTACAAGATACAGCGAGAACCATAAGGTTTGTCGGATGATTGATGTATACACTGATAGTCTTATCTTCTTTTGCAATGTTGTCTCTAATGAAGAGCCAGGACCATTTCAGCTTTCCATGTCTAAGCAAAATTCTAAGGTTCAACCTTCAAAGGCTTCTTATTTGGGCAACCGTCTTCCATCAAGTTCACCTAATTGGAGGGATTATGCAGGTTATTTCTTTGATGATGCAGTACTTGAATTTCCTCTAGATGATGCTAATCTTCTACTTGTTCAACATTCTCTTCCACTTTCAACTCCATTTATTACTCTCCACCTGATGTTGGCACATATACTCTCTGACCTAAATTGTGGGCTAAGACCATAAATGATCTTTGTCCTGATGAGCTAATTGAGCGTTATATCTTTTGCTAGAAATATGGGCAAGCAAAAAATTATAGTTAAGTTTGCTCTCATAGCCAACCTTCATAGTATTTATGATCCTCGAGCATTTGAAGAGGCAACAGGGATTCCATAGTGGAAATAGGCAATGGATGCAAAATACACGATTCTCTCTAATCTTCCTCTAGGCAAGAAGCCCATTAGTTGCAAATGGGTATATAAGGTAAAGTATCATGCATATGATACCTTAGATAAATGCAAAGCCAAATTAGTTGCTTGAGGATTCATAGAATGAAAGGCCATTGATAATTAAGAGATTTTTGCTCCTACTAGCAAAATGAGTGCAATTCGTCTTCTCGCCATTGCAACTCAATTTGGATGGAAAGTTCATCAGATGGATGTTAAGAGTGCCTTCCTCAATGGTGAGTTGCAATAAGAAGTCTACATGACACAACCTCCCAATTACAAGGTTGTCAGCAAAGAAAACCAAGTATGTCAACTTAAGAAAGCACTCTATGGACTCAGATAGACCCCTTAAGCGTAGTACATCAAAATTGATTGTTACTTGGTTGCTCATGGTTTTTAGCGTATCCCTTCTGAGAGTAATTTGTATATCAAACACTCTAAAGATGATGTTCTCTTTCTTATTGTCTAATATGGATAACTGGTCATTACTGGTAGTTCATCACATTTAATTGCCAAAATCAAATAAGACATGTTCAAGGATTTTAATATGACAGATTTGGGGCTTCTTCATTATTGTTTAGGTGTTGAGGTTCCGCAGACTGGTGATAACATTTTCATTTCCCAATCTACGCATGTTAAGAACTTGCTTGACAGGCTTCTAATGTAGAATTGCAAACCTACTTCTACGCTTATGGAGAAAAGACTGAACTTGTCAACAAACTCTAATTCTTCTTGCTGATGAAACCAATTTCAAGCAACTCGTACGTAGTCTCATTTATCTCATTGTCACTAGGCCTCATCTTAGATTTGCAATAAGCGACATTTTATGTTTCAAGACAGCCCTCAAGGCTGATCATTGCGTAGCAATTCAGTGTGTGCTATATTATGCGAAGGGCACCCTTGATTATGGACTTCTTTACACTAGAAGTCGTGATTTTAGACTCAATGGATTTACAAATTCAGATTGGGCAAGTTCAGTTGATGATAAGAAATCAACCTCTTGAGATGTGTTCAATTTGGGATCTAGTGCAATCACATGGATTGGTAAAAAGCAACAAGCAATGTCTCTCTCCTTGAGAGTATCGAGGAACGGTTGAAGCAGCTTGTGAGGCAGTTTGGCTTCGTTGGATGCTTGAGGATATGCAAATATCTCAAGCAAGTCTGACTCCTTTGTTTAGTGATAATGAGGGAGTAATCAAACTTGTCAAGGCTTTGGTCTTCCACAAAAGAACCAAACATGTAGATTTTCAATGTAATTGCATTCAACAATTGGTTGAAGACAAAACAATTATCTTGTAGTATGTTCCAACTACGGATCAAAGTGCAAACATTCTCACAAAACCACTCAGTCCAAATGAGTTTACTAAATTCAAGGGGCAGCTTGGTGTTGATGACAAATTGACCATTAAGTGAAGGTATTAGAATATTAGAATAATTCTATGCCCAACTTCACCATCACTCGCCTTCCCCCCTAGCCAATCACTCTATCCTTAGCCTTTGTGTCTACTTCACCCCGCGCCCCTACCTAGCTCCACCCCCCACCCTTATCCCAGTGCCCCCATACCACCTTCTGCTTCTTTGATGGCGACGACTACCTCTTCACCCTCCACCTCAAACAGCTGCTTCCCCCAGACCGCTTCATTAATCCCCTCCAGGTCTCATCCTTATTTGACTTGGTAGCTGATGGTATTTGGGAGTCCGCCCTCCTCTCCATCCCTCACCACACCTCCTCCCCCCTCGGCCACGCTAATCATAAATCTTGTCCTATGAATCATTGGTTCGACACTAAGTGCAAATCTTTCCACCGTTCCTTGCATGTCTCCTTTGCTGCCCACTCCCCCTCGTACACTCAACTGCGCTCCTCGTATCACCACCTTATCCATCACAAGAAGCATGTGTTTGTGGCTTCTCAGTGTAGATGCTTCTACAATATGCTTGCCCGTGACCCGAAATCCTTTTGCCGCACTTTGTTCCCCACCATCCCCCTATCTTCCACCCTTGATTCGCACTCCTTGGTTTGACATGCCTCCATTCTCTATGATATCCTTGGCCAACGAGCCACCACCCACTCCAATCTTTTCACTCCCTCCACTATTGGCGAGGCCATCAAACTCATGAGATGCAACAGAGCGGCCGACAAAGACGATTTTAAAGCTGATATTTTCAAGCTTGGTATTCTAATTTTGTGCCCCATCCTCCCAGTGCTCTTCAACATGGCGGTGTGTACTGGCTTCCCTGCTTCTTGGTTGAAGCATGTGACTTATCCAATTCATAAATCCGGGCTAGCTTCGGACCTCGGCAACTACAGGGCCATCATGATTGGGCATACTTTTACCAAGCTTTATGCCACAGTTCTGATCATTATTCTTACCAAACAGCTTGACAGGAGACAATCTCGTTCTAGTGGATAGGCTGGATTTTGTGCAGACTATCAAACTATGGATCACATCTTGACCTTGTAGGCTATCATTGAGGAGGCCTGGCACTGTTCTGCAAAAGTATACTGTTGTTTCGTAGACTTTTGTAAGGCGTTTGACTCAGTGCCTCAAGGGGCTCTCTTTCAAAGACCCGAAGATATTGGCACTCCAGATATTCTAGTGACAGCGATTATGAGACTCCATGAGACACTGGTTGGCAAATACAAGACCGGAGGGATTTTTAGATCCGATACACAACACCATCAGGGTGAAGCAGGGTTGTCCACTCTCCCCTACGTTATTCGGCATCTATATCAATGAGCTAGAATCCTTCCTCCGTGAGGCTTCGCTCCCAGAGGACAATTGTTACTTGCACCAGGTTCTGATCTCCATTCTCTTGTTCACAGATTATGTGGTCCTTCTAGCCTCCTCTAAGGAGAGGCTCCAAAGGCTTATTGATGGACTGGCATCGTATTGTGATCAACGCCAACTGACGGTGAACTTGAGCAAGACTCAGATCATGGTCTTCAATTGTTTGAAGACTTCGCATCTCCACTTCAGCTTCCAAGGTCAACAGATTGAGATTGTCTCTTCATACACTTATCGGGGGTCAAGTTCCCTAGTCCTTGTTTTAGCATGAGACCGGCTCACCTTACTAAAGGAGCCAAGGGCATCGGCTCCCTTGCCCTCCTTGAGAGACAATGCTTCCAACACCACTTCTAGAACACTAAGTCCAAGCTTTCTCTCTTGGACCATCTGGTTAGACCCACAAATCCCTACGCTGCAGTGGTTTGGGGACCGTCTCTTCTCGACTATGACTGGGCCTTGATCGAGCCAGTGTAGTTACTTCTCCCCTAGATTATCTATTGCCACCATTACACTCCACACAGTATTGTCATGGCCAAGTTTGGGGCTCACCCTTTCCGGCTCAGCACCATTTTCAACTTGATTTGGTTCATTCACCGTCTCAAAGGCTTCGCGGACTCAACTGAGGGCCGGCATAGATACTCGTACCCTGCTTACTATTCCTCAAGGGACATTGCTATCTAGGCAAGGACGACTAAGGCTCGCTCTTCGTATATTCAAGCCACTATCTTACTGAGCTCGATCAGGATTGACATCAACCATCTTCGGCCATACCAATTCTCTTTGGATGCTCCCGTCAACCTCATCCACTCATGGTAGAAGCTGAATGGATACGTTATACTTGACATTTACAGGGAGTACATCTCCACGACTTGGATCAACCCTCCTAGCGATTTATGCCCTCGGATGGCCTTCTACTCGGAGCACTTTCTGGAGATTCATGATGGTATTATTGTTCACCTCTCTTACTTGAGCCATCGTTGGTGCCATGCCCTCTGCATTGCCATGGGGTCTTTTATAGTCAGATCCCACCGATTTTGTTGCCAAACTGATCGCCACCTAACCAGAGAACAAGTGTGCCGCCTTTGCACTATATCTGAGACGGAAACGGAGACCCATTTTATCTTCAAGTGTCCTATCTACTATGAGATCAGAGGCAGATTCCACTGCCTATTCAAAGACTACCAATCCCTCTTGCTTTTTTCAATTACTCGGACCAGTGGTGTTTAGCGCTCTACCTCCCAACTCAAAGATCACACTTTACAGCTCTTGTTCCCTCAGAACCAAACCTTGGATCAGCTCATCACTAACTTCTTTCCATCCATGCCCACTTCCGGGAGTAGGAAATGACCACATCCGCCCATCTCCCGACACACCAGATCAATCAAACCTTGACATGGGTTCCTTAGACAGCAGCACCCTATCCCCACTGCTACACAAAGGCAAAGACAAAGCCAGGCCCAAACCCCTCGCTCTAGACCTTATCCCTCTGTACGGGATTTCTTTGTACCGAGAAAGAACTAATGATCCTCTCTTTCTTCCAGTTGTATTCCCCTTTTTAGTGCCTTTTTTCCCCCCAAACGCCACTGGGTGCTCCTGTTGGTTATTTATCTTCTGTGTACTATTGTATCTTTCAGTCCCATAGACCCTTGTTGGTCTCTTGTTGGACATAAATATCATTCTCTTATCTTATCTATTTAATGGTCATCTTTTGTATATTATGTAAAATATTTAGATAAGATTGTTCCTACAATCTTCTTTAGTTTCTTATTAGAATATTCCTATTTAGTACATTTGTAAACTCTTTATGATGATTATTTTTATCATTTTTTAATACATAAAATATTTTTACCAATTACTCTCCAGTAATACGTATTGCCTCACAATAATAAAAACCTCCATAACTAACTTATTCAATCAGATTATACTTACTAGTCCTCCATGAACAACACACCCCAATTGTTGCAATCGTTAAAGATAAAATAATCAAACCCGAATACTATAGTAAAGGTGTAGGTAGAAGTTTTCTACATTTCTTGAGAATCTACTTCTTTATAAGAACAGGAAATATAGAGCAAAAAGCGATTAGATTCATAAGCATGTACTGATATCATAATCACAAGGACAATTTGATATACCATACGCACTAAAACAAACTTGCAAACCTTATTATCTTTCAAGACCAAGATATTACAGTTTTCAACTGAGTTCTCCTTACAATTGTTTTTCTTTACAAAATCCCAATCCTTCCTAATGTATAAGAATTTACATTTTATTTATTTCCCTAAATTTGCCACTTGATTATGGTAACTATTTAAAATAGAAAAAACAAAATTCACATTGAATTTTCCTCTGTGATATTTCTATTCAATATTCTTCTTTTCAAAGTGGATATAGAATCTTCAAAAAATAGCCACCATTTCAAAATTGGCAACTTTGGCATCAAGTTTTTCATCGGCACTTTTTAAAAATAGACACATTTTCCAAAAGCCATAACTATTAATTTAGGTACTTGATGGGCTTCCCAAATTCTTAACTAATGATTTCAAGTGCTTGGAGCTCTTAAAATCACTATCTCATATTTTGCAACTTGTGGGGCAAGAAAATCCTTCTTTTAAAGTTTTAATAGCCAATTTGAACCCAAAAAAATCAAGATTTCAAGATTTTAAAACTTTGATATCTCACAATCTACAAGTGATCTTTGGTTGTTTTTCTTCACTATAAATTGACTTTGCAACTCTAGGGCTAGAGGTAAATATTTAGATCCATATGTCCTCATCTAACATCACTTCCTAAACATAACAGATTACTCTTTTTAGAAAGGGGGAATTGTAAAGTTTCTACAAATTCTATAGGTTCACATCTGAGATAATACTTTTATACTTGTTGATGTTCTGGTCTTCTTCTTCTTTAAGAATGTAGAATGTAATTTTCAGTATATTAAATGTTATTCTGAAACTTGTTTGTCTCTGCAGCAATTCGTATTGGGCAGTATTGTTTTAAGGAGCAGACTTCAATGTGTTGTGTATATAATGCTTTCCAATGGTATAAGGGGAGAAGATTAAGGTGCGGTCTGCATTTCTCAGACCAGTATGAATATCACTATTAATATTTAGCACTCCCTCTTAACTTGATAATCATACTGAGAGATAACATATCTAGCATCATCAATTACGATGAATAAGCATAGATTGATACTCTATATCTATCTGAATCTTCTGAGCAAATGGTATCATGGAACACATGATACTAAGTCATATAACCATCTTGTGATATGAACACAAGATAAAATTCAAAGAACGATTAAATTCTTCATTTATCCAGGTTGTAACTCATAGGAACTAGCAATCCTATATCACAATTTGATCTTGAGTTCAGATCTACCAAAACATAGGATAAAGTCTAAAGAATAAATTCTTCCCTTATCTAAGTTGTGATTCATAAGCATAGAAATGCTTTGTCACAAATGATCTTGAACTCACCTAGATCTAACAATAGTTTTATATTGTTCAACACATTATTTGAGAAATCATCATCTCTCATAATATCTTCTATACAAATATTCATTACCTCAGAGATCGTCACCTCTTAAATAATGAATACAAATGGTGGAGCCCATAACAGTCAATAGCCTGACAATAAAAATTTTATTAATAATTTAAAGAATACAAATGAATTACAATTCAACCATACCAAGTATTTTCCTGAAGTGATCTATCTTCACTCTAGAGAGAGGTTTGGTGAGAATATTTGTTGTCTGATCTGCAGTGCAAATGTATTCTAATTTTACAGTATTCCTGTCTACCATATCTCTTACATAATGGTTAGGAATTTCAATATGCTTTGACCTGTCATGAAAAATTGGATTCACCGAAAGCTTGATGGAACTTTGATTATCACAGTGAATAATCGTAGGATTCATGACTTGCTCAAATAATCCCACAAGTAACTTCCTAAGCCAAACTGCTTCCCGAGAAGCCATCACTGCTGCAATGTATTCAACTCCTGTGGAACTTTGTGCTACTGAAGACTATTTTCTACATATCCAAGATATCATTGTTGATCCTAAACTGGAATAGCATCTTGAAGTACTTTTTCTATCTTTAACACTTCCACCCCATTCTGAGTCAGTGAATCCATATAAATCTAAGTCAACTTTCTCATATTTGAGCCCAAGATTAAGAGTGCCTTATAAGTATCTCATAATGTGTTTGACTGCAACTAAGTGAATCTCCTTTGGCTCACATATAAACTAATTTAAGGCATTAACAGCATAGCAAATATCAGGTCTTGTATTTACCAAGTACATAAGGGACCCAATCATCTGACAGTAGAGAGTAAAATCTATGGAAGGTGATTTTGTTGTTGCTTCTTTAAGTTTATGTAGATTAGTCTCCATTGGAGAAGACATAGACTTGCAATTCCACATTCTAAATCTCTTCAAAAGATCTAATATATACTTCCCTTGATTAACTATAATGTTGTCAAAATTCTGCTGTACTTCCAATCCTAGGAAGTAATGAAGGAGTCCCAAGTCTTTCATCTCGAATTCTCTAATTAGATCTTTCTTGCATTGATCTATGAGATGATCATCACCTTTTATTAGTAAATCGTCAACATACAATATCAGAATTACCATATCATCTCTATCCCTTTTATAATATAGATTTGGATCGGCTTCATTTTTGAAAAATCCTAAGCCGGTGAGATACTTATCAATTCTTTCATACCAAGCCCTTGGAACCTATTTAAGCCCATAGAGAGCTTTCTTGAGCCTGAAAACAAAAGCGTTAAGATCATGAGTTTCAAATCTTCAAGTTGCTCCAAATATACTTCTTCTATAATCTTTCCATTCAAGAATGTTGTTTTTACATCTATCTGATGTACTTTCAATCCCTTCGATGCTGTGATAGCTAGGACTGCTCTTACAGAGGTGTATCTGGCAACAAGAGCAAAGGTTTCTTCATAATCAATCCCTTCTTTCTGAAAAAATCCCTTGGCTACAAATTTGGCTTTATATTTTTCAATGCTACCGTTAGCAGCATGATTTATTTTAATTATCCACTTGGAAGAAACAACAGATTTTCCTTCAGGTCTTGGAACAATTTCCCAAACATCATTCTTCATAATAGATTGGTATTCTTCTGTCATAGCTTCTTTCCAAATTGTATATTTAATAGCATCTAAAATATTGGTTGGTTCTGATTTAGACAAATCATTCATGTTTGTTGTATAACTAGAAAATATTTTGGGTCTTTTGCTTTCTCTGACTGTTCCGTAAGGTGCAGCAAAATTTGTGCTGCCTCTACTGTTTTAATGGCCCCAAGTGGTCTTTTCTTTGGATTTTGAGTTTCTTCAAGATTAAGGTTTTGAAATTCATCTTCAATTTCTTTGATCTTCTCCCTCTAAGACTCAGATTCAGTATTTCTTTCAAAGCTAGGTAAAGGAGAGGGTTCCTCAGAACTTAGGGCTCTTTTGAATGCTAAATCTTTTTCAAAAATTACATCCCTACTAAGTTCAATATTTTTCTGTCCAGGTATAAAAATCCTATATGCTTTAGATGTTTCACTATACCCTACAAAAATACCTTTCCTCCCGAAGGGTTCTAACTTAGTTCTCTTTTCTTTTGGAACATGGATATATACAAGGCACCCAAAAACCCTAAGATGACTTATATTGGGTTTAACTTTAGTAAAGACTTCTTCAGGAGTTTTATCTCTAAGGTAGGAGGGAGGGCTTCTATTTTGAATATAGATAGCAGTACAAGAGGTTTTTGCCCAAAGATAATATTCTAAATTTTGATCAAATATCATAGCTCTAGCAGCTTCTGTAATTGTTCTATTCTTCCTTTTTGCTACCCCATTTTGTTGTCGGTTATAAGGAATGGTATGCTCCCTCTTAATTCTTGTTTCTTTACAAAACCTTTTAAACAAATCTGAGGTGTATTCCCCTCCATTATTAGTTCTAAGAGTTTTAATTTATGTCCAGAAAAGTTTTCAATTAAGATTTTAAATTCTTTAAATCTCTTTAGGATTTCTTCTAATTCTTTGCATTTTAAGAAGTAAATCCAAATTTTCCTAAAGAAGTCATCTATGAACAGAATATAGTACTAGAATCCTCCAAGAGAAGGAACAGACATAGCTCCACATAAATCTGAGTGGATTAATTCCAAAACATTGTTAGTTTTTCTAGTGCTATCATGAAATGTTCTTTTGGTGTTCTTACCCAGAGCGCATCCTTTGCATATGCTTGAGTGATCTTTATTCAGTTTAGGTAAACCAGTAACAGTCTAAAGTTTTATAATTTAGATGTCCTAACCTTTTGTGTCATATTTCATTTATGTCTGCAGCTTCACGAATTAAGGCTTGAATAGGTCAACTAGGTACTGAATTTAATTCATACAAATACCCTTTTCTTTGACCAATCAATTTTGTTTTCTTAATTGAGGAGTTTTTAACCCAAGTTATTACTTTACCGTCCATAAATGCAACATTATGTCCATCATCTTCAAGTGTCGCAACCGAGATTAGATTCCTTTTTATTCTTGGTACATAGAGTACTCCTTTAAGAAGTAGAGAACTACATGACTTTAGTTTCAAGGTGCAATTTCCAATTCCTTTGACGGAATGTGCTGAATTATCACTGATGGTGACTTCGCCATTAACTTTTTTTGACATTGAGTCTAGTGCTTCTTTGTATCCTGTAATATGTCAAGAAGATCCACTATCAATCACCCATGCTTTACTTGAGACTTCATTTGATAGTGTCGAATACAATACGTGATTTTCAGAATCATAGTTATCTTCTTCCCTAGTGATGTTTGTACAGTTCACTTGTTGTTTAGAATTCTCAGGGCAATTTGATCCATAGTGTCCAAACTTTTCACATCTAAAACATTTTATTTTGGATAGATCTTTCTTAGGTTTATCATTCTTTTGATTACCCCTTTTCTTCTTGAAATGTTTCTTTTTACCTTTACAAGAATTTGTATTAAGAACATGAAGTTCTTCATCTTTTGTTTCAGTTTTCCTCCTTTCTTAAGTTTTATCGATTCTTCCTGAAGACAGTCTCCCTTAAGTCTATTGAAGCCAGGAAGATTATCTCTGCCGCTTACTCCTTGTGCGAATATTTCCCATGAATCTGGTAATCCATCTATAGCCATCAGTGTTAGTTTTGTATAATTAATAATGGTTCCTATACTTGAAAGTTTATCTTTTAGGTTGGCAACCCTTAGGAAGTACGAAATCATCGATTCTCCCTTCTTTATTTGTATGTGATTTAGTTGCCTTTTTAGTGCGAGAACTGTAGTTGTGTTGTTAACCTCATATGCATTTAGTAATGCATTCATCATATTAAATGTTGTTTGATGTTTCATTAGCATGGATTTCCTATTTCTTATATGATCTGAATGGCTTTCCTATTTCTTTTACTCCAAATAGATTTATGAGGTTCAACAGTAAGTTGTCTGGATTCTGAATCAACAAATTGTTTTACATCATTTTCTTCAAGAATCATCATGATTCTGAATTTCCAGGCATCAAAAAAGTGTTATTTCCCATCAAATCTCTCCTCGGGTCTGATTGTGTAGGCCATTGAAGATAGGAGAATGATGCTAGATATATATCAGGTCTAATTATTTAATTTGCAGAGCCTAGATTCAACTACCAGAGCTTTGATACCATGCAAAGTTTCTAAAAATTCTATAAGTTCAGATCTGAGATAATACCTTTATACTTGTTGATGTTTTGATCTTCTTCTTTAAGAATGTAGAATGTACTTTTCAGAATATTAAATGTTATTCTGAAACTTGTTTGCCTCTGCAGTAATTTGTATAGGGCAGTATTGTTTTAAGGAGTAGACTTCAATGTGTTGTGTATATAATGCTTTCGAATGGTATAAGGGGAGAAGATTAAGGTGCGGTCTGCACTTCTCAGACCAGTATGAATATCACTGTTAATATTTAACAAGAATTATATTAATAGATAAGCATAAACACACCCACAAGCTAACATTACCTAACCCACCAAAAGTACATAGTAGTCATTTTTGCAATCGACTTGATTCAACCAATTGCAAAATAGTAGCGTCGAGGACAATGTGTGAGGCGCAATCTCTCCTCTTTGTAAGGGGAGGTTCCCCTTGTTTATTGCTACTGAAACCACTAGCACTTAATTGGGATCTAAGATTGTGCGCACTAAGATAGTCAAAAGAGTGTTACCTTCACCAAATTCTCTTCTTTCAAAATAGGTGCTCTTACCTTCATCTATTCTCTTTTTTTTTCCAAAACAGATGGTACTTCCTTACATCAATCTTTCATCTAGACAATTTAGTGACCAAGTAGCTAATGAAAGCTCAAACAATTTCCATAGCTTTTTATGTGAATTCATGATTAAAAATGGAATATATGTGTAGCTCAAAGACTCCAACATACACTACACATTAATGACACAAACATAGAAGATAAATGCAGCTCAAAGACTTCAACATACACTACACCTTAATGACACAAACATAGAAGACAAATGCAGCTCAAAGACTACTAGTTATTTTTAGTTTAAAAATATAACACTAGCCTCAAACATAACAAGCATCTAAAAGACCTCAAGTTTGAAAACATAACATTATTTCTAAACTCAGTTAGTAGATTAAAGACTACAAGATTGGATTTAAATCCCTTTTCAATAACACCACAATACTCACAATCAACTCCACAAAATGTTTTCACATAACAACTTGTTCCAACACAAAGATTGAAAGCAAGTTGCCTCTTTTATTGATTGTAATTTGATTTACATCTAAAATCAAAGTTTGAGTGCTTCCCAAACTAGTAGAGTTTTGTTGCATTGCCAAAAGATCCCTATTCCTTCATATATAGAGAGGCTAGGAGAAAAAGGTGGGAGAGATGCAACTAACTTTGACTTATTCCACATTATAATGCTGATCTATTTTGACTTGTAATGCGTTCGCATATAATTAGAATTTTCATTTTGCTTGTAATATGTTGAAACTAAATTACATAATGTATGATGGGAAATAAACTACCTAAAGACATGACTTGTTACCAACGCTCTTCACCAATGGAGTCTTAATTTGGTATCAGATGCTTCGAAGTTTTTAGGTCCTAAAATATGGATGATGGCATCTAGAACGGAACTGCAGCGATTGTTTCAGAAGATTCTCTTGGTTGAATTTGTGACAAAAACCACGTGATGACAAAGGAAAATCCTGAAAATACAAAGAAAGGTCAAAAAGACCAAGTCTAAGAGTTGTGATTTTGGTTTCAAAACCCAAATTTCAAGTGAAATACAAAGGTTTGGCATGTATTCGGATTTTAGAAACCCAATTTCATCTTAGTACAAAGGTATAGTCACCTTGCAATCAGGTTTCAAAAACCCAATTGCAGATGATTGCAATTGAGGAGATCTTGCAATCGAGTTCTCAAAACCCAATTGCAAGTCAGCAAAATGTTTGGGTATGTAGTCGGATTTTGGAAACCCAACTATATAACTGCATATGAGGGGGTTAACCAATTTGCAATCGGATTTTCAAAACCCAATAACAAGTGTTCTTGCAAAATGGGAGCGAATGTGCAGCCAAGTTCTTAAACCCCAACTATGAATATGCTTGGTTGAGTGATATGGAATCGGTTATTTGAGACTCGATTACATATAGATATTTAATGTCAAAATGTTAATCGGGTCTGGAAACTCGAACAGCATTTAGCATGTGGAGGACTTGTCATTGGGTTTCAAAGTCCCGATGACATTTCAAGGATACAATGGATATATAGGTAAAAGGTATCGTGGTCAGGTTTTAGAAACCCGACAACACATGTGAATGAGCTAAGAATATGTTAATCAGGTCTCAAAACCAACCAATATCTAGCCATTTGCAAAGCTTGCAATCGAGGATAACCCTGATTCACGTAGACAATGCAGAAGTAAGACTTGTTGATTGGGTTCCAAAACTTGATCAGCATAATGCATAGATGTTAACTTGTAATTGGGGTTTTGAACCCCAATTACATATCGCAAATGCAATGGTGAAATTGCAATTCAGGTTTTAAGACCCGAATTGAAAATATGTGCAATGGAAAATCATGTCAAGATTAAAACCAGATTTTGACCAGGTGAGAAATGTTCTAACTCACATGATTTTCACCAAGCTAAATTTCAGGATAACATCACAACAGTCATGACATGCCCTTTTTTGTTAAACCATTTCATAATAAGAAACAGAGTGCATCCGTAATTTAATCCTTTTAGATACGCCGATACATTTACTAGAACTGTTACAACCTGGAACTATTCTGCTCTTAGTAGTGACCAAATTTTCAATTCATGAGTCGATTTTATGGTTTCAAAAGCCTGAAAGGTCTCTTGGTGGAGATTTTCATGGTAACTAGTTTCTTGTTGAGTGCCAAGCAGATGTCTGCTGCCTACGCTTTAAACTAAAAGATCTATATAGATTTTTGCGAGATTAAAAATACTCTCTAGGTGTAAGTTTCAGGTTTCAATCTCGATATGTTATGCATATGTATGTATTTATGTGCATTTGTATTTGTAAATGTGTAACCTATGTCCAAACACCATTAAACCATGATTTAGGCACTACTTGTGGTACACACACAAACAGAAACCCGTTAATTTTGGTAACTTTGGCTACTTAGAAGCAATGCCAACATTCTTTATGTTGTGATATGACCCGTATTATTAATATCCCCTAAATTAATATTCAGTTACGTGATATATTGTGATTACACCTAAAAAACATTAAAGTAATGCACACAGATATGGAAATTAAATTACATCTCACCATTCAAACATTAAAAATATAGGCCCAAATGCACACTTATAAATTTATGACATTTACTACAGAAAGCATATTATATTTCTCATTCAGGATTATCACGACAAGGCACCAACCTTTGAAGCTTTTAGGTATGTTCCCAGTGTAAATAACTCACATGCAAGTTGACTCGCATCTGAAATTGGGATGCAATTAAATTTCAAGAATAAATAGACATTAGTAGCTCTCAGATACTAAATTAATTAACATGATTTAAGCACTGAATAGACACACCCCTTGCAGCTGTTAAAGCAAGATTTTCAATTTCCTCATAAGTTCTTGCAGAGTCATTTTGCACACAATGGAGCTCATTTTTTAGATTCTGCAGCTGAGTATCTGGCATCAAACACAAGAAAAGATTCTGTCAATTTCAGTCATATGAAAAGGCTTCTCTTTAAACCAAACAAAAGCTCTCAAATGAAGTCTCGAAAGAAAAGTTCAAATCATCGAGAAATGTAATTTGTGAACATTGTGACTTTGGAACCAAAAAAGTAAGGCTTAGGAAAAAGCAATAATCATAACTCACAAAATGTTTAGGTGTAGAGGGCATACCAAAATCGTCAATCCCACTATGTTCCAAACAATTTTCCTTTCCTGTAAGGTCAATATACTCAGACTGTATCCCTGAAGTCATTTCCTTGTAACCAAAACCTTCAAAGTCAGCAGGTAGCAAGTGAAAGTAGAAGTTCTGATCAAAGTTTGGTTTTTTATTTTCACTAATGCATATAATGCTCAGTATAAAAAGAAACTTTCATTACATTAATTAAATTTCAAAATTGCCTTCATCAGTGCCAGAATTCCTAATTAGCTCACAATTATTTCCAAAAAACAGGATAAGCGATTTGTACCTTGAGTTTCTCGATGTACGAATTGGTACACATTTCTGACTCTGCTATAGCCATAGCTTCTTTCTCAAGTTCCTCTATATGTCTGGGTAGTTTAGCCAGCTCCTCCATGCGTCTACCATTATTAAAATATTTTAGCTTGATTTTTGAAAACAATTCATCACAAATTAAAAATTAAGGAATTCAAGAAAATCTATGACACCACACCTGTAGAAAAAGTCAAGATCAATGGATGTATCGACGTCTTCATCAAAGTCAAGCCTCTTAGCAATGACAATGCTTTGTTCCATCTAAATTTCTTCACGTTAAAGGATAAAAGAATCAGTTTGAATGCTCGCTGATGTTCCTCTGTTGGCTTTCCAATCACTAGCTAGATCCAGCGTTATCAAGCACAATTTTGTTAGTATCTGTACAAAGATGATGTATTAGATTTAAGCAAAAAATAAGAATAGTCTTTACTTTTCCTTGAAAACTAAAACTCCATGATCTCGAAAATCACAGATATGATTAAAGAAAAACCAAATTGACCTAGAATCTCAAAAGCAATAACTAAATTGGATTATTATAGTTGACAGAATGTGAAAGCTCTGATAGATTACAAATAAAATCAGCAGATCTCAAAAAAAGAGCTGCACTGAAGGAAGCACGTCTCAAGAGTGTCACTGTGGCATGATAAAGCCTGCATAGTCTTTGACAAGCTCAGCATTTAAAAATCCTTACCTGAAAAGTAATGTCTTAGAAATCAGATAGTTCTTTGGAATAATCAGATGTTTGATAGCCAACTCAATTAAATTAGTTCATCATTTGGCTAACTGAAAATGGAAAGGAAAATTATGGAGTGAAAACAGCATTTTGTGCCCTCTATATTGTACGAATGACAGCTCATGGCAAACAAAATCGAATGTGTTTGATCTATCTGCATTCGCTATAAAAATATGGATCAACAACAATAAACATAAATCCTCCCTTCTCTCAACGCTTACAAAGCTGACTGATTATTTACAGCACTTACCATTCACCCTACAAGGTGACTGGCTTAATTATTTGGTATAATACACAGGTTACTATCCAATGTGTCTCCCCCAAGATGTGTTTTAAACACTCACACCTATTATTGCTTAATTTTGCCCTAGTCGACCCCAATTTGTTGCTTATTTGTGTCCTGGGTTTTGTTATTTATGCCACAACTCAATCTGTCTTCCTTTCTTGCCTTCGCTCAAAGATAAGATAGCGATCCAAGGCCTCTTTCTGCTGCGATTTCAACCCACTCTTTTACTTTGCAACTTCTTAGTGATGTTTTTTGCTGGGCCATGACACTATGCCTTGGTAGATTATGTGTGTCTGTGATGTTTGGTAGTAAATCAGAATGTTGTCAAAGGATACCAACTCAAATGTTCTCAAATAAGGTTTGAATTTCCATTCATTATCAATTGGAAGTTGGCTAGCACATTGGTGAGCCTAAAAACCATCACCGAAATCTCAAAGTGCCAGTTACTGACTTCCATTTGTTCAATGCCTTTTAGATATGTTATTAGACACACCACAGCAACTGCCTCAATAGGATCAGCCCCTATTTCACACATAATATCACACATGAAATCGAACCTTTTATTTGAGCTTCTTGTGATCAAGCAATATTCCTCTAATTGTCTCCAATTTAATTCTGAGCTATTACTAGCCCACAATTCACATCAGAGGCAGTAGAAGCAGTAAAAGCTCAAAAAGAATTTGAATGGTTTTCTAATCCCATAATTGTGCCTTTCTACACCTATTTTGGAGATTAAATAAAGTTTTCCAGCCTCCCAAAGTTCTCTTCTTTCTGCAGCCTTCCTAACTAAGCTTTTTATTAAAGTCAATACCAGGATACTTGTATACGGTAACTATCCCAAGAGTGATGCCTTCAAAGTAGAAGTTACCCCAGACTGCTTTCTACTATAGGAAAAAATCATGATTTTGCTCTTGCTGATATTGACTTCCCCACATCTCTATTAAAATGGTCAAGGGCCTATAGTGTTATTGCAACCCATGAGTATTGCAACCCATGAGCTGCTTTAGCAAATTAAATAATATCATCAGAATCTAAAAAAGGCTATAGCATGAAAAACAAAGAGGAAAGAACACAAGAACTAGACCTATTAAGATAAAGTGAGAGAACCCAACACAAAAAATAGAAGAAGTGCCAATTGACTAATATTTAGGAGGTCAATGTAGCAGATTGTCTTTTAACCCCAATGGCGGTAAATCTCCAGACAATCACGATCATGCTTATCTTGTAAACCCTACTCCCTTGGCGAGCCACAATAATGTGGCACAGAAGCAACATTGCTTACCACCAAGCACCACGGTGTCAAGGAAATTATTAGTGAGAAGACTGTAACTCTTCGTAGCAGCTCTGTGTCAAGAGACACCATCTGCACCCCTATAAGCATCTAATGATATGAGACCTTATTGTTACCCTCTTGTGGTAGAAGAAATGGAAACTTTAATTGAATGATTTTTTGGGGGCCGCAATTTCAACTAAGCAAGTCTTTAGCAGCTGGTTTTTCTTTTCTGTACCAGGCATTACCAGAATCGGCAAAAAGTCTCTTGTATAATACTATATAGATTAATTAATATAATAATACACATACTCCCATCCAAATCTAAGAACTAAATAATAAAAAAATATATACAAATTAACAAACAATTGAAAATCTGAAGATTCAAATTACTATCTGAGGGCGCCATTTGCAACTAGGCCAGATTTTGTAACATGGAGAGATCTGTGCAAGGAAAAGGAAAGATGAGCAATTCGAGAGACAACTTCATTGCATTCTACCCTCTCGACAGTAAATCAGGTCAGCTTTTTCGAAGCAGCAAAACTAAATTTATTAGTTCTTGCCGCAGAACTACAGGCAAGGAACTGAATTTGATTAGTGATAAATATTTACCTTCTCAACAAATGAAATTGATGATCTTCATTAAAGTATACATAAAAATGTTTTTTAGCGAGTTTTCATGGATTCCCCTTTACAAATGTTTTTTTTTTTTCAGAGGTTTGCTGAAGTGATAAAAAACAGCTAGGTTCTTCGGGGCTTTCTTCATTTGCAGCACTATTCACTTCAAACAGCATTATCCATTACAGTTCATCATTGTCCATCCCATTTGTCCTGTAAGTGCAGACAAAACAGTGTCACCTGCAAAAAATTTAGAGCTTTCATTTGGTGCTATGTAGTACTGGTTGGTTTAGTTTGTTTTTGACTTTTAATTGGTTTCTGTTTTGATATTCTTGCTTTATAAATAATTTTGATTTTGCAGAACAAAAGTAAAACTGATGCAATTAAGATTCTTTAAGATTTGGAACAATTCTCATCATCAACTGTCCTGTTTTGGTGTGCCATCTCACTTCTGGTTAGTCCCCTATTCCATTTTTCTATTATTTGCTGCTACTCTTTTATGTCTGAGATCAGAATTCAGAAAACATAGTGTCAATCAAAACAATGCTCCCACTGTATCTGTCCTCATATAAAGCATCAACCAAAATAACATATATGTAGTGCTCAGAATTTCAACACAATATAATTCTATTTGTCTTTTTTAGACTTGGTGACCTAGAAAATGAAAAAATATTAATTAATTTTCATACACAACAACTTCAGAAGTGCAAGACGGTTTTTTGGAATTTTTATTGTGTATGAATTTTTTAACATCAACGTTTTGGATCACACTCAATGATCCCATCATCGGGATGAAAGAAAGTGCATGAGAATATAAATATAAGCTGCAGACTAGAGCCCACCCAGAGATATAGGAAGAGGGTGAGAAAGGGAGCATGAAAAACAAAGACGGAGGAATGCAAGAACTAGACCTATTAAGCTAAAGTGAGAGAACCCAACAATAAGAAAAGAAAAAAAACATTAAAGGATGTCATGTCCCCATTTTGGAGGCAATTTGATTTAATTAATTTAATTAATTAGGTTGTCCAAAATAATGAATATTTTATGAGGATGACTAATTAATTATTTTAATTAAATAAATAAGTGGTATTAAGTTAATAAAATAAAATAATGTTCTAGAAGTTTCTGGAGAAAGTGGAGAAAAAGAATAAATAGGCACCTCGGGCTTCATTCTAATCATCCCGTTGTTTATTTCTCTCTTGACATCAAATTGTGATTCAGTCACATAGTCTATTATGGAGCCAAGTGGTTTCAGATAGTCAGTTCATCTTTGAGAACGAAAACTCCCTTGGATTTGCATAACTGAAGAAGTGAAATATCTTCTGAAGGGTTGCACATTTGGAGGTGATACTTCAGTTACTTCAACTAGGGCATCATTGGGCCTAAGGCCATTTTTCAGCATTTCAGCATTTCGGGAGGCATTTTTAGCAGGGCCGAAATTATTGGAGGTCATTTCTAACAGGTCCAAAATTATAGGAAGCCATTTTAAAGCAAAACCGAAAAAAGCAGGCCAAAAAAGCAGTCCGAAAAAAGCAGGCCGAAAAAGCAAACCCAAAAAAAGCAGGCGGAAAAAGTAGTCCGAAAAAGCAACTCCGAAAAAAAAATCCGAAAAAGCAGTTCGGAAAAGCAAAAACAAAAAAAGCGAATCCGGAAAAAGCAAGTGGAAAAAGCAGATCAGAAAAAAGCAAAGCAGAAAGGGCAGCATTGTAGAAAATTATTATAGCCATCTACAATCAGGTTCTTCACTTCTCATTTGGCATATTTTCTGAGAAATGTAGGTTTTCAGTTGAGTACAAAATATAGCTTCAGCACTTCACTATTTTCATATTGTACTTGTCTTTGTTTGCCATTTGGCATTATTGGTATCAAAGGAAGGCTAGGATTTTGCAATTGAAAGAGCATTGTAATTTTTAGACTATCTATATTGCAAACCTAGAGTTTGATGATCAGCTTATTAGTTTGCATGCCAATTGTTTGACAATATGTCAATTGGCTGTAAGTTCTCTTTTTGGCATAAATAATGTTATAATTTTGTATACTAAGTGTTTATATTAATGCCACTTGGTTGTAAGTGCATTAATGCCATCCTAGGTTGCATCCAAAGTATTTGTCATAATTACTAATTGCTGTAGCTGCATATTGCAAGTAGTTTAAGTCACATATTTGTGTTGAATATTGCCAAAAGTAGTTGTACATTCATGTTAGGTCATTGTTTAGACAATCTGGAGTCTTTTGTAAGCATTCTCTTTGATGCAAATCGAAACAAGAGTTATTGCAGCAATCTGAAAAGTTATATCAGTCATATGACCCCTTATATGCAAAGTGTTTGACAAAATTCTTCGAGCCTTCAATTAGCATTTTAAGGTCGGATTTGAGCAAGGTCACTACAGTGGTATCAGAGCTTGCTTGCAAAGTGTTTGACGAAATGTCAAACCACTGAAGTATAAAGATTTTTCGTGTTTGAAGAAGTTATAACCTGTTGGGATTACAGTGGTATCAGAGCGGTTTCCTGCCAGCTTAATTGGGTTATTTCAGACTGAATTCAATTATCAGTATGGCTTTAACAGGAGACAAGGATTTGGAAGAAAGAATGCACAATGTAAAGAGGAAATTAGATTGTCCATTTCAGCAAACAGAGGACCTTCTAAGAACTTTGGAGGAGTTGGAAACTTATTTAGGCAAATTTGATCAATCAAGACCCGATGCTATGCAAACAACTTTATCTCCAGCATTTGGTTCGTTGGTTAAGCCTCGATTATTGAGACATCATGATGAGGTAATAAGACTTACAGCTCTCTCTTGCATTAGTGAAATCATGAGGATAATAGTTGGCCTTGATTCTTATGACGATCAAATTATGAGAGAGATACTTCATGCCATGGTAAAAAGCTTCGAAAAGTTGGACAACATCCGGGACCCTTATTTCACACAGAGGGCAAGATTACTTGAAGTATTTGCGAGGTGTAGATTTGAAAATATTATGTTGGCAATAGGTTGTATTGGTGACATTCGCAGGATGTTTAAATCATTTTGGAATATTATGGACGAGTTTCATCCCAGTAAGGTATTGGCATCAATGCACTCCATCATGTTCACAATCCTGTTTGCGGAGGATGAAATTTCTAAACTTTTGGCAAAAGACTTATGGTATGTTTGGACAAAAGAGAGGAATTTGTCACCTATGGCACATACGTGGTTAAAGAGCCTGATTGATAGGCCTAAGGATCGTACCTTCCCTATGACAAGCAGAAACTTGTATGAGGAGTTTAACAGACATGCGGATTCGATACAGGGAGACATTAGCACATCTTCAGGTAATGGTTTATCTGCATCATCTTCACAGGCAGAAGGGGTTACAAATGTTGTGCAGGTTGAGCCAGTTGCATCAGAAGGTGATATCACAATCACACCAGATTGCGTGATTGACACAGATAGTGATTACAGTACAATTGGGTTGGATGAAGTTACAGCAGTTGGGGATACTGTCATGTTCGAGGCTAGTAGCTCTTCACTTGGTTTGGCAAGCCAACTGAAGACAAGGGACAAGGATATCGTCGCGGCTTTATCTCATCATGACAGGATGCATGAATTGATTGAGAATCACATTTGGATGATTCAACTGCAGAAGAGACAGAAAGGAATCACAACAAGTTCTTCTTGTGTTGACTTACAGGCGATTAGGGAAGGAATGGGAACGATGAAGTTGAGTTATTTACATCTTCTATCAGATCGTGACCATCTTCTTAGCCTTGTCGGAGACTATTTAGATGCTTTGAGGAGGAAGGAGGAGGAAGTTGACAAGCTTTCTCACGAGCTTGAGGACACTCAAGCTTCTTTGGTGAATACTCCATTGGCATTACAGGACTGGGAGAGACATAGGGATAAGCATGGCATGGAGTTGAGTTTAGTTTCATCTTGCACTCCTGATACTCAGCTTTCTGCGGCACGTAAATCATATGTGATCGTTGATAATGTTGTGAGTTCATCTTGCATTCACATCCAGGATATAGGGACAATGTCAAACAGGTATGTGGAGTTAGTTGGTATTGGTCATATTACTCAGCTGAGGAGTTTGCTTGAGTTACCAGCTGATTCTAGTTTACGGATATGGACTCGAGATTGTTTCATTGGCGTTTGGGATTCAATTGACTGGAGATCTTTAACACTTTTTGGTAGCAGTGATTGTTTGGGTGCTATCATGGATTTGATTAGCAGATTGCACGGTGTTGTCTTTTCTTGTGCCAGCAGCTTGTCCGATGTTGGTATTAGTTTTTATACACCGGTGTTGGGCTTTGTTCATATATCCAGTCGACCATTCTTGTTGGAATGTGTTGATGATCTTTCATATTTGGCAGTGTGTACAGATGAGTCCCAGGATCATATTGGCATTGATGACATCCAGGAGGATGCAGTGGGCAGTTTTGAAGACTTAGTTTCCTTGGCAGTTTCTTTTGGTACAGAGGAGTTGGATAGCGGTGCTACAGTTTTTGATACTCCGTATGTTGATATGAGCTTTGAAGTTGTTTCGCAGGATATGGATGGTAATACTCTAGAGACCAATAACTTTGAGGATACTCCTTTAGACAGTGCATCAGAGGAGGTTGGTAGGAGACAGTCTAGCCAATGCCATCATGTGTCTAGTCAGTTGAGAGTTAGTGAACGAGACATTGCTATAGCTTGCCAGCATTTCGATGCTGCTCGTCAGTTGTTAGCAGTTTATGGATGGGGTTCTACTAGTGATGAGCAGGGAAGCAGTTATCTTTCCTTGACAGAGTTCCACTCTTTATGGGAGGCTATCCGGATTCTGAGACAGAATTATATGCAGTTGGTAGCCGACAAAAATTATCTTATGGAGTGGGGGAGTACAGCATACGATGCATTATTGGCCAAGGAAGATGAGGTGAGTGAGCTTACTCAGTAGCTCGAGGTGACTTCTGAGATTCTTGAGAGTACACAGTTGGCTTTCAAGGAGTCACAATTTCATTTGGCTAAGGTGACGATGGAGTTAGAGCGACTGCAATCTTTACTAGATTCTGTACAGTCACAAGCTGTGGTGTCTGGTGATCCGAGGATGTCCATGGTCGAGATTGTCAGAGACAGTGGAGATGGGGATGCATCCATCCTTGATACTAATATTGGCATATCAGGTTCGTTCCCACTAGAGTCAGATTCAGTTGAGTTGGGTGCTGCAGCAGATTGTTGTGGTATGCCTGACATGGTGGTGGCCTCTAGTACTAATGGCACGGAGACTACAGATGTTGTATCAAAGATCTCGTGTGATGTTGGTGAGCCGGCAGTTGGCATGGTTCCTACTAGTAATACTACTCCCTTCGCGATGTCTTCGGAGGTAGTAGTCAGTTCCAACTTGGTTAGTGATCGATTGCAATTAGTTACATCTGGACTGCAGTTTGAGCCACTGACTGAGATTGGCGCATTCTATCGACATTACACTGTGAGGTATGCTCATCAATTTACCTTTGATGACCATGTTGATGAGATGATGATACAGAGATGTACTTTGGTTCCTAGTGCTTGTCATCAGTTATGGGACGGTTTAACGCCTTGGGATGAGAGTGTGATGGGCATGACCTGGCGATAGGTTCTGCGGTTGACAGCTTGATAATACATGACTTAGAGTAGGAGTTTGGGAGTGATACTTCAGCGGTTGTTGTTATTGATTCTACTCCTTTGGCTATGACATCTCCTGACTTAACTGGTGATCAGTCACAGTGGGTTGTATCACTTGTTCATGGTGAGCTGTTGACTGAGGTTGGTTCTTTTTATCAACATTATACTGCAAGGTATGTACATCAATTAGCATTTGATCCTTGTGTTGAGGAGTTGATGGCAGGCAAATTTGGTTTGGGTTTCATTTCTTGTTGTTTATCTTGTGATGTCTTTTCACCATCAGCAGTGCATGGGAGTTATGGTTATGAGACAGTGGCCGGTGATCTGCAAAGTTGTGTTGACAGCAGGAGTTGTACAGTGTGTGGATTCTCCATACTTGGTACAGTTTCATTCAGGAGCGTTCACCATTGTTGTAGAGTTGGATTGTACATTCCGTATAGGCCAGTGGGATGCGTTGATGGTATTTACTGTGTTGGCAGTTTGGTTTGTCTACTTTACTTGGATTTTGATTTTCTAAGAGTTTGTGTCTCGTGGGTTTCTGACTGTGGCAGTTGTGATTTTGGAGTTTGGTTGAGCTGTAATTCTCAGTTTGATTATGGATTCCTTTTGGTTATATTGCAGAGGATATTACAGGAGCCTGTGTTAATTGACAGTAGTATAGTTCATGACGACATTTGGGATCCAGGTGGATTGATTGGTTTATTGTTCAGCCATTGCTTGGGGACAAGCAATTTCAAGAAGGGCGGACTGTCATGTCCCTATTTTGGAGGCAATTTGATTTAATTAATTTAATTAATTAGGTTGTCCAAAATAATGAATATTTTATGAGGATGACTAATTAATTATTTTAATTAAATAAATAAGTGGTATTAAGTTAATAAAATAAAATAATGTTCTAGAAATTTCAGGAGAAAGTGGAGAAAAAGAATAAATAGGCACCCCGGGCTTCATTCTAATCATCCAGTTGTTTATTTCTCTCTTGACATCAAATTGTGATTCAGTCACATAGTCTATTGTGGAGCCAAGTGGTTTCAGATAGTCAGTTGATCTTTGGGAACGAAAACTCCCTTGGATTTGCATAATTGAAGAAGTGAAATATCTTCTGAAGGGTTGCACATTTGGAGGTGATACTTCAGTCACTTCAGCTAGGGCATCATTGGGCCTAAGGCCATTTTTCAGCATTTCAGGAGGCATTTTTAGTAGGGCCGAAATTATTGGAGGTCATTTGTAGTATGTCCAAAATTATGGGAAGCCATTTTAAAGCAGAACCGAAAAAAGCAGGCCAAAAAAGCAGTCCAAAAAAAGGAGGCCGAAAAGGAAAACTCGAAAAAAGCAGGCGAAAAAAGCAGCTCCGAAAAAGCAATCCGAAAAGCAGTTCGAAAAAGCAAAAACGAAAAAAGCAAATCCGAAAAAAAAAAGTGAAAAAAGCAGATCGGAAAAAAGCAAAGCAGAAGGGGCAGCATTGTAGAAAATTATTATAGCCATCTACAATCAGGTTCTTCACTTTTCATTTGGCATATTTTTTGAAAAATGTAGGTTTTCAGCTGAGTACAAAATATAGCTTCAGCACTTCACTATTTTCATATTGTACTTGTCTTTGTTTGCCATTTGGCATTATTGGTATCAAAGGAAGGCTAGGATTTTGCAATTAAAAGAGCATTGTAATTTTTAGACTATCTATATTGCAAACCTAGAGTTTGATGATCAGCTTATTAGTTTGCATGCCAATTGTTTGACAATATGTCAATTGGCTGTAAGTTCTCTTTTTGGCATAAATAATGTTATAATTTTGCATACTAAGTGTTTATATTAATGCCACTTGATTGTAAGTGCATTAATGCCATCCTAGGTTGCATCCAAAGTATTTGTCATAATTACTAATTGCTGTAGCTGCATATTGCAAGTAGTTTAAGTCACATATTTGTGTTGAATATTGCCAAAATTAGTTGCACATTCATGTTAGGTCATTGTTTAGACAATCTAAAGTCTTTTGTAAGCATTCTCTTTGATGCAAATCGAAACAAGAGTTATTGCAGCAATCTGAAAAGTTATATCAGTCATATGATCCCTTGTATGCAAAGTGTTTGACAAATTCTTCGAGCCTTCAATCAGCATTTTAAGGTCGGATTTGAGCAGGGTCATTACAGTGGTATCAGAGCTTGCTTACAAAGGACAACACAAAAAGGAGAAGTGCCAATTGACTAATATTCACTCAAAATTTTCTGCCAAAGAGAAGCCCCCTGTTTCTCAAATTTTTTGGTGTTGGTGTGTTTTATTCATCCCTTACTTTGACCCTACCTCTACTGTGAGTGCTTTAAAAATAGCCCTTTTACTGTAATATCATAGTATTCGCTAAATTTAGAACTGTTGTGCTCCTGATTACAAGATAGTATGAAATTGGAATTTACAAACCAGTTAAAGTTGAAATCTTTAATATCATTGTCAAGGCCATTTTGAAGAAGAGAGCACATTCTCAACGAGGCAACTCATCCTTTTCAATTCAAATCGCCTTTCCTTCCTTCTTTGGTAACTTCTACATTTCTTGTTCATGTTAAGTATATTTTTTAACAGTTCCTTTCACAAACTTGAATGATTCAACTAATATTTATTATTATACTATAATATTGCATAGCTAGAAAATAAATTTCAAAATAGAAAAAATTATTTGATTATTTCAGATTCAAATATTAACTTCCTACTTCATCTTTGAAGATGAAGAACGAGGGATATATGGGGCCAGTACATCCCATAAACTCCACATTCCTGTGTTCCTTGAACTAATCCTTATACCCATATGCAATTCAATTATAAAAATTAATTTCCATTTTATATTTATTAGAATTATAAAAAGAGATTGTGCTATACTGAGGACTAAATTTGTTCACAACCTGAGCCAAAAAAGTTAGATATTATTTTGGTCAATTGTATTTAGGTTAGATGTTTTTTCTGGATTCCTTCTTTCTAATCATCTCCAACATACAGTAATAACACAGGAAAAAAGAGATGAATGAATGAAAGATTTTAATGGGGCCCACCAGATCAAATAGTCTAGAGGAAAAACTATAAATTTCTGACAATAACCCCATAGATAACTGAAACACCAATAACTTTCCAATATAACAATTGCCAAAAGCATATATGAAACAGAATCACACTAAAAATTTAGGGTAGGCTTTAATAATTAAAAATGATAAACGAGGGAAACAATAAATATAAAGATAAATAGCATACAGCTATTTCAAGCAAATAGAAAGTTACAATAAAATAAAAGCCAAGGTCATGCATTTTTCGACAATCTACAGATCCCTCGTTCTATATCCAAATTTTATTGGATCAAAACAATCTCAATGGCACTAAATATACTGCAATAACTCATGTTATTGAATCAGCTTAAGCTTTATAATGTGGAACTAATATTTTAATTAATACTTGCAATGGAATAAGAAGAAGACAAAAAGGCTGAGAGGTGGAGAGCAGGGTTCCCGAACAGGTTTGCAGAGGGTTACAGTAAACCAGGTTGAAATTTTCAGCACTAAGGAAGGTTTGAGCCGTTCAGGAGACGTGAAAGCCTGAGCTATTGAGGAAATAGAAATGGGAGATGGCAGGGAGGGGGTAGAAACATTAAAGAAAGGTGTCAGCAGAAAAAAGTGGGACAGCAAAGTGGGGGAAAATGGCATAAAGAGGGTGAAAGGAACAGTTTTAATGGACAAAGGAGTCATCCAATGCAAAGGTTCACATCCGTCAATCTGGGAGGAAGATATTGCTAAGAGATTAAGGAAACCACAGATAGTAGTGAACCAAGAGAAGCAGATGATAGAGGCACAGCAAATGACAAGGTGCACAGTAGAAAGGGTGGTTTTAGAATCGGGTCCTATGAAGGACAAGAAAGATTTGCTCAAAAAGAATGCTTTCTTTATGAAATGTGGAGGACCATGGCTTGCAATAGGGAAGATAAAAACTTGGTGTGATGAGAAGTGGGGGAAGGTGAAAGATTTCAAAACTCTGGAGAATGGGTTTTGTGGTGGAGATGGCCCAAGATAGAGACTGGATTCTAAATGGAGGACCATATTTTCAAGAGGGGTTTGGGTTCCAAATTTTGACCCTACAAAGGAAACAAGCATTTTCCTCTCTAGGTGGGCTTGAGAAACCTACCTCAGGAATATCGGGCTAAACATTGTTATAGAGAGATTGGAAATAAACTGGCAACATTTATTAACGCTATGGAAATGGTTGATAAGGAAACCCTACAAATGTTTCCAATAATATGCATAATGTGGAATGATTGTTACCCTTTACCAGAAATGGTTGAGATCTTCGTGAGGGAGAGGTCTAGAGGCAGTCTAGAGGCAGCCGGTGTCGATGGAAGAAGGTGTGATGCTGTGTGAGCATTGTCTATGTGAGGAGCATGATTCAGAAAGTTGTAAGCAAGATGGCCGACACAAAGGAAAAGAGGATGAAAACTATTAAGTAAGGCGATTGAGATCGCTAGAACAAAGGAAGGGGTATAGGGAGAGTTAGAGAAGCACTCAAATTGGTTGTCGCAAAAGTGGAAAGCACTATGATGTGGAAAACCAAAGAAAATAACTATCAAGAGAGTGAAAAAGTTGCGGTTGAAATAATGGTGTTGGAGCAGGGGGTCGAGTCTAGTGAAGGTTCGAGTAGTGTTTTTCAGCAGGAACTCCAACAAGAAAAGGAAAGGGATGAGGCACAGCAATTTAGAGTCCTTAAAGGAAATGATAGAAATGGGAAAATGCAAGGGCTAAGAGGGGACATTGAGTTGGGGGGAATGTGTAATATAAGGGATGAACAGATAGCTTGTATCTGTAGAGAGGAACGTCAAAAGCCACAAAGTAGTGTGGGGAGGGAAGCAGAGGAGCTTATAAGGAATAGGGAAACACAAAAGAGGTGGGAGGAGGATGATGGTTATAAGACAATTTCAGAAGGGGATGAAGATAGAGGTTTTGGGGAGGCTTTTAAAGATATTGAAATCTCCCCAATTAGAAACCTAAAAGGAGGCTCTGGAGTTTCAAGCTCGGATGAAAGCTCGAGTGAGGATGATTTGGGAAGGGAGGATGTAGTGGTAGAAGATTACCTAGGGATGGAAGAGAAAATGGCTCTCAAAGAGAAAAGAACTCTAGGAAAAATGGAGAAGTAAAAAGCATAAAGTTCAGATAGGAGAGAGTCAAAAGAGGGGTAGAAGAACACTAAATGCTCTGATCCAAATCGCAAGGAGTGCAAGAGGCCAAAGCAAACTGAAGATGAGAAGGGGCAAAAACCCATCCCGGAAGGGATGAAGATCTTATCATGGAATGTTAGGGGGGCTATAATGCCCCTAACAAGATGCGCTTGATCAAGAGAGACCTTGATCAAGCAATATTGGATGTGGTTCTATTTCAAGAATCAAAGATAAAAATATATGATATCGAAGGTGTAGAAAGGAAGTTTGGGAAATGGCAGAGTGATTAGGTTGCTGCAAAAGGAGCTTCAGGGGGAATAAGTGTTATATGGATGGAGGATTCGATGGTTGGGGTAGCAATGCAGAAGGAGAAAAACTGGCAATGGGTCAAAGTTCAAAGCAATTAGGATCTGAATTCAATGTGCTCAATGTGTATGGACCGGTTCAAAGTAGGGAGAAAAGAGAGTTATGGAAAGCTTTAACAGAAATTTTAGAAATCCTACAAGATGAAATCACAATCTTGGGGGCGAGGGGGGGGGGGGGGGGGGGATTATAATGGCATTCTCTACCCTGAGGAGAAAATGTGGGGGAGAGGTTGGCAAATGACTAAATAGGAGGACTTTTCAGCTTTTGTGACGGATACTAGTTTAGTGAACATTCCTTTTAAGCAGGGGGAATTCACCTGCAATAATAGAAGACCAAGTTTTGTGAATATTGCAGAAAAGTTGGACAGGTTACTTTTAGGGGGAGATTGGACACTAGTGAAATGGATGGTTGAAGCTGAAATTTTACCAATCTATGGATCTGACCACTTTCCAATTAGTTTGAGAATTCAGGAAGAGTGCTCTCCTGATAGGTGTCTGTTTAAATTTGAAGCAATGTGGTTCAGAGAGGTTGGTTTTAAAGAGTTTGTCGAACAGTGATGGAAAGAAGCCCCTATCTGGGAAGGAAATAAAATGTTCAAAATTTTTAAAAAGCTACAGCATATTAAAGGAAAGTTGAAGGTCTAGAATAGGGAATCTCTCCAAAATATTTTCAAGAGAAAAGATTTTTGAAACTTTCTTTAAAAAATATAATGAAGGAATTATTCAAAAAGGAATGAATGAGGACTTCCAAGAAGAAAAGAAGTTGAAAAAGGAATATGAAGAAATTCTAGGGAGAGAAGAAGTGTTTTGGAGGTACAAATCAAAAAAAACACGGTTAAAAGAAGGAGATAGGAATACAAAGTTTTTTCACAATTCACTAAAAGTCAAAAGAGCCCATAATAAGATTTTCTCTATAAAAAATTCAAAGGGATTAGTGGTAAATGATCCAATGGGTGATTAAAAGGGAGGCTGTAGATTTTTTTAAAGAAAGAGGAAGGCTAGAGGATGAAGGAGGGGCTTTAGAAGAGGAAGTCTTGGAGTGTATTCCAGAGTGTGTTACAGAGTTGCAGAATGAAATGCTGAATGCAAAAGTAACTAAAGAAGAGGTTATTTTGGCTCTATGGGGATTAGGTAAAAATAAAAGCCCAGGGCCAGAGGGCTTTACAGGGAGTTTTTTTAGATTCTTTTGGGATTGCATAGGGGTTGAAGTGTGGGAGATGGTCGAGGAATCTAGGAGAAGTGGGTTTGTTTTAAAAGACATTAACTATACCTTTATTGCCAAAGAAAGAAGAAAGTAGGACCTTTGAAGATTTCAAGCCAATCCCTTTGTGCAATATTCTGTATAAAATCATTTCTATAGTAATTGCAAATAGGTTATAGTTGGTTCTAAATGATGTAATTTTAGAGGAACAAAGTGGATTTGCACTGGGTAGATCCATTTTTGAAGGGGTGATAATAGCCCATGAAATGATCCACTCCATAAGAGTTAAGAAACTCAACAAAATGATAGTGAAACTGGATATAAGGACAGCCTATGATGAGGTAAATAGAGGTTTTTTGTTCAAAGTTCTGAAAAAATTTGATTTTAATGACGAATGGATTAGTTGGGTAAAAGGATGCTTAAGTTCTGTCAGATTTTCATTTCTGGTAAATGGTAGCCCTCAAGGTTTCTTTGAGTTAGAAAAAGGCGTAAGACAGGGGGACCCATTATCCCCTTTTCTTTTCATTATTCTAGCAGAAATTATGGGACGTTTGATTCGAGAAAAAAAGAATTAGAGGTTTGTGGAAAGATGTCAAAGTAGCAAGAGGAGTGGACCCTATTTCTCATCTTTAATTTGTGGATGATACTTTTCTAACATGCGAAGCATCAGAGCAGGAAGCCAGACTGATGAAAAGGACTTTAGAAATTTATGGAAAAGTCTCAAGACAAAAGACCAATTGGGCAAAATCAAGAATTTTTTTCTTCAATAACCCTATTAATAAAAGAATGGTAATAGGCAAAATTCTGAATATTAAGCAAGGTTTACTTCCAAGTAGGTATTTGAGAATCCCATTGTTTCAGGGAAGAAACAAAAGTGATGTGTGGAAGGATCTGGCTGAAAAGTGTTTTAGAAAAATGGAAGGATGGAAGGGTTAATGGTTGTCCTTGGCAGGGAAAATCTTGATGTTAAAATTAGTTGTCGCTGCAGTGCCTTTTTTTCAATGATGTGCCTAAAAATTCCAAAAAAGGTAATTGATATTGTGGAAAAACAGATGCAGAGATTCTTCTAGAGTAGAGCAGGGGAATGTAAAAAATAGCCGTTATTAAAATGGGGAAAAATTGCAGACCAAAAAAAAATGGGGGAGCTGGGATTAGAGATTGGAATACTATGAATATTGCTTTAGGATCAAAAATTAGTTTGGCAGATAGTAACTAATGCTGATCAAATATGGTCAAAAATTCTAAGGGCAGAATACTTGGATTCAAATGAAGAAATAAGGATTTCAACAATAGAAAACCCAGTGTAGGGGCCGACAATTTGGAACTTTATTTTATCTTGCAGACATGTCATAATAGACCATATATCGTGGGTAACTGGATATGGAAATCAAGCAAAGTTTTGGGAGGATTCCTGGAATGGTTATAAAACTTTAGATGAAGAATGTCAGGATAGAGAGTTGAAACAGAAACTTTGTGAGTTATGGGGAAGGACTGTAAGGCATTATGTCATTGAAAAGGATGGAATCCTAGGTAAAGTGTGGGAATGGAAGGATTGGAGGGTAGAAGGCCTTTCACAGAGACAACAACAATCTCTAAAGGAAATTTTCACTCGAAGGGAAGTATACATTATTGACAAAAGGGATAAGATAAGTTGGTGTGCGGCAGCCTCAGGTAAGTTCTCAATTAAACTTGGTTATGAATTAATAGAAAACAGAGAAGAGATTTGTTTTGAAGCGAGGGACTTATGCAAGAATAAAGAAATATTACCAAAGGCTAGAACTTTCTTATGGTTAGCTATCCAAGGCCGAATCTTGATAGGGGAAAAAAGAAGGAAATTTGGTTTTCAAGTGTAAGAATTTGGCTTAGGCCAGAATTCACCCAAGAACAAAAGAACTCAACACAAGCACACAGTAGACCAAAATAGACAGAGTATGATCAGAATGACGATATTCATTCAATAACTGCTTGAGAGTACACTAGGAGTGCCTGAATATAAAGGCCTCAGGAGAGCTTCTAGAATGCATAGATGTCAGCATCATAATATGTCATACAACCAGGCACATGTCTACCAGATATGGGTTATCCTCCATTGATCACGAGATTAAATGCGATGATGTAAGGATAAGCCTACAGTGGTGTAGCACACAAATCAGTGGTGTAGACAACATGTGCTAAATGAGGAGTGCGGATAACTGTATTGTCAACATGACAACTCAATGAATGATGCATACTCTTGTGTTGTAGACACCATGTGCATAATTAGAGTTGTGTAACTCAATGAGAGTACACAAACTCCTAAGTGTCTCACCTAAAATAATAATAAAATAATGCAAAATAATTAAATAATGCATTAACCTAAGTAAACGTAAGTAAGTGTAATAAGTAAATACTTATTTACACCAACACCCCCCCTTAAGTGCAACTTAGGGGAATGCCCTTAAGCTTACGAAATCTAGGATGAAATGCAATATGGGTCCCGGCTACTAGACCATGTTAGGTACCCATGTACATAATGATATGTAATCTCCCATAAAATGGGGAAAGAGGGAAAACCTCATGGGAAAAACCCTCCCCCAAAAAGAGAGATAAAGGGATGCATGGATGGATGGAGTAATCAAGACCCCCCCATTACAACATACATCCAGTATATATATAAAAGAACGATGAGAAGGGGGAGAGAGACAGGATAGGCTCCCCCGCCCTCCCCCCCCCCCCAAAGAAGAATGCCAAACAGTGACTGCTCCAATGAAGAAGCTGATCCAAGACTACAAAATGGTGTTCCTCCCCTTAGGAAGAAACAATGTCAAGGGTACAAATGAGACGCTTCCGCTGTGTGTGGAAAGAATCCCATGGATAAGTTATGTCTCTGAAACCTGCTCAACTGCCTGAAGAACCTGTCCCAAAGAACTGTCTATCTCTGCAACTGATGAAGAACCCTGCTGCAACTATTGATCATAAGTATCCACAATCACTTCAACCTGGGAGGATTGATCATGTAGAGAATGAACAAGAGAGTCGGATGGAACCCTCGTGACAACTAAAGAAGGTAATTCTGCATCAAGAAGAGGCAAATCATCAATATTGTCCCCCAAATCTATCACTGAACCTGTATCTGGAAGACTAGATGTACCCTATTATTTTGGACCTATCACTGTGGCGATGTATGCATGTGGACTGCACTGATGAAGTGACCTCTCACTATAACTATCAATAGAACCCCACATGTCTGAATCTGTTCAAGCACTATCGCTGAAATCACTATGAGTATCCACACTGTATGATGTGCGAAGAGGAGTAGAGGACAAGCTTGGTGAACTTTCCTCAAAATGTAAATCCTTCTCCACAAAAATCTGATGTCTCTCAGGATCTAGAAGTCTATATGCCTTCACACTGTCTTCATAACCAATGAAAGTACAAGGCCGAGATGACTGTGCCTTGCATCCCCTGGAAAATATCTTTGCCCATGCAGGACAACCGAAGACTCTGAAGTGTGTCACAATAGGTTTTCTGCCGCACCATGCCTCAAAAGGAGTTTTGCCATCTAAGGCTAGATGAGGAGAACGATTAAGAATGTGAGTGGCACTAGAGATTGCTTCGACTTCTAATGATCGATCTAGAGACTTGGCATGAATCATGCAACTTGCCATAGACTTAAGAGTGCGGATCCTCAAAGCTGCAACATCTGTCTTATGCGGACTGAATGCTGGCGAAGTCTAAAGATCAATGCCCTTATGTCTACAAAAGTCCATAAGTCTTCTGTTCACATACATGTTTCCATTGTCCATGCGAAGTACGTTGATGGCCTTTCTGGATTTCCGTTCTACATGAGTCTTGAAGTTTAGAAATGTGTCCAACACTTCATTCTTACTATGCAAAAAGTAGACCTAAGTGAACCTTGAAAAGTCATCAACAAAGGTGAGTATGTAGCAACCCTGTCTGGATGCAAAAGGACCTACTAATACCATGTGAACCATCTGTAGAACACCTGTTGCTCTAGAAGACTTCCCTCTTTGTAACTTCCCCTCTAGATGCATATCCACTGAATCTATTGAACATTCACCCTTAGAAAAGTTGATTTGAGGTAGACCTTTCACCATTTGGTATGTGCAAAGTTGCTGAAGATAGCAATAGTCAAGATGACCATACCGCGCATGCCATAGTTGCATGTTTGAATTGGATTGAGATAACAAGGCCTTTGAAAGAGACTTGGGTACAAAATGAGAGAAAGAGTACAACCTCTTGTGATCATTCACTTTCCCCACTGCAACCAAGGAATCGTCCTGAAGACTGTGCACTTTTACTGAGTCTGGAAGGAACTCAACTCTATGTCCATCTCCAAGGTGAGTGATTTGGTAGATTGAGAGGAGATTCGAACTTAGGTTTGGAACATAGAGAACTTCTTAAAACTCTCCATTTTCCATCTCCACGTTTCCTTTTCCTTCAACTTCCATTTTGCTATCATTCCCCATGAAGATGTGTGGTACCTTTGAGTGATTCAATGAAGAAAAATCCTCCTTTGAAGAACCCATATGATATGAGGCACCTGAGTCAAATATCCATTCTTTTGAAGAGTTCAAATTAGCCATGAGTGCTTGCCCTTTGCCCTTTAAATCTGAAGATGATCCTTTCTCCTTGTAAGCATTAGGTAATGGAACATTATGTTTCTTCATGATGTTGGTCAACTCATCAATCTTTTTAAGATAGTACTCATGCTCTTCATGACCCGATTTATTGCAATAAGCACACTTCTTCTTCTCCTTATTGTTGTCCCCTTTCTTGTTGGAATTCGAGGACTTGCCTTGTTGATTGGATTGTGGTGTTGTTTTTTCTGCATCCTCAGATTTGTCTTTCTTCCACTTCTTCTTACCCTTTCCTTTATTTGAAGATTGTGCAACTGAATTTTGAGAACCTCATTGTTGGCCACCAATGCTTTGGACTAAGGTGATTTGAGAATCCCCATTGATTTCAACTTCTTTTCTTCATCATCCAACAGTTTAGCATATTCATCAAAAGTGACTTTCTTGTAGGCAGACCCTAAGGTAGTCTTTGAGGTGTTAAAAGAAGATACAAATGTGGAATACTCCGATGGCAGCTTGTTATGGATGAGATAGATCAGTCTGTCATCTTTGATAGAACTCCCACAATCAGTAAGCTTTGTCCTTAATTCATTCACCTTGATGATGAAGTCCTGTATAGAGTCATATGACTTAGGATCTAAGGAAACAAGCTCATCTTCAATTTTGAACACATCCTCTTCAGACACTTTACCATAAAGGTTTTCGAGGGTATCCCAAGCTTCCTTGGATGTAGAACACTTCTTGATTTGATACATGATTTTATCATCTACCCCTAAACATACATCACCTACGGCTTTCCTATTCATTGCTACCCAATTAAAAATTTCACTTGCTGATACATTATCACCTGCTGGTTTAGGAAGAGTACCATCTACAAATTGTGAAACTCCATTATGCATTAAGTGATACAACATTTTGATTGACCACGAAGCATAGTTATGAGGAGTTAATTTAGGAAACTTAAAGTTGCCCATAATGCAGAAAATGAAAGAAAATTGCAAAAAAGAGAGTACACAACACCAAGAACACCCCCCCTTTTCACAAAATCAAGAAACCCCCCCAAAATAGATGCTTTGGGCACTTTATCAGTAGTGCGATTACAATGGGCCACTTGCCAATTTTGGCCTTCGTGGACTTTTCATTTTGCTTGTTACAACCTCTTAATAGAGTACAAATCTGAAACTTTACAAAGTGCTACAATTATGAAGCATTACAAAGCAAAGAAAGGCCCTATTGCTGAAAGTGATAATTTTGTCCACAAAACACTACAATCTGATGCCAGATCTGGAAAGTTGACGAAAAAATACGCATTTTCAAAAAAAACGGAACCTGTTTTCGACTCCAGATGTGCCCGTACGAAGCATTTGAAGTTGCAAAATGCAAGATTATCCAGGTACAGTCGCCACAAAATGCAATTTCTGAAAAATCCTTGCACCAAAACCAGAAAACAGCTGCACCATTGAAAAATTTAGAAAATTCTACCCAATTTCAAAAAAAATCGCACCTGATTTGGAGTTCGGATGTACGAGTTATGGCCTCCTCAAGTTGGACTACAAAATTGAAAATCAATCTGGAGAGGGGTTGCATCAGCGAATGGTGGGGTTAAATTTGACGGTCATATGGTCATCACAACAGTTCAATTGGGCCCTTTTTTGACGTCCAAACGGGCGTCAAATTTAGCACAATAAAATGATGATGTCAGCGAACTCCACCCCTTGTGATGACGTCAACATTGCATCAGCATGGTACGTAATAGTACGGACTGTACAGACAATGCAAACGTGTCCGGTTGACTGTGCAAGTACGGATGTCTGTGTGTCTGTCTGCGTCACTGCTAACTGGGCACTGACAGGGATTGTATAGCCGGATGGTGACTATTCAGGGTCTGCGTGGCAGTGTTTCCACGTGCTGCGATGTAGCGCTGCAGGTACGCTGATTAAGCAATGTGGCGACGCTCCACGTGTCCGAGGTAGATCAGTGCAGGTGTCTGCATGGCAAGGAGATTTTGCAGAGTTCTCGCCGAGATTCTTTCCAACTGTTGTCGGGATATTCTACGCCAAATACCGTTTCGTGTGCAGCAACTGCCGGAGAGGATTTCCTTGCGCGGGTACCAGAGATTGTTGCGGGCGCCGGATTTAATTTTACTGCCGTCAGAGTTTAGGATTATAGTCCCACATGCATGGGGTGTTGAGAGAATGTGCTGTTTAAAATACAGCTGTCGCGGGCTGCTAAACAAAACGGCCACCAATTTCGAGCTCTCACCAGTGGTGGGTGCCGAGAATTAATGCCGGTAGTTTGACGCCAGATTTGTTGAATGCGGTGCCGGCTTAAATAATGGTACGGCGTGCCAATTTAAATCCGAAATTTACAGTACGGCCCACAGATTTAATTAGCCCACAGTATAAATGATATAAACCCTGCGACTTAGTAAGATATATCCAACAAAAAATACAGAGCCGAGCCGGGGTGTCACTGCTCGGTTCGGCCAAAAAATTTTCTCTGCCGTACTAACTAAAAAAATCAGAAAATATGCAAATTCGAAAATAAATTGCAGAGTAGATCCGAAAAAATAACTAATCAGATCAAATAAACAATCATACCTGAACTACGAATCAGAACAAAATTTTGCCTCACGATCAACTTTCACCAAATATAAGCAAATTTATAGTCGATCTTCACCGAATCAATGTTCCGGACACAACGGTGAGGTCAAATCTGGCTCTAGACGCTCCCAATTTCTGCGGATCCTCCGGATTCGTGTCGAGATGTTGAAGCATGAACAGTCTCGAACGGCTATGCGATGAGAATTTCCCTCAGCTCTGATACCATGTAAGAATTTGGCTTAGGCCAGAATTCACCCAAGAACTAAAGAATTCAACACAAGCACACAATAGACCAAAATAGACAGAGTATGATCAGAATGACGATATTCATTCAATAACTGCTTGAGAGCACACTAGGAGTGCCTGAATATAAAAGCCTCAAGAGAGCTTCTAGAATGCATAGAAGTCAGCATCATGATATGTCATACAACCAGGCACATGTCCACCAGATATGGGTTATTCTCCATTGAGCACGGGATTAAGTGCGATAATGTGAGGATAAGCCTACAATGGTGTAGCACGCAAATCAGTGGTGTAGACAACATGTGCTAAATGAGGAGTGCGGATAACTATGTTGTCAACATGACAACTCAGTGAATGATGCATACTCCTGTGTAGACACCATGTGCATAATTAGAGTTGCGTAACTCAATGAGAGTACACAAACTCTTAAGTGTCTCACCTAAAATAATAATAAAATAATACAAAATAATTAAATAATGCATTAACCTAAGTAAACTTAAGTGTAATAAGTAAATACTTATTTACACCAACATCAAGGACCAACAAAATGTGTTATGTGTGGTAGAGAGGAAGAGAGTGTTGATCATTTACTGCTAAATTGTGAAGTGGCAACTAGATGTTGGAGTTATATTCAAGGAAAATTGGGATGGTTTGGACCATGGTGCCCCTCTCTTATGGCTTTCATCATTTCATGGCCAAGGATGAGTAGGAGAATATACTAGAATGTGTATGGAGGGTAAGCCCTTTGATTGTTATCTAGGAGGTGTGGAACAAGAGAAATAGGAGGATCTTCTAAGAAGTGACTGAAACAATAGAACAGCTCTTGCAAAGAATTGATCGTTCGATAGAGGAAGTTGTTAGTACTGCAGTGTTGAGGAAAAATATGTTAAAAATTGTGTTCATGAGTAGTGACAGAGCTATTCAGAAAGAATGGTCGGGGATCAAAAATGGATAGGCTAGAGCAAAGGGGGCACGTCACGGGGTCGATCTCTGATTCGCTTTGCAAGCATTTATACATCACACTTTCATGCTTGTTTGTTTCAAATTGTATTTATTTTCTTTAAAACAGGAATGCTTTCTTTTTCTTCATATTCAAAATGTGATTTGTTTAGAGACATCAACACCTATTTCACGTATCGTAGCTATAGGATTGAAGACTGTTTTCGCCAATTTAGTACGATATGTAATTTATTTGTTTGTTTTTCCAAAATCCTGTTATAATTTTGTATTGCTGCAGTCTGCGGGATGAATTACTTTTAAATTTTTCTGGCATTTTTATTATATTAATTTTGTTTAATAATTTCTGTGTGCGGAACATGGAGATAGGTCACTGAATTTATGTAGTCCCTTTTTATGGACTTTTTTATAACTCTGTAAGAAATTGGTCTAGCTGTGCAGTAAACCCTTTTTACAGTAAATGAAGCTGAGTAGAATTGAGAACGGAAGCTATTAATATAGTTTTTAATGTCAGCATGATATACTTATCAGTGTTTAAGTTTAATCGATGGCCATACATTAGCAAACGTGTTCAGAATTTGTTTCCTATTCTTTCACAAATGCACAGTATCTTTCAGTAAGCTGAGATTTGTTTGAGAATTTTGAAATTTATTTTTCATTTATATTTAAGTTTTTTCTAATATCTGGCGGTGCCCTCTGTATTTTAATTTGTCAGAGAGTAACAAAGATTGAATTCAACATAGCAAGAATTAGCAACAAATAAGAGAAATAAGCTTAAACATGAAAGTTGTACAGAGATATAACTTCAAGAAACTCACTTATAAGTGAAATTCCAAGAATACTCGCAATCATTTTCTCAAAAATAGCAAATCTAGTAGTGAGACTTGTATTTGTTTTGCTCATTTAGATCAGTCACTCTTGGAATTGGATGTCAAATTAGTTGGGGTAGGATACACCTAAAATTGAATGTTTGAATTTAACTACACCAAGGGTTTGGATGTCAGTTTCACCCAGATCTGAATGTAAGATGTCAAATTCATCCTGCTATAAACTTACACGCTGAATAATTTAATCAACTTGAAATTAATTTTTTTTACATTTTAACATTTAATCTATTCAATTTAGGGCCTAGTGTGCTGGTCAAAAAGTGATATTTAATTTTGGAGCAGAGTAATTTCTCATTTCAATTTGGATTTTGTTTTAGTTTTATAATTACTGCCTAAAATTAATACCACATTTTAGGGTTATATGATGCACATTTCTCTTAACTTCTCCAAAACTTGAGATATACGTGCAAACTATGCAACAATCACTGCTGAATATTTCACACTTTATCCTGATTTCAGGAACAAAGCCACAAATATCTCCGATAATCAAGTCTGTTAAATTTGGAAGGCAGGGTATTTCTCTTAAAGATTTTCCTTCACACTTTTATTAAATGTTTCTCAAGGATTCTACTACAGCTTAAGCTGATTTTTTTTGGTTGGTAATAATTTTTTATTTTATTATATAAAGGATTTTTACATAAGTACAAACATAGGCTTTCTTGGATAGCCTTGCCCTCCCTTTTACACTTATAGTAAATAACAACTTTCTACTGATCACTGAAACCTAATCGACTTTGGCCCCTTTTTATGGCTATACGATAGACAAGTTTCATCACACAATCTGCCAGACAAAATTTGCAACCATTGTTTGTCCAATATGGAAAACTATATGAAAGCATCACTTATGGTCTCCTATGCTCTTGAACACTGTCTTGGCTTATAATGACAGAAGGTTCTCTTTCGATCATATAAAGATCCTGATTTTCACATCAGTTGATCTCTCATGTATAATTTTGTAAACTAAAAACTTTCTATCAAAACTCACTCAGCAACCATGTTAGATTGAATAGAGAAGTCCACATCTAATAGATATGGATCTGGATCTAAAATTAAACATTATTTTATATGTCTACTCCAAGACATTTCTTTTTCCAGAAGCCCAACCTTCGCAAAGACTATCCATTCAGCGAGAAGCTGTATAAGAGAAAGGAAATCTAGAAAAGGAATTATATAACTCTGCTCTTAGAGAAAAAGAACGTCATTACATTGTAAAGGTAAATATTATATATGTGTGTCTTCTACAATGTGAAAATTACGTTTCCCCTAATTGTCTTCCAAATATTTGACAGTCCCAGTCCAAAAAGTAGAAAAGCAGTCATATGTCTAATACTCTCTCCTTCACCTTCTTATGTGCTTGTAGTATTTCATGTTTCTAAGTTTTTCATGTATCATATTTGTCACTGTGAATGAGAGGTTAGTTGCTCATATTTCAGAATGATTAACTTTCAAACCAAAGGGGCATTTACTTTATAAACTGTATAACTTCATAGCAGCATCAATAAGCAATAAATAACCATATCTTAATAAGAGAGATTTAAATTCAGTTTGTGTAAGAGCATCTTGTTTCTATCACCTCCAAGATGCATTCAGGCAGGGATATGTTTAAAAAGATGGAAATAATGTGTAAGATCAAACACAATAGAAGGTCACTTGCATTCAAGAAACAATTGCATCAAGTCAAGATGGTAAAGGGAGAAACAATCATAACTTTCTTCATGAAGAGTTTAGACTACTATTGTAGACCAAAATAGCATTACGTAGCATTCAACAAAAGTAGAGCTTTCCATACGGCATTAAGTACAATATATTTGAGCTTTACATGTGGCATTAAGTACAAACATGGCATATTAAGATCAGGTTCTGTAATCATCCCACATCCTTTTGGCTATATCATCTCTAAACTTCCCCCAATCATCTCTATCATGCTGAGTCATCCCATATGTCCCAAGTATTGGTACATTTATCCCCTCACAATCATCTTCCTCTTCAACGTCAACTTCAAAAGGAACGTCATCCTCTATGGTAATAAAGTTGTGTAATATGCAACATGCCAAAACAATCTTAATTTGGGTCATGATTTGATATGATGTCCCATGTCTTAGGATAGGAAAGCGCTGCTTCAAAATGCCAAATGTGCGTTCAATTGCATTCCTAAGCGATAAGTGGCAGTGGTTAAACAACTCTTGTGGGTTGTTTATTGGGTTTGCCCTCGAGAACTCTTTTAGGTGGTAATGCATGCAGCGATAAGGTGTGAGAAATCCAGGTACATTGGGATATCCAACATCAACCAAATAATATTTTCCTACATTAAGTAAAAATCGATTAATATAACTTTTTAACAATTGTCATATGTAGCGGTATATAAAAATACTTGTCATACCAAGGAGAACTACCAACTGATTAGATCTTAATAGGGCTGAAGCTAGGACACGACTATCTGCAGTTGACCCTTCCCATCCAACAAGGACATATTGAAACTTATAATCAAATGAAGACACACCCATAACATTTTCAAACAAGTATCCTTTTCTATCGCGAAGTGGAGCTTGAGTGTTGACATCGACTGTGACTAGAATATGAGTTCCATCAATTGCTCCCACACAATCCTACAGTAAGAAAACTTATAATTAAAGGGACAAACTTACAGAATTTATAGTCAAGGAAACAAAAGTGTACCAATAGGATATGTACCTTGAAGTACGGATCAAAACGGTCCTTCCCACTAATTTCTGGAGGAGTGTTTGGACCAGGTGGTAAGCAATAATTGCTATGGAGTGCCAAGACTGTCATCAAAACCCTGTGGAAATATCGGCTTATTGTCTCTCCCAAGTGACCAAAGTTATAAACAATCTTCGAATTCCTCAGATTATGGCCAAGAGTATGGAGAAACATCACCAACTATTCTTCTAGCATTAAGTTCAGTGTATTTTTTATGGTTCCTTTTTGCCCAAGAATATCAGCTAGATGAAAGAAGGCTCATTTACTCATTCGAAGTTGATCATGATAGTCAATTTCATTCGAATAGATAATACGCTTATAAAAGGGAATCTCGCCTCTTTTGCACTTACATATTGTTCTTCTACCTTCTTGTGTGGTCGCTGCTATAGATGCAGCAAAGGCTGCAAGACCAACAACAAGAGCACAAATGACTCTTCTCTTCTTAGCAATGTGTACTAGAATGTGTTTATATTTCATTAGATCCATCAGCAACCTAATACCAATGTAGAGACACGTTCATTAGATCCATAGAATTTGTAAAATACAAAAATCCTATGATCAACAACTTTGTGAGGGTTAACATCACAATTCAATGACGAATATAATCAGACATGGATTTTAAAATATGCTTTTCAAACCCCCCCAGCCAATTCCAATTGATTTCAACATGCTTTGGAAATGTATGATACTAAATTGAGCACAAATTCTACAATAATTTTTCCCATTTGTTAATCAAGAACATATGAAGAGAATTTTACAAAAGATGGAGTCGCCATTGAGAATAAAAAATAATAAGACCAATTTAGATCATGGAATGTGATTACATTCTAATCATTCAGGAAACTAAGAAGGCATTACACCAATCTTCGAAAGACCCTGAGGTAGTGAAGGTTATATGAGATGTAAATCAAATTGGTGAGCCTACCATTCCAAAAAAATGATGATAAAGATATTTAGTAGTTTGTGATCACAGTGAATCTATCTGGTGTATTCATTGGAATAATGCTTATCACATTAGATACGTCAGGTGAAGACCCCTTTAAAGAAATATATATTTTTGTTGGCAGTTTGGACATTGAGGTAACAATAAATGATGATAGTGATCATGAGGATCGAGCTATGAAGGATACATATCATATGGATGTGTAAGTCACAAAGGTAACTAATAAATAAGGAAAAGGCACTCAATCCATTCAAAAACGTAAGGATCCAAATGATACTTCATAGATACTAGCATCTACATTGCAAGAACCATCAATACTATTAGCACCTGACACCATAGAACAAACTTTGATAGAATAGAGGGTAGATAGTGGTCATAAATAAATGATAGAATAAGATACAAGGATTGGCAAAAGGACACAATAGAGAAGAGGCCTAAGGTAGAACAAAGGAGGAACAAGTTAGTCACAAAAGACAAATTGAGGTAATTTAGACTCCTATTAAGTCAAATGATAAAGGAAAGGAAAGTAAATGCATCTCTACTCCCACTTTGGAAACATTATTTGATTGATATATTACAAGTTTGATTGAAAGTGCATTGGACCCTAAAAGGTATATGAATGTATCAACTTTTGCATTCTCTAAAGCCATAGAGTAATCTCAAAATAAATTAGAGCACACATAGAAGGTATTAGATATTAAATTTGATAGACTGAATAAATCATTACCATTTCAAACTCAGATTGCTAGGCAAGATAAGGAGAAAAAAGTTTGATGATTAGACCCTAGTTAGCAGACTCCATGAACTGAACAAAACTCACAAGTAATCACAAAAATGTACATCAAAAGAGTATTAGTCACTAGCATCCAACAAATGATGTCAAATAAGATTAGGTAGCACTTTAAGCACCAAACCCTGCATTAAAAGAAACGTATCTTGACAGTTTACAGCTTACAATCTTGAATCTTGCCAAAGACACACTACCATTTTCAAGCACAGAAAAATGTTGACTGACATGACCAATGTCCAACCCATTTATTCAGTTTTTAAACAACTAGACTAAGTGGATGACATAAAAAAAATACATCAAATGAGTAGAGAGAACAGTATCCATATCCCACATTGCTTTTGTATGTGTTTCAACTGCCTAAAGATTAATGACATTTATCCAATGCAGTATGCAGTTCGGGCATTTGCAGATGCCCTTGATGCTGTACCAATGGCTCTTGTAGAAAATAGTGGATTGCAACCTCTGGATACTTTGACAGCAGTTAAAGCTCAACAGATCAAGGTAATGGCTATATTTCATTTGTGATTTGAGTCATATGGCTATAGAGGTGCAATTAATGGTTTGGAGCTACGTAAATGCAACAACCCGTATTTGGGAATTTGCTTGTTATCATAATTAATTTAACTGGAAAGATTGAATTGAATGAAAGATTGATCTGTATGATGATGTGAATAAGCCTCATCTGTATGAATGATTATTTGCTTGCAGGAAAATAACCCTCACTTGGGAATAGATTGTAATGATATTGGTACAAATGACATGATGGAGCAAAATGTATTTGAAACTCTAATTAGCAAGATTACATAAATAGTTCCGTGAATAGTAACATGATTAGTGCTACAGTACTGATAATAAACAGCTGTATGCATTTGGGATAGTGATTGACTGGGTATAAATCAGAACTTTGGATGGCTTTACATTAGTATGTTTGGTTCTCCAACATCCAAGCCTTCATCTATTCAATGCGACTGCCCGAAGCAAGTTCCGAGACTGATTTGGAAATGTGAAAGTTCTTTGTATAATGCTCTAGAAATTTGAGGCTCCATCTGTTGAAGAGACTATTATTCTGCTGTATGATTTGGTGTAGGAAGATTAGTTCCAGGTGCAAGCATTCCTCCTACATATATTTGTTTTTTGTCACTCCATTGCCAAGCTTATTTTGTTGATACTGTTCCTTATTTACTTAGCAAATCGTCCTCCTGTTATGATTATACTTTTCTTTATTTTTGTATTCAAAATGTTTGTCATGGAGCCGTTGCAAGAGTGAACATTTAGACTTTATAGTTATTTGAAAGCATTGTTTAGCTCCTCCCCAGAAATCATCATCTCAGCAAAAACTCACCCCGCTGCCCATGTCTCAACCTCTTCCCCAGAAAAAGCTATCGTGGCCAGCAGTCAATAAGTAGCTATTTTGTCTTTATCGATTGAGGAGATTAAGGTTATAATGGGGCGGACTTTCTTAAGGTTATATGTTGTAATAATTCTGATGCAGGGGCTAAAAAGTTAAAACCCTCCTCAAACCACACATGTAATTCATTCAAAGATTTGACTTAAAATCTGATACGTGTAATTCTCCTAACCCAGAACACATACAAATTGCAACTCAAATATGCAAGTAAATGCAGAAAATCAGCAAACCACTTCTCATTGTTTGTATACGAGTATCCACAAAATAAACATGGCAGCCTTATTGGCCTCAAATAACACTCCAAAATCCTAACTAGCTTCTTAAACTTCAGCTGCAACAAGATTCAACATGGCTTGATACAAAAGTAGAATAAACGGCACCCATCAGACTGTAAATTTAAGAGGGGGCAAATATGAGACTTCCGAACCATATTTAAACGACACCCATCTAACGGAAGAAAAAAACACCAAAGCAATATTAAATGGAAGCAAAAAACGACAGAATGGCAGAAAGCCCTAAGGAAAATGGCACCCACCAAACGGAAGCAATATTAAACGGCAGGAGAAAAACGGCTTCACCAAACTTGCGGCCTCACCTCTGCAACCTGAAGAAAGCAGAGCTGCAAAGCATAAAAAACCACTGAGAAGGAACCCTCCTGAACTGCAAAGCATAAAAAACCACATATACATACCTGTAGTAGAGCAAACAGAGCAGAAGATGAACGACAATGAACGACAATGGAGCAACGGCAACATATTTTCGAGCGCCAAACCAAAAACATTAAATTGTTAAAAACTACCTTTTTTAACAATATTTTACTTTATTAAAAAATATAACTGAAATTAATGTTTGATTTAACACTAATTAAATATATTTTAATTTAATTTGAAAAAGATGACTTTTTATTTCATATTTTTTATTAATTTTACTTTGGTACAATTCTTAGATACATTTATAAATATTTATAACTAGCAGTTGTATGCTTTTGTATATGCAACGAGTGCACCGATAGAAGATGAGATTTAAGAGAAAAATGTAGAATGAACATTAAATAATGTAAATATAAGTTTTTAAAAAATAAAAATAAAAAAATTGAAGATTAAAACATAGATATGAAATTTAGAATATTTAGAAAATTTGAATATTGCGCTGATAGAAAATGGGATTTAAAAGAAAAATGTAGAATGAACATTAAATAATGTAAATATAAGTTTTTAAAAAATAAAAATAAAAAAATTAAAGATTAAAACATAGATATGAAATTTACAATATTTAGGAAATTTGAAATGTGTTCAATAATTTCAATATTTTACAATTAAATTAAATTTATCAAATATGAAAAAAAAATTATTTAAAAAAAAAAATATCAAAAAAATTATTACGAAAAATTAATAAGAGAAATAAAAAATATATATATTAAAAATAGCGACATCTCTAACAAATATTCTATTGACTAAATAAATTATAGAAACTAAAAAATATATTTAAATAAAAAACTAAGCTAATATAAAATATAATAATTTAAAGTAATTTAAAAACTAAAAGCTAAATCAATTTAAAAAATCAAAAGTTTAATAAATAGAGATCACAACATAATCTAATGTGTAGATCACAAGTAATTATTTTAAAAATAAATAAGAAAAGAAAAACAATAGTTAAAAGTAGATATTTAAATTATAATCTTATGTGAACAAATTATATTATTAATAATTTTTAATTTAAATAACATAATATTTACTAAAATCTTTTAAATAGATTAATAAATATTATTTATTTAAATTAAATTTATCAAATACGAAAAAAATAATCATTCAAAAAAATTCATCAAAATTTCTATTACGAAAAATTAATAAGAGAAATACAAAAAAAAATGATATGTCTAATAAATATTTATTGACTAAATAAATTATAGAAACTAAAAAATAATATTTAAAGAAAAAATTAAACTAATATAAAAAATAAATTTTAAAAATTTTAAAACTAAAATCTAAATCAATTTTAAAAATCAAAAGTTAACTGAATAGACCACAACATGAACTAATGTGTAGATCACAACTAATAAATAGAAAAAGAAAAACAATAGTTAAAAGTGGAGATAACAACTAATAAATATCAAAACAAGAGTTAAAAGTGGGGGGAGATAAAAAGTGACCGATAAATAATTAATGGGAAGGATTTTTAATTTTCCAACCAAACTCTTGCAAATTTTCCGTCAAAAATTTAATTTCAAGTTCCCATAAATAGCCTATCAGCTAAAATGTATTTTTAAGTGTTCACAAATATTTTTAGACTATGTAATGATTACTAAATATTATTAAAATAGTTTATGATGTTGTATATTTATGAGTATAAGAGTTGTATTTTAAATGATAATTTTATTAAACAATAAATAGTAGTACTTTTGTAGTATTTTTTGTGAATTCTAATATGTTCTCTTGTACGATTCTTATTTGTCACTTGCATTTAGTAATTATAATGTGCTAATATGTTCCCTAGTACAATTCTTATTTGTTACCTCTATTTAGTAATCATAATATGTTAAATGTCACTTGTATTTAGTAATCATAATATATTAATAAATATATATTTAACTACTTATGAAATTATAGATTCATAATTTTTAAATGGACTTGCTTACCATGTTCAAAAGCTCCAAATTTGAAAAAAAATTCATAAGATGAAACAACTACCATGTTAAAAAGAGAATATGGCGAGCAAAGCCGAATATGCGAAAAAAGCAAATCGATTAAACAATTTTGCATGGAAAATCAAGAAGAAAGAAAGCCCTAAGGCTAGTGTAAATTTTGGATAGTGGCTTAGGGCAGAATGTTTCATCGAAACCTTATGGTTCAAATGAGTGAAATAGGACTAAGCGTCCTGCTGATTCTGTTCCTCCCAGCAAATCTAACCTTAAGATTGAATATTCGATGCCCGTCTCAAACAATTTTGATGCCTTAAATAAGTAGGAGCATATAAATAAAAAGAAGCCATCGGGGCATGCTCAACCAATAGACAATAATTCTTTTTAAAAAAGAAACGACACAAACATTGAGGTAGGGAAGGGTGGAAATTAGCTCATGCAACCATTATCTCAAACAACTCCGCGCCAAATCCGCTTCGAGGAAAATGGTAAATTTCGGAACAACTTTAACATGTTTATGATGCTAACCCTAGCTCCTCAGATCGATAGGGAATCCTCTAAGATCGTCCCATCATTTTCTCCACATCAAGCTTGGATCACCAGATTAGAGTCTTTAATCTTACAAAATATGCTTGTTCAAATAAGAATAAGTGGTATTATAAGCAGAAAGGGTTTCTCTTGGAGGACCATCTTAGTCTCTATCATCTATATCAAGATCAACCTAGTAGGTATGAGAGCATTGGAGTTTCAATCCCAAGTGGTTTACCCAATTCATATGTTCCTCCCCATCGTAGGAACTCGACTATGTCTCCTGGTTTTCTTGATCCATCTAACAAGTTTCCCCATGTCTCATCCACATCCATCTCCGATGATAAAACTCTCATAATTAGTAATCAGGAAAGTGAAGACCGATGGAGAGATTGCCAAAAGCTAGGCATTTTGGCATTCTGGAATGACCCAAAATGTTAATTACTCAATCTCTCCAGCTGGTTACAGGAATTTTGCCTGAATCAGGTAAGTATCTCTCACCACTCAAATAGATTACTATATATTCATTGTAGGGATGAATATGTTAAGAAATATTTTCTTTGTGTTTCTAATTGTTCTTTTAAAGGTTGTGCTATTAAATTTTTCGATTGGAGTCCGGATTATAAGGAAGGTTCTTTAGATCTCTGTATTATAACCTAGTTTGTCTTTCAATCCCTTCCTCTAGAACTTTTTCATTTGGAGATTATTAAGAAATCAGGTTCATCTCTAGGTGATTTGATATGAATAGATTTGTCATTCCATTTTTGCAATAATATTAAAGTGTTGATCAAATGCAAGATTAACAATTTAGATTCCAATCAGATTAAGACAATCACCGATAGAGCTATTTATAGATTAAATTTTTATAAATATGAAGGTAAAATCTCATAATGCATAAGATTAGATGACAATAGGAAAATTACATTCAAAATAGTACATTATACAATGGACCTTATTAGGAATTTTTCGATGATTAATATAAGAAATCTTAAAGAATCTCAAAAGTATTCTACAACCAAGAAAGAAGCAGCTCAATCTCATCAAAAGATGCGGATTCATTCAGAAAGAAGGGACAATCAAGAAAGAGAATGTCACATTGGCAAACCTAGCATCAGAGGATAGACAAAATCACCTATTAAAGGCAAAGGAGGCACAAAAGAAAGCTTCTAAATCTAGACTAATAGACAAGAAAATAGATAATCAAAGGGTTGTAAAAAGAAAATTGGCATCAGCAGATAGTAGCAAAGGAAATAGGAAGGCAACAGATAGGGGAATAGGCAACATAAACAAAACTCCCTCAAAATGGTAGAATTCCAGCAGTAAGTAGAGTCTAATAGGTAAAAATAAGGAAAGTACTATTAGCAACCAAGATTTGACAAATATTCAGATACAGGGAGTTAACACTAACAATAAGGTAATCAAGGATTATCCAAAAAATTAAAGAAACTCAAGAATATAAGAAGTCCAAATGCAAAAGCAGTCCTAGTAGGAAATATAGAGAATCAACATACCAAGAAGCTACTAGATAATGAGGCTATCAATATAGAAGAACAAGAAAACCTCCTCTTATTTCAAAAGGAAGTGGTAGGTAATAAGGAGGTTAAGAATACAAAAGAAGACTTTGGTCTACTACAGTATCAAATTAGGAAAGAAGAGAAACAACTTGATATCATAAAGAAAAAGTCTATCAACAAGCGATCTAAATTCTAGCAAACCCCCCCACCCAAGTCTAACTCTCCTCTTTAGTCTGGAAGCAGTCACATGGATAAGATCAGTGAACAGAGCAAAGTGGAAAGATAGCTCACTTTAGATTTTCAGGAGTTTCTACATAGGGCTTTGAATTGGCATGAAGATCTGGAAAATATGAACCCTAACAAGTCTGAAACAGATAACTTAGACTCGTTAACAGAAGAATTAATACAAGTATTCAATTATGAGAATATAAATAACAGCAATGATATTCATAAAGAGAACTTGATCCAAAGGGTCCTAAAGTTAGGAGGAGATAATTACACCACAAAAGATCTAAGAAGAGACTTGTTAAAAATATAAAAAGATGATTCAGGCAAGGAATCTACACGGATAGCTGAAGTCAAATTAATGGCAAAAAAAGAAGAGGACATCGAAGGAAAGGAGATTAATACACTACCATCTAAGGAGGACCATGTTTCAAACCATTTAAGCATAGAAGAACAAATATTACAGGAGCTAGAAAGTGAAGATAAGGAAAGGACAGAAGGAACCCAATCAGACATCTCTGTAATTGTGCAAAAGAATATTGATAAGTTGGGTGATTCAGATGAATCAGGAAGAAATTAAATCACCAAAGCTTGATAAAACAAAATCCAAAAGAGGAAGGAAATCCCTTAAAGAACCCAAGGAAGTAGATGGTCAGGCAAAGGAGCAACAAAAGATCAGTCAACTATTGAATGTTGGAAAGGGGAAGTTCCTTCCCAAGGAAACATGAAGATCACAACGTGGAATGCTAGAGGATTAAACACCCCTAGCAAAAAACACGTATTAAAACAAACCCTAAAGCTATTCAAGTCTGAAGTTATTTTATTGCAAGAAACCAAATTTAAAAAGACAAAAGGAATAAAACTAGGAAGGAAATTAGGTAGTTGGAATATAAGTATTCAAGAATCTAATGGGATGTCTGGAGGCTTAGGCATCATATGGAATCCAAAAAAAGTATCCTTGGATATTATATATTCAAATAACAACTGGATTAGCAGCATAGTCAAAAGTATTAAAACCAACCTTCAAATTAAATTAGTAAATATATATGGACCAATATATAACTCAGAAAAAAAACTTATTTGGGATGAAATAAGTGAATTCATTAACAATTATAAACATAATCACATTTTATTATGAGGAGATTTCAATACTATTCTAAATTTAAACGAAAAAAATGGAGATTCCCAACATATTTCTCAAGTATCCAAAGATTTTAAACAATGGTGTGATTTTCATAATCTTATTGACATTTCGTCTATCAATGGAAATTTTACATGCAATAATAGAAGGAAGGGTTTTGCTTTTATAGCAGAAAAACTTGATAGGTTCTTCCTTAAAAGAGATCTAGGGGATCTCAATGTTAACATTAACTCTTCTATCCTCCCTATTGTTGGATCTAATCATTTTCTAGTTAGAGTTGAATTCTCTAACACACGTAAACCAATTCGAAACCCTTTCAAATGCGAAAAAATGTGGTTCTTAGATCCAAAATTCTTAGAATGTATTGAAGACTGGTAGTCTCAAGGCAATTTCAAAGGTTCCAAAATGTTCATGTTTGTTTCAAAAATGAAAATGCTCAAAGAAAATATCCTCAAATGAATAAAGAACATTTTAATAATATTTTCAAAGAAAATTTGGAAATTGAGGATAGTTTAAAGGAATTAAACCTATAAGTTATTTAGAAGGGTATGAATGATGATGGCTATCTTTTAGAGAAAGAATTATTCGCGAGATAAGAGATGATATTATCCAAAGAAGAAGTTTTTTAGAGGCAAAAATCTAGAGGAAAATGGCTCGCATAGGGAGACCAGAATATGAAATTCTTCCACAATTTAACCTTGCAAAATAGAGCCAAAAGAGAAATTACCAAAATTAGAGATCATTTGAGTAATAGCTCTAAAAATCAAGAAGAAATCTTGGAGATTTTTGTGAGTCATTTTCAAATAACCTTAAATAACAATGAAGGTTCTAATAGGTTAATTCAATCTAAAATGCTAGAAGTCATTCCTAAATTAGTCACAATAGAAGATAATAAAGCTTTAAATAAACCAATCTCTATGGAAGAAGTCAAATTGGTAGTTTTTAATATGAATCCCAATAAGTCCCTAGGTCCAGATGGATTCCAAGCCTTCTTTTACTAGAAATGTTGGGACATTATAGGTTTTGATCTTTGGAAGGCAATTGAAGCATCAAGAAATGGTGGTTCATTATTATCTAAAATTAACTATACCTTCCTCTTTTTTATTCCTAAAAAAGAGAACCCAGAAAATCCAGGGTATTTTAGGCCTATAGCTCTATGTAATACTATTTATAAAATCTTATTGAAAAATTTAGCTAATAGGTTAAAGGTCATCCTCCCTAAAATTATATCTAAAAAACAAATGGGTTTTGTTCTTGGTAGATCAATCCTAGATGGAATTCTTATTATTCAAGAAATGTTACATTCAATCAATAGTAATAATAGCGCTAGTATGTTCATAAAACTAGAAATTCAAAAAGCATATGATATGGTTGATTGGAGGTTCCTATGTAAAACTTTGGAAGCTTTTGGATTCTCCAATGAATGGATCAATATCATTTTTAAATGTATCTCTACAACAAAGATGTTGGTTCTCATTAATGGCACCCCAGAGGGCTTCTTTGAGACATCAAGAGGTATTAGACAGGGAGATCCCTTATCTCCATTTTTATGTTTCATTATGGTAGAAGCATTTGGTAGAGCTCTCACCAAGGCCTATAATAACAGGGAGATGAAAGGTATTACTATCACAAACAATATACCTAACATTACTCACCAACAATATGCAAATGATACTATTATGCCTAACAAAAGCACTATTAATGAAGCGTGGAATATCAAGACTATCATCCATCAATATATGACAACATCAGGTCAAAAAGTGAATGCTGCAAAATCTGAAAAAAAAAAAATTATTAATACCAAACCAAAGATAGAAAAACAAATCTACCAGATAATGGGATATAAGAAAGGAAAATTTCCCTGCAAATATCTTGGTATAGAGTTATAAAAAGGTTCTAAATCTTGTAAGCCTTGGCAAAGTATTTTGGAGAAAATGGAGACTAGAATTGGTGGGTGGACAGACAAGTGGCTTTCAAAAGCCGGGGAAATTGTTAAGATTAGTTTAGTTCTTTATGCAATTCCACCTTTCCCGCTTTCTTGTCTCTCTCTCCCCAAGTTTATTAATCAAAAGTTAGAGGCAAAACTCAAAGATTTCCTCTGAAAATATTGCAAGGATACAAAAAAAAATTGGCTCTAATAAGATGGGATAATATTTGTAAACCAAAGGAAGCAAGAGGCTTAGGTATTAAAAATTTATGCCAGCAAAATGAAGCATTAGGGGCCAAGTTAGTATGGTGTCTCTTTGCTGAAAGATAAAACAAATGGGCAAAAATTATGTGCAACAAATATCTTAATGTAGAAGATCTTTATTTGATTTTTAGGATGAAAACCCGACCTAAAGGGTTGGAGAGCTGGAATTTTATGGTAAAATGCAGGCCTATCATTAGCAAATTTCTGACATGGGATGTTGGGATGGGAGATGAAGCTTTATTTTTGGAAGATTCTTGGGATGGGTACCCCTTGATAGATAACAGTAAGATTCCTAGGGATCTCAAAGAGAAATTAATTCACCTTTGGGGAATTAAGGTTAGCAATTGCAAAACAAAGACTTATACAAATGGCTACCTCGGGTGGGTTTGGAAATTGCTAAAGGAAATAGATACAGATCTAGCTGAAAAAAAGAGCATACGAACAAATTATATAGCAAAGGAAAGTTAAGCAACTTGAAAGGAATGATCAAATTATTTGGGCAATGTCAAATAATGGCAAGTATAATGTGAAGAACGGATATGAAGCTCTTATTCAATCCCAAAGATGGGATGAAATGGAAATTCCCCTAAATCTTTGTTGGGACCCTTCCTGCCTGCCTAAGGCAAGTTTCTTTTTGTGGCTAGCTTTTCAAAACAGGATCTTGACAATCGAGAGATTTTGTAAACTAGGTTTTGTAGGTCCTTCTAGATGTGTGCTTTGTAAACAACATAGCAAGGACACTAAATCTTATTTAGGTGTCCCTTCTCCCAAATCTATTAGGACTGGCTCAGACATATATTAGGTCGGTATTCTCCTCTTCTTGTTTCTTTTACTGATCTTCTCAAAAGCTGGCCTACAAATCTCTGTAAAAGCGTATACAACAAATTATGGAACATCAATCCATCCATCCTCGCGTTCAAAGATTGGAAAGAGAGAAATAGAAGGATATTCTGTGACCAAGGTATGTAGGCAAAATAAATTATTAAAAAATAGAAGCAAGTATAGTCAAGGCAATTAATGCTCATCTTAGGAAATCCATGAAAGAAGAAAGAACATTTTCAAACTGGGATGGGTATATTAGAAAGAAATGGACAAACTTGATTAATCATCCGCTCATGTATCTCAAGAACAACAAAGAGGCTAGGGATAATTGTAAATGGTCCCCTCCTCTAGTAGGATGGTCAAAGCTTAACTTCGACAAGGTAGCTAGAGGCAATCCAAGTGTAGCAGGTATTGGCTGCATTATCACTAACGAAACAGGTGAATGGATTGCTAAAAAAGCAAAATCTATTGATCCCACTACCAATAATTTGGTAGAGCTTGAAGCATTGGTAGAAGGCCTTCAACTTTGTCTTAAATTAGATTCAAGCAATATCACCAATGAAGGTGATTCTCAAATTGTTCTTAATGCTATTAGGAAAAGGGCTATGCCTAATTGGGTTCTTAACTCGAAATTGGAAGAAGTTCTTAACATACTAGACTAGTTTAAAGATATTCAAATTTGTTATATCTTTCGGGAAGGAAACTAGGAGGTAGATCAACTAGCTAACAAGGGAGCTGATGGTGGGAATTTTGTGTTATTAAATAACCGTTCACCTATTATAAAGTTATAGTTTACTTAATTGTGTATTTGGTTAAGCTATCTCTACGAACAATTGTATTGGTTTGATTTTTTTTTAACTAGATAGTATAAATTACCTAAGTTGTTTAAGTACCCTAAATTACATGAGTTATATTGTAATACGGATGAAGGATATTCTAAAATATATTCTTAATATATCTTAATAGTTGTATCTAGATATTATATACTATCATGGAATATAGGTTTCACGCAAATTAATAGACTCAGATATAGTTGCCTATTCTAGTCACTATCATTTAGCAATTTAGGCATGATATTTTTCTAGGGACCTATAGTACTAGGGAGATATAGTGGATGATACTTAAGTAGTATACTATAGCTATTGGATGGCTAGATTTGGCTTTATGTTTGTATATGTTCTCTTAATGTTTTTCTGTCCTCTAATTATGATTCCTTGCCCTTCACATTATGACAAGCTCAAGATGATGTCGAAACTATGATGCAGTTGATGTAGGCATGTCTTAGACCTTCTAGTGCTTTCTTGGGTTATTTCTTTCACCTTTATATGCAGACTAGGACCTATCTCTTCATTTTTTCCCTTCCTCTGCCATGGATACTTTTGTTAGTGTTTTTCATACTTTAGAGATCAGTACCATGGCTTTTGGTGGCAATATTAAGCCAGAGAGGTGGAACAGGGTGCTCAGACTAGTAAATGGGATGACAAGAATTGCAATAAGTATGGCTTTAGGTGAAGGTTTTTTCAAGTATGATATCTCATGGAGGACTAACAATGATATCATAGGAACCTTAATTGGATGTATGGCTCGAGCTAGAATTGACAAGTGGGACATGGTGAGACTTTACCTTAACATCTTTGATACCATCTGGTGTGGAGGGCTGGAAGAAGTGATAATGAGTTTAGACGAGAGGCTTATGGAACCCCTTCCTGAAGATTATATGGACCACCCTCCTAGGAACTTTGAATTGGCTATTGTTCCGAGAAGATTGGCGTTGGTAATTTGGGATCCTCCTACCTTTAATAAGGTATGGCCTAAAATGGAATCTAGTTTGCATTTCCTCCTCTAATGGAGAGGGGTAGTGGTGGATCCTGGTAGGGAATGGCTCTGTAACTATGTTGGATTATTCAATGCTTATATCCATCCTAAGGTAGAGTTGGATATTTTGGATGCCTTGGAATTCTGTACCCCCACATTGAACTATCCAGTAGGGTTAAGTTCTCCCCAGAATTTCTTCCTCATTTTTTGATGGAACACCCTAATGACATTGTTGAAGTTATCATGGTCTTTTGGAAGCAATAGGGCAAGCTGGGTCTCAGACAAGTTTCTCTATTTTTTCAGTGTTTTCTCTAATTTTGTTATGTTACTGGTAGCATGGTACATGTATATGTTGAATTCTATTAATGTTTAGGGATAAGTGTGGTTTAGGTTTGTTTAGTTTGTTTTGAATAGTCATATGTTCATATAGGGGTGTTTTTGTTAAACTGTATATGTTAGTTCCTTAGTTTGGAAGTTTCTCAGAAGTTGGTTTGTCTATTAGCCTCTAGCTCTGATTTATACTTTCAAACTCTTGTAATATCATGATATATATATATATATATATATATATATATATATATATATATATATATATATAAAGGTTATGTTTATAAGTTTTCTTGCTCTTGTCTCAATGTAAGATTTGTTATGGATTTTGAGTCATTACAAGATGTATATGCGGGACTGTTCAAATGAGTCTTTGTTTCGTTATGAACATAGTCTGAAAAGAAATAGATCTTAAATTTAGCTCAATTAGTATATTAGGTTCCAACATTCATAAGTACTTTATGTGTAGTACATCTGGTTTAATATATAACTAATCAATATCATATTATAATAATTCTCTAAAGAAGACACATCAACATGCATTTGATATAGTACTCTTTGTTGGCATTAAGTCATGTTTGTTATTAGTGACAACACTTATTCAAATTATGTATGGTTACCAAGCTCTTCGTTCAATTTCCAGTATTTGTCGAGCATTCCAGTGGTTACCAAGTGAATACAGGCAAAGTGAAGTCCAATAGTTCTTACCGAGCAATCCAGTGGTCACTGAGCTTCGCAGTGTCTACCAAGTCATCAGTTCTCGTGATGTGAAGCTAGTGTTAACCGAGTGATGGGATGAGTAGTGTTTATCAAGTGCGGGCATGGTAAACATGGAATTCAGTTTCTACAAGGTGACATAGTATCTACTGAGTCTCAAGTGTATACCGAGTTTGAAACTACGTTGAGTGATTAGTATGGACCGAGCCTCTACCTCTACCAAGTGCATGATGATGTCGAGTAATGTAGTGGATGCCAAGTATCATAAATTCACCAAGTTAGCTTTTAGAACTCGAGTTTCTACATTTGGGCCGACTTAGTAATATTGGCGTTAACTTTTGTTTTGGTTGACCTTGAAATTATGAGAATTGGGTTGGTATATATGTAATGTATCGTATCATACCCAAGCAAGAAGTTCTAATGTTTTTGATGCATGAGAATGCGAATGTGATGATAAGCATGCAATGTGAAGGTCAAATCAAGAGCAGCCAAGTTTCATCTATCACAAAGAGGTGATCAACATTTCAAGGATCTTAATCAACAATTTAGTTGTAAGTCACATCTATTGTTTCATCCCAATAGGTGAATCAACTTCAAATCCTTTAACAAGGTAAACTTAACAATCTTTTCTTAAGTCTGTTTACCGAGTGCATACTTCATTTTATGTTTGTAAAACCTCTAACAAGGTGGACCTAACAGTCCTAATTGCTCCTAATAGGGCAGATCATCAGAAGTGATCATTGTAAGCCTTAACATGCCAACTTTATACTGTAGTATTGAAGTTTTGTGAGTATCATCCCCACTCCAATTTTACTTTCTATTTGGAAGGTTTATGGATCACCAAATATTGTGTTCAAAGTGTTTTGTGCTTTCAGTTTCTCATGCATGCAATAGATTAGATCTATTGATGATAATTGGATTAAGTTATTTAAGTGTTGAATTTGTCAAAAGTTTTGAGGTTATTGATTCACCCCTCCCCTCTTAGTAACCTAGCTAGTCTTGTTTATTTTCAACAATTGGTATTAGAGCTTTGTGATTCTCAGGATAAAGTTTGATAGCTTGAGCAAAGATCAAGGACAATGGAGATATTCAGACTTGACAAAGCTATTGACAATGAAAAGATAGATTTGGAAATGGCCATAGCTCAACTCAAGGAAGCAAAAGAGCATCTTTCCCAATCCCTAAAAAGAAGGAACTTGCAAAATAGATAAATGACCACCAGTATGTTGAAGAGAAAATTGAAGACTTTTTCCCCTCAAACAATTCAGATGAAGCAAATGGTGCAATCAAAGAACTCCTACAAAAGAATGGCTCCCTACAAGAAGAAGTAAGGAAATTGAAAAGAGAACAAGAAATCTAGTCAATAAGATTGTGTGAAATCTCAAAACAAAGAAATAAGGCAAAAGAAGACTTGGAGGCAAGGAACAATGAAACTCAAAATCAATCCCTTCAGCAAGAAAGTCTTATTAATCAGCTCTCCAATGCAAATGAGGAAATCATGAGTCTAAGATCTAAAAATGAAAGGTTAAGGAATGATTTAAACACTAAAAAGCAATTCAATGAAAAAATAATGAAATCCCAAACAGACATGGATCAATTGAATTAGCAAAATGAGCAGAATCTTTATAGACAAAAGGGCAAAGTAGGACTTGGATACAAAGAAAAAGGTGAATCCTCCAAACAAGGTGCTCAAAGGAATCAAAGACCTACTTGCAATTACTGTGGTAAGATAGGTCATACATCAAACAAATGTTGGAGTAATGGGAAGGAAAAATTCAATGAAAAATGCTACAATTGTAGTCAGCATGGTCATAAAGCTAATGAATGCAAAGACAAACTAAAATTTGAAGGCAAATGTCACAAATGCAAGAAACAAGGTTATAAGGCATCTGAATTCAGATCTAAACCATTCGATCCAGTTGAACAGTTTGTAAAGGCAATATTTGGTTGGAACTACAATACTTGGTGTAGATTTCATTGCTGTGGAGAATATGGACACATTGGAATAAACTATGTTAGGCATCACTTGAGAAGAAAGGATACTACAATAAGATGTTACACATGTACTGAACTTGGTCATATAGATTTAGGAATCCACTGTTGTCTCATCTACTTCCTAATATTAAGTAGATGAGACAATAGTGATTCCTAAATCTACCGAGTAAGCTAGTTCAAATGATGATGGTCATGTCACACTCAAGAAGTGGGTGACTTCACCATTTCCAATTGAGTTCTTAAGGAAGAACTGGAATTGTGTTTTTAAGGTCACATCTTAAACAATTCCAATTGGAAGGAAGCAAAAGATCTAAATCAGTATTCTAGATGGATCATAAAAGTTTAGTATCAATAATCACCGAGCAAGGTTAGGTCATACCAAGCAAGGTCGGGAGTAACAAAGTTTTGTTTGGTTGTCGAGTTACAAGCTTCTATTGAGCAATCTGTGCAGATAGTGGATGATAGGCTATCACACACTATGTCATTATGGCTCTCATCGTACCGAGCATTAATGAGAATTTTTTTTAATCAAAATGCAAGAATTCAACTTAATTTCCACTGTGAATTTAGTATATTCAGAGTAGAGCAATTTGCAAAACATTCAAGCAATCTTGAGCATAATTAGCAACGAAGTTTTTAAAAGAATTTTATCAGTTTACCGAGTGATCATGGCATCCAGCAACAGTAGCAAGGTGAAGAAAGGATCTGAAATGTTGGTGTAAGGCGTTGAATGGAAAGCTCCAATTTTTAAATTGGTACCAGCAATTGCAGAAACCCTCGACCCAAATGGAGCTTAGTCACAAATTCCACCAAAGGTACTCCTTATCAATGATATTCAAACTCATTTCAAATGTCTTGTACATGAGATAGGAACCCTAGAAATGGATAGTGCCTTAGGTGAACTATATGTGGATGGAAATCTTAAGCCCGAGCATAAACACCTAGAGGAGAAATGCTTAACCCATATTCATCACCTGCCACGAAGCTTTCTGATTAAATGGATTAGGTGTAGGATTTGAGCAAAAGCGCATAACAAATCCATGAAGCCCAAGAAAACCTGCATGTAGAAAACTTATCCACGGAGAAGAAAAAGACAAGAAGAGGCAAGGGTTTGATCTGAAAAACTTAGACGAAGAAGAAAAATATTATTCAACGGATTCAATAATTTACAAAGAGATCAATCCTTATAAAGGAGATCAAAACCCAAAAAGGGTAACCTAAAGCCTAAAAAAGCTAGGGTTGCACATTATAATTAATAAAATATTAATTATATGCATCTATGAGATAGCTTAAGCAAACTAGAGTAATAGGCAACTTATTTAATTAAATCAAAGTGATTTAATTAATAAGTGCAAACAAATAATTACTCTAACACCTCCCCTTAAGCAAATCTCCAGAGGTAAGCTAACCTAGCACAGCTATGAAAGCAAAGAGATGGGTCCCGTCAACAAGGCCTAATTAGGTACCCAATACAAGGAAATCTCTATAAATTGAAAAAATAAAGAAAACCACATGGGAAAAACCCTATTCCAAAAAGAGATAGCAAAGAATGTTCCAAAATAAGGAACAAAGAGAGATCATGAAGAGAACCACTCAAGCATGAAAAGTTGCAAAGCTCAGTCAAAAGGTGCTGATTTGAAGAACCTCCATGGAAATAGAAGGCACAAACCGAGCATGTCTATATGGTAGATGATCCATCTCACCGAAATGCATAGGTAGCCAGCCATTGTAATCACCTAGTATGTAGGATCAAGTACTAAATACATAGCTCACACTAACAAATCATCAAACCAAGGAAGCATTAGAACCAACAATATAACCCCCCCTTAATGTAGATGGGGTGAGGTGACAGATAATTGAAAAGATGGGCCAAAAATCTCCTACAACACAGGAACCAAACACATCAAGAGTGAGGCACAGGCACCTATAAAGACATGTGTCATTGACACATCATGGGGCTAATGTCTTGGAAGGGACACTCACTTGACAAAGGAAGAGGACCTAAACGACAATCAACTATCCACCCCATGGCACTTTATAAAATAGTGTGAGTACAAAAAATCACAATGATGAAAAGGATCCTAAAACGTAAGAAGTGGCACTTTATCTTAGTGCGCGTGCATAAAGATGCTTACAATGAATATCAACAATGATCAAAAAAGCATAATACTGATACAATAGAAAGTACAGTCCAAAATGAAGCATCTCAAGCAACAAAATCGATCCTCAGACCTGAAATAGCAAAGATATCCACCAGCATGCAAAAATGCAGAAGGATGAATACAATGTGCATGGAGTAGAATCTAGAACAACAACCAACATCACTAAAAAGAGAACAAAAAGAGCTTTTCAGTGATATAAAGAAGTCCAAAATTGAAGATTGGATGCTCAAGATCCACCTCCCGGAGTGTAAAATAGAACGTCTGACTTTGACTACCAAAATAGGCAACCAAACTATATCAAAACTCAAAAACACCTAAATATCTTTGTCTCAGAACTAGCTTTCTAGTGCATTTTTCAGATCGAAAAAATACATTTGTATGCTCAAGTTACGGAAGAAAAACTGATTGGCTCTTTGAAAATGCATGAAATTTTTTTTTTTTTAATTAAAAAAAAATCAACCACCGCCGCACCACCAGCGGAGCGGCGGCTGGGGTGGTGGGTTGGTGGAGGGCCACTTCAGGTAGAGTTGCGTCAAGACCGCGACGGGGGCCGCCGACGGAGCCACTGCGAACCGCCAACGATAATCGCTAGTGGTTTCGCCGCGGTTTTCTAACCGTTATGGCTAAAAACCATGCAAAAAAACAAATTTGAGTTTTTTAAAAAAAATTCAGTGCCTCAGAGTGCTTGCAGAGGCCATACGACCCTGCATGACAAATTTTTTTTGCCTCTCGGATCAATGTTATCCAAATCAAACAAATTTTATATTAAAAGGAGGGTTTTGACGCCTTCTGAATCCATCTACGATGTCCGTTTGGCCTCAAATTGCTCTGAAAATTGGTGACCTCCTATTTTCTCAAAACAATCTTGAAAAAAAACAAAATCTGATCCACCAAACCCTTGTTCTCCCTTTTTCTTCAAACACCAAACAAGCTACAATAGATCTAGCTCTGATACCATGTAGGATTTGAGCAAAAGCGCATAACAAATCCACAAAGCCCAAGAAAACCTACATGCAGAAAACCTATCACAGAGAAGAAAAAGACAAGAAGAGGCAAGGGTTTGATCTGAAAAACTCAAACGAAGAAGAAAACTATTATTCAACGGATTCAATAATTTACAAAGAGATCAATCCTTATAAAGGAGATTGAAACCCAAAAAGGGTAACCTAAAGCCTAAAAAAGCTAGGGTTGCACAATATAAGTAATAAAATATTAATTATATGCACCTACAAGATAGCTTAAGCAAACTAGAGTAATAGGCAACTTATTTAATTAAATCAAAGTGATTTAATTAATAAATGGAAGCAAATAATTACTCTAACATAAGGTATATCTTAAGTCGAGTCCATAATGGTCAATTATAGTTAGAGCAGCCAATTTTGATTACGAAGAAAATGATTCATCATATTACTGGACTCTTTATGCTTAACAAGGTTAAAGTCGCGAAAACCCTAGGTCAGGATGAGCTTCAGAAGAAAACCCTAGCCGAGTGGGATGACAAAGGATTGAAAATTAGAAATGTATCTAATGTGGAACTCAAATTTGGCATTCATATCATTGCTTAAAAGATTTACAACTCTAGTTGACTCAATAGTGTGTCATGTGAGGTTGTGGACCTAGCTTACAAGGTTGTTAAGAAAAATTTGGAATATGACCTAGTAGACTTAATGTTGAAGCGACTGAATAAGAACATGGAAAGCATTAGAACCTCAAAGAATAACCCATGCAAATTTGGTTCTCTGTTAACATGTTTGTTCTTTTATGTTCAAAAGGTTTTCCCTTCTAAAGGCACAGTGGTATGGAAAAAGGATACACCAGTTTTGTATCAGATAAATGAGTTTATTGTTGAAATGGGTGAAAATTTTGATAGCATCATGGATAATTATTTTGAAGCTTTCAAGGAAAAGATGAATAACAGGTTCTAGATTCCACAGAAATTGGTTGAAGATTATAAGGATGATGTATGTTTTATGGTTGATTGTGATAGAGTATACATCCAGGTAGTAAGACCTATAATAGTATGGGTGAAACCTCTTCCTTACGAGGTTAATATTGATGAGACAAAAGAAATAATTGAAGCCCTAGTTAATGAACCTGTAGATCCAAAGAAACCTCCCTTTGGAACCTATGATGAAGCTAAAGCCATAATAGAACTCAAAATCAAGCTTCCACAGGCAATGAATAAAAGTAAGAGGATGATATCAAAACTGAAAACAACAAATGTCCCTCTTATGATTACCGAGGGAAAAGGTGAAGATGAAGAAGAATCTGAGAAAAAAGAAAAATTAGAAAAGGAAGAAGACCCTATAAAAAAGAAAGGCAAGGTGATTATCACCAAGCCACCCAAGCCCTCCATATCTATATTCACCAAAAGATCCAAGAAGAAAGGAGGCAGTGAAGTTGTGTTTAGTAAGCCCCCTCTCACCTTCCAGGCAAGATTCAAGTAATTGGAAGAAGGTGTTGGTATTACAAATTTCAAAGCATTAAAATATGAAACCAGAACAAATGCAGATTGAGGAGTTGGTGTTGACAAAGATGGGAAAATGGAAATATTCCCCTGATCAAATTGCACCTCAAATTTCTAATGAGCTATTAGTAAGGTTAAAGCCAAGATGGTAATCAACCATGCAAATAACAAAGGATATATATGAACAATATTTGAAACAATTGTTACTGAGCCTTACTAATGCTAAGGTAAAGGAAGCCATGAAGAAAAATAAAGATAAGATGACCATCGGATTTCATACTTGTTTAATTTTGGTAAAATATATTGAGCATGTAGTCAAGGATGCTACATCTATGTGGAAAAATGTTTATCATCTGCACAAACCAAGTGAGAATCCAGTAGAAATCAAAGATGATGACAACGATAGTGACAAGGATGAAGATATTGTAGAAGACAACACTCCTTGTGTCACCATTGATGCTGAAGAATATCAAGATCTGATGAAGAATAGTGAAGAAGAGAAAGAGGAAGAAGCTGAAGAGGAAGATAGGTAAGAAGAAGAAGAAGAAAAAGAAGAAAGTGATCCAATTAGGATAGCAACAGCTATCATAGCCTCCCTTCCTCACTCTCCAGTAATAACTACATCACCATCAAGCATGGAGACAGCTTTAGCAAGTGTGATTATCACCGCAACTGTAATGCCCCACCAAGGGATCCAAAGAATTAACCTAAAATTCCACTAAGTTTGGTAGCATTTTTTTTTTACATGAAAGTAGTATCATTTACAACTAATACATAAATACGGAAGCAATAGCAATAACCATCTAAAAGTAAACATAATAGGTTACATTCTTTAAGGATCCCTTAATGTTGAATTACATCTAAATCAACTAACATTATCGAATCCATATAATACAACAATCCACATGAAATGATAAGTCCAATGTTTATACATTACATTTCTAAATTCTCAATCATCCACTGTACATGTCACAGGGTATGAGAGGCTTTAAAGAATATACATATGTGAAATAAGGTTCATCATCCTATTCTAATCCATGATCCAACAAGTAAATACAATCACATGTCACCCATGATACATCAACATAAGAGATCAACATAATAAACTAAGTGCACAGTTCCTCCCAACTATAAATAGCATCATTAGACCATCGTGTGTCCTAGCCATTCCTCCATGCATAACATTCCAAATAACCGAAGAGATCATCAGTATTAACATAGTAGGAATGTCACTCCTAAATCATACTACATCATATGCAGAAAGTAATCTAACATGAAAATATAAGCATAAGATAACATCATCTAACATATGCTAATCATCAATGAAAGGATACATATCCACCATCATGAAGGACACATCAGCCATGATGTCTCAAACGGATCTCAAATGATAAGAGTGGAAAAACACTACCACCCGACCGCGTGGAACCTAAGTAGTCCACTCCCACCGTGCTGAGGAGATAATCTCAAGTCCCAAACAGGCTATCCAAAAACACATAGCATAAATCTCTATAAGTCCAGGAATCCTAAAAGTATACTAACTCAAAGGTTCCAATCATAAAACCGACATCTAATCCCAGAGGCACACAAAGACATGTAGGAACCTACTATGCAAGCGGGAAAGTATCATCGCATATATCATGTACAAGTTACCCTGGCAGTTAGCTAAACTCCACGGGTCCATACTGATCCTCATGCGGCCACTAGTATCCTCTCATACTGACGAGGCATACTATGGAATGCAAGGTTGCAACCATGCGTTCTCTCTACTCCCATCCTAGTCTGTACAAGCACTCGAGGCATGGGTGAGAAAAAAACAATTATCTTTTTAGGTTCATTTAGTTAGTAATAGGTGTGAATGTTTTCACTTTTTAACCAACTTACAATGAGTTACCCTGGCAGCCTCTTAGGGCCCCGGCCCCCATTGCAAGCCACTTCTCGACACTACATGCAGATAACCTACCCTAAGCTCATGGAATCATAAATCTCAAAATAAAAAAAGATAATCCATAATAAAATCATCAGATATGCATAAAAGCATCAAATCTCCATGAGCAAGCATCCATAGAAAATCATGACCGCAACAGCTCTCTATTGGCAACTGAAGCGTCACTGATAATCAAAAGTATCCATTGGTTCTCAATAACCAAAATATATCTCAATCATACTAATCGAAGACTCCAAAATGGTTGAGTCAAAACATGACATCATAAAATAACATTTCAGTCCCATCATGGCGACTAGAAAATAACCAAGGATAACTGATCGATGAACCAAAAATGGTTAAGTCAAGTGCCTCATACATAAGAATCTCAACTATAACAATCAGCAATTACAAACATTACATAGAGCATTCCATCACATAACCATGGTTGGGTTTATAAAGATCGAGATTAAAACATCATCATGACATCACAATCACATAACCCCGAAGCCTTTGGTAGACGTCCTATAACTGGTCAACACTAGTCAACCCAAAACCCAAAACAATAGCATAAAGAAAACACAATGCAAACACATGTTTTGGTTTTGCTAAATTTACATCATTGAATTAAATGTAGAGGTCTTAGTTTACATTCCAAGTTGGATAATGAATGGAGAAACATTTTGTATGTTTTTCCTAGCCCACGTAATTGTTGATAGATAAAAGTTTTTCCCTCTAACTCTTAGAACTCAATTATCTAAATGTTTTTAAGAATATACGTTATACGTTATTCTGGTATTGAGTTATCATTCTTCACTAACTCAATTTATAATATTGAGAAGGGCTAAAATATTTGATAACTTAAATGTTATAACTTTTAAATTTACCTTAATTAGACTAAATTCTAATTAAGTAATTTTGATTAATTAAAACCCATATTATTTATTTAAAACTCTAAATAAATTTGAATATTAAAATTTTACTATTATTACATATATATATATATACATATACATATAGATATACATATACATATACATATACATGTACATATATATATATATGTATATGTATATGTATATGTATATGTATATGTATATGTATATGTATATATATATATGTATATATATGTATATATATATATATATATATATATATATATATATATATATATATATATATATATATATATATATATATATATATATATATATATATATAATGAATAACATATAACAATGTTTACTAATGTATATAACAATTAATATTTAATTCTTAATACAAAATCGAATTATGTTTAATCGACTTATAACAAAGTTGAATGTATTTATAAAGAAAGGTGAGTTTATACTCACACCGCCATTTATATATGGCAGGGTCGTGCAACTTGCCTGTCGCAGGCCTGCTGCCGGCAGCTCTAAAGAATGGGTCGGGTGGAATAATAACCCCCGCCCTTCTTAAAAACAAAGGTTTTAAAAACAATAATTTTGCATACGTTTCGCATACGAATATATTTTTCACAAATCGTTTACTATGAACGATTTCAGACTTATATATATATATATATATATATATATATATATATATATATATATATATATATTTTTTTTTTTTGAAAAACGTTTCAAATAACGATTTTTCATATATAATTTTTAAAGAAATGTTTGGAGATTCATTTTAAAAGAACTTACATATATATATATATATATATATATATATATATATATATATATATATATATATATATATATATATATATATATATATGCAGATATGAAAATATAAACACGTATATTTTACAATGAGCATATACACAATCTATTTAAAGATTCCAATTTTCAGAAATTTTCCTATAAGCTATTTGATCTCTAAATTTACCCAATGGTTTTCTAATGGATTTGGCTACAATTTAAACCCTAGCCCCGTGTTCTCTTCAGATCTATGCATACAAAGTTTTCTCAAATAAATTTTAGCAACCCATATGGAGAATGCATACAATTAAAATAGGAAAATCCTCAAAAAACATATGGAAGACACGAAGAAGACAGGGAATGCAAGATGCGAAAATAACATAAGTAAAATCACAAGAATCTACTTGGATTCTGATGCTAATTCGCTCTTCCTCAGAAAACCTGCAGAGCAAGCTTCTCCTTTCTCCAAAATTCTCGAGTCCTCCAATGCTCCAAATGCTCTCCAAATGCTATGTCTAAGCTTCTAGGAATGCCTGAATATAAAGAGCTCTCAAGAAGCACCTAGAATGTCTCTAGAAACAGCTAGAAGGTGTCACCAACTAAGCATGTGTCTTTTCCAACCTTCTAGATGAGTCATAAGGTTGTAGACACCATGTGCTTAATTGATGCACTAACCCCCGCGTTGTTGACATATGAGAAATGAAAAGGTGCGTTAACTCCTAGGCAAGCTTATAACTCTAATTTACTTTTTATATAACTTCTATTTAAATTTTTATAACTTTCATTTTAATTTTTATAACTTTTATTATTATTATTTATTTATTACTTTATTATTGTTTTATAATTATTATTAATTTTTAATTTCTAATTTTCTTTTATTTAATTCTCAATTAATCCTCATTTAATTAATTATAATCAAAATATCAAAGATCATGATATTTTATATTAATTTTCTCAAATAATTAATTTATTAATTAAATCTATTTATTAAGACTTAATTAATAGAAAATTCACCATAGACCTCCAAGATAAAATATGAAAACCCATCATAGAGCAATTCACACAAAATTAGTTTAAAGGGTTAAAAATCATGAAATATGTCATCTGACACATTTGGTGGGTAAAATATCTAGATACTTGTCCTATCTCTCTAGGACAATGGTTTTAAGGGTTTGGGATTTGGACTTGAGAATTTATCTCCCTTCTCTTATCATTGAGATAATATAATAGGTTACACTCATCCTGGCAATTCAGGGAAGTCGATACCCGGTACTTGCAACCTGCATAAAAACCATGCATGTACATACAATATATATAATGCTAAGCTAAACAGGCAATGGTAGGAAGTGGTGCATCGTGTAAATCCTGACTAGCAGGTGACTACGACTCCCTTCCTTAACCATATCAGAAACTCCATACAATAAGAAAACACACACACCATACACATGCAAGTATGGGGTAAGTATCCATAATAAAACACATGAGATAATAAACCATCTAACTAATCATCGACAATAATTGGAAGCAATGTAATGATCATCATGCATACATGAAATGTAAAGTCTAAATGATCTCATCATATACCAACTGAAGCCATAACATAATGTCTGATAGTGTCAAAACAATGCTACTAATCCATCAACATAAAACTAGTCTAACATAGTCTGATAATGATAACAACAATATGTCCAGAAAGATGTGAACGAGCGCAGGCACTAGAAGAATAGATACATCATTTGTCCAATCACTCTTCGCTCCCTCTCAGCTCAAGGTATCTCTAATGGAAGTGTTTACCACTTCATCTACCGAGTTGTAGCCTTCCTCTTCTTTAGCTCCCGAGTCAGGGTCATCAGCAATAAGTGCAGTTTTTAGTTCTACAGTTTTGGATTCCTCAGTTTTGTCTACTTCAGTTTTGCATGCTCCAGTAAGTGCTCCTATTGCAAATACTTATATCAGTATTCCACCTATTAATACCTCAATTTTGGGAAGTACATCAATTTTGGATTCTTTTAATACTCCAGTAAGCATTCCTTCAATAGGCACTATACAAGTTTTTACTGCAAACCCTACTGTTTCCACCATTATTTCTATTTCAAAATCTAAAGAATTAATGTCAGAAGTTGAACCAAAGACACAACTAAAACTTCTGATTAGTGAAAAAGAAATTGAGGGAGATATTGACCTAGACAAGGAGATTAAAATTCTCAAGTTAGATTTTGATAATGCTACTATAGAGCAAATAAGATTAGTCAGCCAACTACTTGAGAAGAAGGCTAAGCAGAAGTAGCTTAGAGAAGAAAGAGACAGAGAATTCTGAATTATAGAGAGTGTTAAAAACATTTTGATAGAGGTTATAGGTGTGGATGTTGATTCTTCTCAACGTATTTTGTTACAATTATAAGAAGCAATAAATAAACTCAATGAGGATTCCAGTAGCCACGAAAAGCTAATAGAGAAAACATAGAAAAAGTTTGACAATAAAGTGCTTGAGCACATTGCTTAGCAGATAGTTATTCATCAGGTAGAACTTTCTTCAATTTTGGCAAATCTTGAAAATTCTTTCACAAATGTAACATCTCTTTTTGCTAAGTTATGTGATGTTACCAAGTATACAAAAGAAATAAAGGGAAAATTGAATAAGATTGATGAGGATTCGAAGGCCAATGTTCAAAAGTTGCAGCTTGACCCCAGTTCAAGCTCTGCACACCAGATGAGGATCAAATTCCTATTAGATATGTAGGCAGAGTTATTAAGAGAGGAAGCAAGGATTTGGTCTACACTTATAGGCATCCAGAACATGATCCTTCCTATCATGGATACAATGCAAAAGCACATTGCTTATTCAAAAACATTGATCCTGTTGGTTCCCAAAATTGCAGATTGGAATCCTATGAGCCTTGCTTGCTCGATGCTGGGATATCCAATTGGTTAAGGCCAACTTGGCTGAATTGATCAATGCAATCTAAATCCCCTGTGCTTCTGGCTTTGTAAGACCGAGGCAGGTGTACTTGATCCTTGACAAAACACTTAAATCCAAGATGCTTAAAGCAGATCAATTAGAACACAAATACAATAAAAGTTTTCCAAATGGCAAGAATTATAAGAAAACTTTAAACTTGCAATTTATGGATAGAGAACAAAAGTAAATGATTGAAATAATGTTTAAATAAAGAATAAATATAGATTAATGCAACAAATGAATATATTAATTCCTCAAAGACAATAAATGAGACATTTTCTAGCATATGGATTATGAATTGAGAATAAAAGACCAGTGCTTAATTAAATGGGCAATAAAGTCAATATTATTAGTTGAAATGTACAACTTTATAAAGTTCAATATATTAAACTATAAACAATTTTAATAATTCAGATGCGACAGATCAATTATATAAACACAATTTAAATTAGTCTATAAAATGCACTTTAACTCTTGTAGAGACAAATTATATATAAATACAAAAACAATAAAATATTTCACAATACCTATGTTCATCAAATTTTAAATGCAATAATGATCCAATCCACTTATCCAAATATTAAAATATTTATAGAAAATAAATAAAAAAAACATTTACAAAAGACACAACTAAATAATAATTTAAACTCTAATGCACATAAAAATAAATACGCTTATAGATTGTGCCAAAAATAAAAATTACATGTAGAGACACTCCTTGTGGATGATCCATCTATTGCAAATTTCAATCCTGGACTCACATATAAATTTGCTCGATAATCCAAAACCTAGAAGCTTTGTTTAATTGCTCATTTCTCTGCTAGAAAAATAACATGATATATCATCATCATAGGGTAGGTAATTTTTTTGAAAAATATAAGAATGAATATTGTCTTAAGTCTCTCCTAATGTTGTTTGACATTATATATATATACACAAGTAAGGGGTGTCGGTTGTTCTTCCAAACACCGCACCTTTTCATAAAAAAAACTAACCAATTGTTAAAAAACTTTAATTTCTTGAACGAATGCCCTTATGTTTAGTGGTTATATTGTTTGGTTTGAATAGGTCGAGTTAAATACGTGAATCCTCCATCACATATGTTCTCCTCATATTTATTTGCTAGATATAATAGGCGTCAGGATCAAATAGAGACCTTATTTCTTCAGGCATCGCATGTGAATTTTCATTGCACAAGCAAGACTCGCTCTGACGGATCATAGATGTTCCTATGATGATCATTACCAATTCCTTGATATTGAGTAAATCTTCACACCTGTGGAAGAAAAAAAAACATTATTAGATACAAAAAAAACACGAAATCTTAGTTCTTGTCTCCTTCTTTATGAAATATATCAATGCCTTTGTGCCTACAAATCATCTTTTTCTGATGGTGATAAAATACATGGGTGCTTGCTTTAAATCTCTAGGTTATCGCTGCATAGTATAGATGGCAAAGACACGATCGTGGGCATGATTTGACCTCCTGTAGCTTCCTATATCTATAGCAAAAGGGAAGCATCGATCAATAAATATTAAAGCTTCAGTGCAAATGTAGGAAGCAAGGGCTATAGATTTGTTTGATTATCCAATGGCAACACTCGGGGTTTGCCTGTAAATCAATTGAGTATCAACCATTGTGCAACTATAAATATGTTTCACATTTTCTACAAAGACTCCAAAGATGGCACCTTCAACATACACCCTTGTTGAATCTCATCACTTCCTCCTATCACTGGAAAGATTCCTGCACTCATATGCACTCGAGAAAGAGATTTCACCATAGTCTTAATCCGTGAGATTACCATGATGGATACTTTCATCCTTTGTAGTTTTCATCAAAAAAAATGCTACGATGGCATCCCTATCAACAAACTTCTTTCAAAATAATAACTTCCTTTATTTGATTACTTTGTAAGTTCTTTGCTTAGTATCGTATGTCATCATATATTATGCCTTTATAAAATGAACATATCTTGCTCGCAGTCACCACATTCCAGATCTGCATGGGCTCCTTCAATTAAAATTGTCATGAATACCAGATCATTGGTTATATCGTATATTTCCTTTATTAAAAATGCCTTGCTAAACAAATTAGAGCATCCCCTCCATACTTCAAAAATTGTCCCAAAACTACAATGTTACATACTCATGGCTCTGGAAGGAAACTCAATTTCTACATCTGGAACACCTTGATTGAATCCTTCAATAACAGCCAATGACCTCTTTTCTTTATGCACAGCAAGATAATGGTCCAATGCACCTTCACAATGAAGGATTCTAGCCCCAGTTCCCTATGATTCTAGAGTATCTACAGCCTCACTATCAACCGCAATGGCATCTACTTTTTCCAGGTCCTTTCTTTGCATCTGGAATCTCAAACATTTTAATTGTATTTCTAGTAGCAGGCTCACTCTCATCGCCTTCTCTAATTCATTGTGGTTATGAATCTTCCATTCAAAATGTACAACCATATTATTGCTACTCTGATACCACATGAGGTCATCTCAATGATGATATAATTAGATGTGAAGCAATATATATAGGAAAAATTACATGCATAGTTGTGGAATAATTGAACAGTTACATGAATAAATGTATATAGCGATGCAAGAAATTAATAATTATGCTAACTACTTTTGCCTCTACAATCTAATAGCTATATCTCTTCAACTATAGCCACTTAAGTGACAAGCTATAGGCTTTGTACGAGGCTGTACGCTTCAAATACTGCCACCTAACTTCAATAACTGCATATAAATCTACAAAGAAATAATGTTCTGAACTACATGTTACTTTTGTTGTCAGTTTCTGTTTGTGCCTCAGTTTTCACATTGTAGTGCATTCCTTGCAATATTTCTGCATATAAATGACCCAGTTTTGCTGAATTACAACCAATCCAAAAATATATCTGCTTCGAAAGGTTTATGACTTGAAAATGAAGGGTAGCACCACGATCCTCCTCAGTAAAGCAGGCGAGCTTGTAAATTCACATTATTAGACATGCCTCCTAGAAACATATTATGATTGGAGCCTTATTTGTTCAAATTGAAATTAATTTCTTCATCACTACTGTTGTAAATCACACCATCACCTATAATAGTTCTTGAAAATAAATGATTTTCTAAATCACCATCCAGACACATATTGCTTTCTACCATAGATATCTATCAACTTTGACAACCACTGGGAAATTGAGGCATCTAAAATTAGCTCTCGATCTAGTGTCTTCAACTATGATAGAAGGAATATAGCCTTATCACAAAAGGAATGTGGAAGGTGATAGTCAACTCCTCAATCCCTAGTGTCGTCTTCCCTTCATTAATGATGTTTTGGGACTCTAAATTTGCAAAAAATTGGAGTTCCATCAGATCCATGACAACAATTTTTTAATTATAGATCATATGATTGAATTCTCTATAGAAGTCCAAGTTGCACTTCAAACCTGTAAAATATTGAAAGAAAACTGGGACAAGACCTTAACTCTTATTCTTAAGGTACATTCTGAGTTTCTCTCACATTTTGGGGTCTCTATATAAGTAGGTTGTCTATAAATTTTTGGCATTATCGTCAAAAAGGGGGAGAGAGACATGTATATAAAGAGAAGAAATATTTTTATATACACTCAGTATGATATTAGGCTTGATATGATATGTACATTATATGGGGGAGACATATGCAAAATGTATATACAACAGAGATACAAAGACAAATTTTGAAAAATCAAAAATCAAAATCAGCATGTCATGCCAAGTCAGTATCACACGATGTTGTACATAAGTTTTGGCTAATAAGTGTTTTTGTCACTAATTCCAAAGGGGGAGATTGTTGGCATTAAGTCATGTTTGTTATTAGTGACAACACTTATTCATATTTTGTATGGTTACTGAGCTCTTCGTTTAGTTTCTAGTGTTTGCTGAGCATTCCAGTGGTTACCAAGTGAATGTAGACAGAGTGAAGTCCAATAGTTCTTATCGAGCAGTCCCGTGGTCACTGAGCTTTGCAGTGTCTACCAAGTCATGAGTTCTTGTGATGTGAAGCTAGTGTTAACCGAGTGATGGGATGAGTAGTGTTTACCAAGTGCAGGCATGGTAAACATGTAATTTAGTTTCTACCGAGTGACACAGTATCTACTGGGTCTCAAGTGTATACCAAGTTTGAGTGATTAGTATGGACTAAGCCTCTACTTCTACCGAGTGCATGATGATGTCGAGTAATGCAGTGGACGTCGAATATCAGAAATTCACCAAGTCAGCTTTCAGAACCTGAGTTTCTACATTTGGGCCGACTTAGTAATATTGGTGTTAACTTGTGTTTCAGATGACCTTGTAATTATGAGAATTGGATTGGTATATATGTAATGTATTGTATCATACCCAAGCAATAAGTTGTAATGTTTTTGATGCATGAGAATGTGAATGTGATGATAATCATGCAAATGTGAAGGTCAAATCAAGAGTAGTCAAGTTTCATCTATCACAAAGAAGTGATCAACATTTCAAGGATCTTAATCAGCAATTCAGTTGTAAGTCAGATTATTGTTTCATCCTAACAAATGAATTAGCTTCAAATCCTTTAGCAGGGTAGACTTAACAATATTTTCTTAAATCTGTTTACCGAGTGCATACTTCATAGTATGTTTGTAAAACCTCTAACAAGGTGGACCTAGCAGTCCTAATTGCTCCTAAAAGGGAAAATCATCAGAAGTGATCATTGTAAGCCTTAACATGCCAACTTTATACTGTAGTATTGAAGTTTTGTGGGTATCATCCCCACTCCAGTTTTACTTTCTATTTGGAAGGTTTATGGGTCACCAAATATTATGTTCAAAGTGTTTTGTGCTTTCAGTTTCTCATGCATGCAGTAGATTAGATCTATTGATGATAATTGGATTAAGTTATTTAAGTGCTGAATTTGTCAAAAGTTTTGAGGTTACTGATTCCTCCCCTCTCAGTAAACTAGCTAGTCTTGATTATTTCCAACAATTATTATCATGAAGTTCTCCTTTGTACAACTTTCAAGTTAAATTTCTCTTGCTTCTCTCTCCCTTGGAGTAAGGAATCGGGAGAAAACGTGATCAATCTACTTTGAGCTAGTCGTTATGTTCTTTTTCTTAGCTTGGTGCTGTTTGGATCCAATATTTATTTCCTTTATTTTTTGTAATCTAATGTGTTGGAACATCCATTGTATTATCATAGAGTGTTTTCTGATGATCAAGTTAGTCATTATCATTAATCACTAACTATACTAATGACTTCTTGTTAAGTGGTGTTATTTTTAATAGTTCAGAGAACAACTGACAAAACAGTAAGGAAGGAAGCCTCTAAGTATCTAAAGTTCAGAACAAATGATGCATTTGGAGCAATTACATTTGATTGATGTCAATTCCTCTAGAGTGGTCTTGTTTGGATATGGACACTTGTCTTCTTTGTTTGTAAATAATATCCATCTGTAGAATGAGTGTATGCCCCTTTTATAATGTAATAATAAATGACTGCAGTCCTGGGCAAGACTAGAGGTTTTCTTCTCTGTTCTTTCCTACCATTGCTTGTTTGAACGAAAAAAAACCTTAGCTATATCATTCTATTGTATTTTAATCAAAGGCCTTGGTCATTTACCAATTACAAAAATAAAAATAAATTGTAGATTTATAAATATTTTACTACTTACAAGATTAAAAATTATTTATAAATATTTTTAGATAATGTCATGATTAAGATTGTTTATTAGTTGTTGTATATTTAGGAGTGTTAGAGATTTTTCTTTTAATTATAATTTTATCAAATAATAAATACTAATATTTTTTAATATTTGTATTCTTAAAATAATTAACATACTATTATTTCAAAGATACTTATATTTTAACTTATCAGTGTAAGGAAAAAAATTCATTTATTCATATATATTCTCTCAAATTAGTCAATTTAAAAATTAATATAAAATCATAATATAAAATATATAATAATACATTATTATTAAATAATAAAAAATCTTAACCTTTTCCAATTTAAATTTATGTATAGAAAAAAGTAAAATCACTCAAAAATAGGTTACATACAAAAATATTTATAATTCATTTAAAATATATTAAATTTCAATAATATAAGTTAAAAATATAATATAAAATCATAATGAAAAATATATAATAATGCATTATTATTAAATAATAAAAGATCTTAACCTTTTCCAATTTGAAATTATGTATAAAACAAAATAAAATCACTCAAAAATAGGTTACATATAAAAAAAATTTATAATTCATTTAAAACATATTAAATTTCAATAATATAAATACTTCAAATAGTTGATATGGTGGACTTTATGAAATCTGATTATAAATTTGTTTATCTAACATCAGGAAATGACATTTGGCCGGTGCAAATATGTTTCACCGTAGCTAGTGCCATGGCGGATACCAAAAACTATTCGTTTCAATAAATTTTAAATGCTCATTTTCTTCCAAATTGGAATTAAAATGGGTATATCACCAATTCCAACTATTTGGATAGAAGACAAAATCCTTGAAATGGGGTATAAATGAAGATACCGAATCCCATTTTTGCGAAAGTCTAATTCTTGTTTTGCATACCCAAACAGTGGATTGAAATTTGTTTAGAATTCCAAATTCTAATTCTTGGTCAAATCCACGATCCAATCGGACCCTTAGATCTTCATCTTCCCCACAGTAAGAAAAATAAGAATAAACAAGAATTCTCAGAGAGCTCTACTTGAATACCCTCACTTCCTGCTTCTTAAAATCTTGTGTGAAAATTTCAAATTGTTCCTATTTATTTTAGAGAAACTTATTTGGTGAGGAGCCCTTATAATTAAGGTTTCAAGTCCACAACAACCCAAATAAAAAGTAGTCAAAATAAAAACATGTGAGCATGCTTTTTTGTCAAGTTGTCTAAAACAACTCAAATAAAAAGTGAGACCAATAGTTATAATAAAATCATGGTTATAATAAAGAATTAAAATATATTATATTTTAATTAATGAAACTAAGAATTTAATTTTTATATTAAAACTCACATTTCTATAAGAAAAAATGAAATGTATTGAAATATAAAAATATTTTATAAGTAAAACTAATTGTTTAATTTTACACAATTAGAGAAGGTTTACTATTTAATGTTTTGTATTTCCAATTTTTTTTTATAAAATTAAGTAATTTTTAATTATGAAATAATATCTATATAATTTAATATGTACATTTGTAAATAATAAATACATGTAATACATATAAATTTGATGTTGATGAATAAATATGATGTAATAAATATGAAATAAAATATAACTATTTAATTTTAATACATAGTTTATAAAAACCTAATAATAATTTATATATCTTTTAGAATTGAATTATTTCTATTTCATGGTTATTTTTTTAGTATTTTTTGATATAAAATATAATTATTAATTTAATATTAAAATATATATTTAAGTTTTAAATGTATTTAAACTAAATGATAAATTGTTTAAATAAAAAATATTAATAATAATAAATAATATAATTTAAAAATTGTAACACTTATCAATTATACATATTACAAACACTATTATAAAATATAATTAAAAAAAATATTGTTTAATTTATTTTTATAAAAGTAAAATAATAGTAATAATTTAACTACTTTTATTAAAAAAGCAAAGTTAAAAAAAATTAAAAAAATTCAAATACAAAGATATAACATATTAAAATTATATTAAAAGGACACACACACACATAATTTGAACTTATGCATTACATGAAGTTTTAGGAACAAGTTATATCAATAGTTAAAAATAAACATCAATATAAAACTAATAATAAATATATTTAAAATAAGAAATTAAAAATATTTAATAGACTGTGATAATTAATATTGATTAGACATGTTGTGTGAGGTGGAAGATAAAATGATTGAAAAAACAAAATCTTATCAACTTATCACAAATGTGAAAAAGATAAAGTTATAATTAATATATTCATTAATGCACGATGAAGTTGTTAGAAAATATTTGTATTTTTTGTTAAAGAAAATTAATTTTCTCCCCCACAAAAAATAGTATGGACCAATAGAATGGATGAAAAATGTGATTTATAAAATAATGAAAAATTAGAAAAAGATATAAACATTTGAAATCTCACATAATCTTTTAAATTTTTAGATTTGATTGATTAGTGTTAATGTTATATTTAGATTGACATGAATGCATAAGTATTCCTGCCTTGACAGGAACTAATAACTTTTGAATATAGATACCATTTAAGGAAGCTAAAACAATTTATACAAGAAAACTTTGACTTGAAGATTTAACAAGAGGACCCAAGGGGTTGAAACAACGGAATCATTTCTTTTTCACTGCTCGTGGTGGAACTTCTTTATCACTTGTATTGGCAATGTTGTTTGTAGCAAGCTATGTAATCTCTTTAACATGTATTAAGTAATTTTTAATTATGAAATAATATCTATATAATTTAATATGTACATTTGTAAATAATAAATAGATGTAATACATATAAATTTGATGTTGATGAATAAATATGATGTAATAAATAAGAAATAAAATATAACTATTTAATTTTAATACATAGTTTATAAAAACCTAATAATAATTTATATATCTTTTAGAATTGAATTATTTCTATTTCGTGGTTATTTCTTTAGTATTTTTTTGATTATAAATATAATTATTAATTTAATATTAAAATATATATATTTAAGTTTTAAATGTATTTAAACTAAATGATAAATTGTTTAAATAAAAAATATTAATAATAATAAATAATATAATTTAAAAATTGTAACACTTATCAATTATACATATTACAAACACTATTATAAAATATAATTAAAAAAAATATTGTTTAATTTATTTTTATAAAAGTAAAATAATAGTAATAATTTAACTACTTTTATTAAAAAAGCAAAGTTAAAAAAAAAATTAAAAAAATTCAAATATAAAGATATAACATATTAAAATTATATTAAAAAGACACACACACACACATATAATTTGAACTTATGCATTACATGAAGTTTTAGGAACAAGTTATATCAAATAGTCAAAAATAAACATCAATGTAAAACTAAGAATAAATATATTTAAAATAAGAAATTAAAAATATTTAATAGATTGTGATAATTAATATTGATTAGACATGTTGTGTGAGGTGGAAGATAAAATGATTGAAAAAATAAAATCTTATCAACTTATCACAAATGTGAAAAAGATAAAGTTATAATTAATACATTCATTGATGCAAGATGAAGTTGTTAGAAAATATTTGTATTTTTTGTTAAAGAAAATTAATTTTCTCCCCCACAAAAAATAGTATGGATCAATAGAATGGATGAAAAATGTGATTTATAAAATAATGAAAAATTAGAAAAAGATATAAACATTTGATATCTCACATAATCTTTTAAATTTTTAGATTTGATTGATTAGTGTTAATGTTATATTTAGATTGACATGAATGCATAAGTATTCCTGCCTTGACAGAAACTAATAACTTTTGAATATAGATACCATTTAAGGAAGCTAAAATAATTTATACAAGAAAACTTCGACTTGAAGATTTAACAAGAGGACCCAAGGGGCTGAAACAATGGAATCATTTCTTTTTCACTGCTCGTGGTGGAACTTCTTTATCACTTGTATTGGCAATGTTGTTTGTAGCAAGCTATGTAATCTCTTTAACATGTATTAAGTAATTTTTAATTATGAAATAATATCTATATAATTTAATATGTACATTTGTAAATAATAAATAGATGTAATACATATAAATTTGATGTTGATGAATAAATATGATGTAATAAATAAGAAATAAAATATAACTATTTAATTTTATTACATAGTTTATAAAAACCTAATAATAATTTATATATCTTTTAGAATTGAATTATTTCTATTTCGTGGTTATTTCTTTAGTATTTTTTTGATTATAAATATAATTATTAATTTAATATTAAAATATATATTTAAGTTTTAAATGTATTTAAACTAAATGATAAATTGTTTAAATAAAAAATATTAATAATAATAAATAATATAATTTAAAAATTGTAACACTTATCAATTATACATATTACAAACACTATTATAAAATATAATTAAAAAAAATATTGTTTAATTTATTTTTATAAAAGTAAAATAATAGTAATAATTTAACTACTTTTATTAAAAAAGCAAAGTTTAAAAAAATAAAATAAAATTCAAATACAAAGATATAACATATTAAAATTATATTAAAAAGACACACATACACACACATAATTTGAACTTATGCATTACATAAAGTTTTAGGAACAAGTTATATCAAATAGTCAAAAATAAACATCAATGTAAAATAAACTTTAGATACTCAGAGGCTTCCTTACTGTTTTGTCAGTTGTTCTCTGAACTATTAAAAATAACACCATTACAAACACTATTATAAAGTAAAACTAATTGTTTAATTTTACACAATTAGAGAAGATTTACTATTTAATGTTTTGTATTTCCAATTTCTTTTATAAAATTAAGTAATTTTTAATTATGAAATAATATCTATATAGTTTAATATGTACATTTGTAAATAATAAATAGATGTAATACATATAAATTTGATGTTGATGAATAAATATGATGTAATAAATAAGAAATAAAATATAACTATTTAATTTTAATACATAGTTTATAAAAACCTAATAATAATTTATATATCTTTTAGAATTGAATTATTTCTATTTCGTGGTTATTTCTTTAGTTTTTTTTTATATTAAATATAATTATTAATTTAATATTAAAATATATATTTAAGTTTTAAATGTATTTAAACTAAATGATAAATTTTTTAAATAAAAAATATTAATAATAATAAATAATATAATTTAAAAATTGTAACACTTATCAATTATACATATTACAAACACTATTATAAAATATAATTAAAAGGTATCCATAATTGAATAGCTGATGTGACATCACATCATTGGTTAATTTTTATAACTAAGGGTACATAACAACTTTAAATTAACAAATATTGGTAGAATGTTTTAAAAATAATTGGATATTAAGTCAATAAATATAAGTATCAAGTCAACTACTTTTTTCAAATAGATTTTTCCTTTATATCATTTAATAGATATTTTGTTTTGTTAAAAACTTATCCATTAACTATTTAAGATTTAGTTTTTTATACACTTAAAAGATATTAATTTACTAGAAAATGTTTTATTAATCTTTTAAATATTTATTTTTTAAATCAAACTAAATACAAAATTTAGCAAGAGAATGTTAAAATTATTTAAAAATATAAAAAAATTGCATAATTCTAATAAAAATAAATTAATTTTTTTTATTTGATATCTTATTATTTTATTATAAAAGATTTTAAACATGTCTTAAATATATTTATTACAAAATATTAATAATTATAGTATTCAATTAAAAATTATATTATTTACTTTAATTGTTCTAAATTTTATATGATAAGTTTAAATTTTCTAATAATTTAAATCTATATTTGAAATATATAATTATTTTTTATAATATATATTTTCTTTTATAATTATAATTTTAATTTAATATAAATACATCCAAATTATATCTATCTTAAAAAATAATATACAATATTCAAAATAATATTTTAAATATTAAAGAATAAATATATATTTATTTAAGATAAGTGAAATATTAAATTATTGCTATCTAAATGAGAAAAAATTAAAACTTATTTTAAAATAAAATTTATTGTGACAATTTGGTAATAAGTTCATATGTTTTTTTTTGATGAATAGTCCTTTTCAATTAATAAAATTTACTAAGATTACAATTCACAAAAAAGGGGCTGGGGGATACAGGATCATCTCGCGAAAGAGTTCAAACGGCCGAAGCCGGAATAAACAACATGGCCTCATCTAGAAACTATAAACTATTCATTAAAAAAAAAAACATTTTTAAGCTGCCAAGGCAGTACCAGCAGAGGGAGGAGGATCATCTTTATCAGGAAATCCCCACACATCAGTGGGATTGTGAGGCGGACTAGGAACAGTCCAGCCGTCAGCAGCATCAGTAGGGTCTGGGGTAGTCGCAGTCTTTGCATCCTTCTTGTCTAGCTACGGAGGAGAAATTGCCAAGGCCAACCGAGGAAACTTGCCAAAGTGCGCCCGTCTAGGGGGAGGAGCTGGAGACTGGCCAGAAGCCCACCCAGGGGGGGAGTTGGGGACCAACCAGAACCACCACATGGTGGGGAAGCGGAGCGGCTCCTCCAACTGCCATGACTACTGTTGGGAGAGTGGTGTGGGGACCTTGGGAGCGTGGCGTGTGTGAATGGCGGCCAAAGGACTGGCATCAGGAATGGTGACTACGAGATGAGGAGGCATCGACCGAGGCATCCAGAGGCACTCTGGCAATGGTGCAAGGAGCATTGCCCCAATGATTTAACAATTCCTGTAAGTGTGCAACCTCCAGGGCAACTTTATTAGCTTGCACCTGTATCTGCATAATGACATTGTTACAAATGCATGCCTTAGTGTACATTGCAATGTCAACATCCAAAAAATTGTGAGTGAATAAATCTGCATTCCTATCTTTCCATAGAGAAAACAAAATTTTCATCTTGAAAGTATGCCAAATTTGGGAGAACTTCTGAGGAAATCTGGGGGAATCACCCAATAGGATCATGTGCCATGAAAAAGGTTTGGGCCTAAAAGGCTTGAAAAAATCATGAATCCAGTGCCAATAATTCTTAGCACGCTTGCAAAACCAAAAAATATGCAAAAAGGACTCAGGTTGGCCACAGAAGGGACATCTGGGATCAGGAACCCCAATATGCTTGAGCCGAGGCCCCAGGGGAAGACCTTGGAAGGCAAGGCACCAAGCAAAGTGTGCAATCTTAGGTTTTGTAATGGCACTCCAAATGGTGTCGAACCGTTTTCTCCATTGAGAAAGCGAAGAATGCAAATGCCACCGTTGATTAAGCGTGTCCACCATCGAAAGGTGGGGCGAAAGCCATTTGTATCCCATATTGGGCTTATAATTAGTAAATGGAGTGGCAGGAAACCACTTCCAATCATACCACCAAGGACGAACAGATTGAATCCCCACTTTATGAAGTAAGTGCACAGGGATGGAAGATAACAGAAGGTCATAAGTCTGGCGATTGACACAAACAAGGCAGTATTGAACTTGCATATCCTCCCATGACCTGAAATTCATGGTGACTCTTGAAAAAATGTCCTTGGTAGTGCAGATGCCACGTTTAAAGAAACGCAGAGCACTGGCACCTTGAGTCTTGGCAAGAGGAGTACCCTGGAAGGCAAACAGGGGAGACCACCAAATGTTTTGTTGATTCAAGGATAGCCCATTGCGAAACTCATGACCAGCCCAATGAAGCCAAGGTTTAACAGCTTCCCAAGCTTTCCAGATTCTCTTAATAACAAAAGAGCCCTATATGACCACTGATTCACAGATAGTGAGAAGGGTCTGAAAACCAATCCCCTTCCACGTCGGTTTGTTAGCAGGGAAGCTTGAAGAAATGCAATGCCTAACAAGAATTTTCTAGAATTCATCTCCATAAATAGCTTTGATAATCCATTTAGCACAGAGGGCAAGGCCTTGCTTCCGAGTGGAAAGTAGGCCGAGACCCCCAGATTCCCTTGGGAGACAATAGAAATCCCAAGCAACTCTGTGAAAACCATGATGGTCAGAACCAGAGGCCCAAAGAAAATCTCTGAGCAAACATTCTAATTTGAGATAGGAAGCTTTGGAGGGAACCCAACAAGAAAAATAATACACATGGGTGGCAGCCAAAATCTTAGAACAAATCTGGAATTTACCAGCAAGAGAAAGCGGCTTAGTGATCCAATAATCAAGCTTTTTGTTAATCTTTGTAAGCACAACATTCCAAAGTTCCACAAGGGAAGCCTGGAAAGCAAAGGGAATGCCAAGAAAGTGGAAGATTTCTCCATGAGTAACCCATTTCCATTGGAATTGTCTGAACCAAGGTGGAGTTGGCAAAAAAGACTGTCAGTAGTAGAGCGTTTTATGCCATTGAATGGCAAAGCCAGAGGCTTGACAAAAAGTGTCCAGACAAATTAAAGCATTTTTTAATGTTTTCTTCATCTTCAAGAAGAGTAAGAAAAGAATCATCAGCAAAATGCCCATTGACTAACTGGGAGGAAGAATCAGGCAAGGAAATGCCACAGACTAGTCCTGAAGACACAGAGTGAGCAAGTAAATAACCAAAACCTTCAGCAGCAAGGACATAAAGCGTTGGAGCTAGCGGACAACCTTGTCTGATGGAACGAAAAAGTCCAAAAGCTTTAGATTGCGAATTATTGATGGTGATGCAAGCATTAGCGTCACCAAAGAGCATCTCCACGGACTAAAGAAAATTGGGACCAAAACCCAGAGCCTGAAGCATAGCCAAAATGAAAGGCCATTCAATGCGATCATAGGCTTTAGCAAAATCTATCTTTAAAAAGATAGCCTGCTGCTTGAACTTACGAGCCCATTCTATACCTTCCCAGACAACAATGATGTTGTCAAGAATATACTTGGATTTGATGAAGCCAGTTTGTTCAGGCCGCACAATTAGAGGAAGCATATGGCAGATTTTGAGAGAGAGCGCCTTAGCAATGATCTTATAAGACACATTCAGGAGGGTGATGGGCCTCCAGTTGCAAATGTCCTTAGGATCACCAGCTTTAGGTATGAATTTAATATTGCCTTTATTTATGATTGCTCCTAAGCTTTTAGAATGGTATGCTTCAAGATAGACTTTGTGCAGATCAGGACCAATTTTCTCCCAAAGATGTTTGTAAAATTCATAGGGAAATCCATCACACCCAGGGGATTTGTCATTTGCCATGGAGTAAACTGCCTCTTTAAGGTCTCGGAGGGAAAGAAGTTGCTCACAGAAAGCACGTTGCTCAACTGCGAGGCAGTTTGGAGTAACAGTAATACACTTTTTGAGAGCCTCCTCCTAAGCAACTAAATGGCCCTGCGAAGCAAAGATGTTCTCATAGTGAAGAACAAAAGCTTGCAGGATGTTAGGCAGACTGGAAAGAACATCAGTTCCCTGTTTTATCTTTTTAATCCCAACATTGGTATGACGGGCTTGGAGAGCCTAGAAGAACTCCTTCGAGGCTTTGTCACCAACCTCCAACTAGTGGAGACGGGCTTTGATTTGAGCTCCTCGGGCAGCATAGTTATCAGCAATTTGCTTTTCATGGTGAAGCTTGGCAAGCTGAATTTGAAGATCCACATCAAAGGGGTTGAAGGTGAGAGCTTCAGAGGCATTTTTGAGGGCAAGGGTGTTGGCTTCATAAGACTGTTTTCTAAAAATTGCTAGCTGACACCCGTAGATGCACAAAAATCAATTCGTTCTGGTAATGGCGTCATTCTACCATTGAATCCAACCTCGATGGGAATTTGGACGTGGTTCTAAATTCCATACACGTTGTATGTGGGAGATGGTGGAAGCATGCAACAACATAGACGTGTTGAGGAAGAATTGAGACTTGGCCACTTTGGGGACAACTGTTTGCCAAAAAATGCCAAAATAAATGGGATAGTGGTCTGACAACGTTACATCTGTCAGGGAATGACAGGTAGATCATGATCTTCAGAAAAGAAAAAAAAAGATTGCGCCGAGATCATAGCATGATCAAGATGTTTCAATATGTGGTCAGGGCCGGCTCAAAAATTGGACCAAGTGTGCCAGGCCCCACTATCATGATGGCAACTAGTATTGGGATAAAAAAGGCCCAATTTATGACGCATGTAAAACCAGGCTTCTCTTTCCCCAACTGTCCAATGGAAAGGCAGAATGCCATCTTTTTCAGAGGCCACTTCAACCATATTGAAGTCCCCACACAGGACCCAAGTAGTTGGCAGCAAGTTGTCAGCAAGCCAAACCCACATTTGTGCCCTTTCCATAACATCATTGGAAGCATAAACATTAATGACTCCAAAAGAATGATTGTTAATGGAAAGCAAAAGCCAAATAATACGGTGAGTGGGGTCAAAACCGTGCGAGATAATAGCAAAATGAAGGCGAGGTGATAGGAGAGCAACTAGACCACCTCGACCAGCTTCATGCTGAGAAGAAAACATGACGCTATCCTGCCAAATGACGCGGCATGCAGCAGAAAGCATGAAACCAGAAATCTTAACTTCTTGCAGGCAAAGAAAATCTAAATTCCCAAGTCTATGATGGGTATCCCGAACATAGTACTTTCTAGGGAGGTCTGTAAGACCTCGAACATTCCAAGAGAGGAAGTTCATGAGAACTCTTTCATACCATCCTCGTCCTCTAGAGAGGAGTAACTATTCTGCAAAAAGGTAGAAATCGGGTGGAAGTCAGATGGGAAATCCTCTGAACTTACAGCCTGCTGTTTTACCCCTGATATCTTTGCATGTCCAAGAGGATTGCGAGAATGCCTTGTTGCTGGTGGTACTATGGAAGAGACTGCAAGAGGAGAATGAGCCCCAACCAAGGACGAGGCCTTGGCGACCACCTCAATCCCCTGCAAACCAGCAGGGTTTGAAACCTGCAAAATCGAAACAAGTGTAATGGAAGCCGTTGGTGTCTCCATGCTAGCAGGCGCTGACACTTCGGTGAAAATAGGAGGAATCACGGTAACTGCCGCATAGGATGGCTTGGGGGCCAAAGGATTCAAGGCAGGCTTGCCCTTGTGCCCAACAGTAACCCATTCTTCTTTTTTTT